>CAJHNH020002528.1:104487-127828 GCA_905116865.2 Candidula unifasciata
GGAAGGGAAAAGGGAAATACCCTTTTTTTAAACAAAATTTTCGTAATTTGTTAACCATTTAACAAATGAATATAAAAAAGGGTTTTTTTCTAAAGGGACCCTTTAAAGCAAAAATGCAGAATATTACATTAAAAAAGTGGGGTTTATTTTTTTCCCAAAGGCAAACCGGGTTTTCAAGATCGGGACTTTTTTGTTAAGAAATTTCTGAACTTTAAACGATTGTTTTTTTTTTTTAGGGTTTTTTTTTTTTTTTAATTTTTTTTTTTTTTTACCAACGGGGGGGGGGGAGAAACATCTTTCTTTAATAAAAAAACCCGTACAAAAATCTCTGTAAAATTTGGGAAAAAACCGTACCAAAAACCCCACAAACGGTGGGGGAACCCCCTTAAACCCTTAAACCTTTTCTGTGGGGTTTGTATGGTTGTTGAACATGACGTATCGTTTTTTCTTCTTTTTTTTCAGGTTCACAGTTCGATTCGCACAGCGATTATGGGGACTAGGGACCGCCCTGGGAGGACAACTTCACACAATTATTGGTTTTGTTGTAATGTTTAAAATTTTTCCCTTTGTATGGGAGAGGAAAGATAAATGACGTGGGGTGTCCGCACTGGGTTTTCAAAAATTTTTAAATGTACAAATTTAAGTAAAAAACCCGTAGGATTTTAAAAACTGTACTAATTTAATGTTTTTTCCCGTGTGATTATTTTTTTTGAGCAGGGGTTAAACCCCAAATCTGGGGGGGGTTTTTCCAGGGACTGGGGACTGGAAACTGCTGTGTTTTGGGAAAATAAAAAACTAATTTTAACAGTAAAATAAGAACATAATAAATCTTCCAGATTTTGTCCCAAAATATCAACCGGGTTTTTGTTTTTAATTTTTTTTATTGTCACATCACAATCCCTTTTTCCCTAGGCCATGGATTTAGAAAGGTTTTTCAGCGTTCCTGTCCGGAAAATTTTAGCGCGTTTTCCGTGCAGATTGTTGAAATAGGTGGCTTGCCACGTCGTCTCCAAGGGGATTTGGGGGGGGGGGGGGGGGGAGGGCGTCCTTCTTTTTCTTTCCTCTGGTGTAGGGAAAGTCTTTGGGAGTATTCAGCATTCTTCCTAACATGACCAACCCCAATTAAATTTTTTGGTTTATCATATGTCTAAAGTTTCTTGGTTGTGAAAAGATTTAGTTTAGGTTGAGATAAATCTCCCCAGAATTTTTGATTTTTTACGTGACATTTTGGGGGAAAGGGGGGGGGGGGACAGCTGTATGCACCCTTTTTGGTCATTTCAGCTTTTTGCTCCATAAAAAAAACTGGCAAAATAATTTTTGGAGGGGATTTGCGTTCCTCGCATACTGTGTTTTTCCAGATTGCCTACCTCAAAAGCATCTCTAGCTTTGTTCGGGCCCGGGGACTGTATTGTCGTCCTCTGCCCCCTACAGTAGGGAACCACACTCCCCAAGTTTGTGAGTGATTATTTTTAAAGGATTTTTGTTTAGGCCCCGGGTTTTTGGTTTTGGACTGTTTTTTCATGATCTTATTTTTCCCTTGTATTTTTTTCTGTCCCCCCTTTTTTGCTGTGCGTTAGTCTTTTATTTTTTCGGTTTATTTTTTTTTTGGTGATAGGAGGAATCATTGCAAAATCAAGGTCATCAAGCATGGGGAAGGAGTCATTGTATGCCTCCGATGTCGGGTTACGTGTTTTTTTGTAGCAGTAATTGAAGGTAAAAGAGAGGGAGAATAAAACATCCCTGTCTACACCGCTTTAGGGGAAAAATGTTGAAATTTAAAACGCAGGAAAAGTTTAAGAAGAGAGCAATAGTGGACTATCTTTTTGGGTTTCCATAAATTAAATTTCCAGGATGTTTTGGGGCGCTTAGAAAGCCACAAAATTTTTATAGATATAATTAATATAGAATATATAGACACACCACACACACACGCACGCACGCGACGCACGCACGAACGCACGCACGCACGCACGCACGCAACGCACGCACGCACACGCACGCACGCACGCCACGCACGCACGCACGCACGCACGCACGCACGCACGCACGCACGCCGCACGCACGCACGCACGCACGCACCCAGCCACGCCCCACGCACCCACGCACGCCACCCACGCACCGCACGCACTCACGCACGCACTGCACGCACGCACGCACGCAACGCACGCACGCACGCGTCGCGCGGCGCACACAACACACGCACAACCTCACAAGACACCCCACACGCACTACAACACCACACACAACACACACATACAGAGAGAGAGAGATTGAGAGAGAGAGAGAGAGAGAGAGGAGATTCGAGGAGACGAGAGAGAGAGAGAGACTTCTGTTGCCATTCATTGCACTGTTCTAAGATGTTGCGTAGGGTGAAGATGTGTTTAGCTGTTCCTCTGCCCTTTCTGAATCCTGCTTGTTCCACTCATGGGCATTTATCTACATCCCTTTCGAGCCGCATTACGATGGTTTTACAAAAGACTTTGTTTGGTACTGAGAGTGGAGTAATTCCATTCCATTTGTTGCAGTCTGTTAAATCTCCTTGGGGTTGGGGGGGGGGGGGGGTGTTTTCCAAGTCATCAGGCAAAACTTCTTGCTTCCCAAATATCCGTGAACAGTTAATGGTTCTAGAAGGCTGACAGTTGTGTTGGGATCTACTTTGAGAAGTTCTGCTGACAGTTGTGTTGGGATCTACTTTGAGAAGTTACGCTGGCAATTGTGTTGGGATCTTCTTTGAGAAATTCTGTAGGGAGTTGTGTTGGGATCTACTTTAAGAAGTTTTGTGGGCAGTCGTCTTTGCCTGATGCTTTGTTGTTTTTAAAGTGTGGATGGCTTTAAGGATTTCTTGTTTGCTTGGTGGTTCGGTAATAATGTCAAGGTCCTGAGAGGCTGGTTGAAAATCAGGGGGATGTTCAGGATCAGGTCTATTCAAGAGGTTAGAAAAGTGTTTAGTCCACTGCAATTTTCTACATACCTAGAGACATTTGGAGACATTAGAGAGAGAGAGAGGGAGAGAGAGAGAGAGAGAGAGAGAGAGAGAGAGAGGTGGAGCGGGAAGAGAGCGAGAGAGAGAGAGAGAGAGAGAGAGAGAGAGAGAGAGAGAGAGAGAGAGAAAGAAAGAAAGAGAAGCATGCATCCATGTTTCTGTAATCTCTACACACACTAACCAAAACCTATTCCCGATCTTCAGAACGGATTTACACCTGTCAAAGAGTGATACAGGATACACCTGTCGACTTTGAAGTCTGGGACACAGCAGGTGTGGTAAGTATCACTTGTCAAGCTAACAGCCGTCAATGCAACATTACTATTATCTCAGAGAGAACAACATTATGACAAAATCCAGTGTTCACTGACTAACATGAGAGTTTGCAACATCACAAGTTTCATTGTATTTATTTTCACATAATTTTGTATTTGATTATTTATTGTTGTCTGTAGTAAAGGGTCGCTGACATAATGGAAAAAGTTTGGGGGTGGGGGAGGGGGTGGGGGATGTTGGGTCGGTTCCAAGTGCCGAAATGAGCAATGGCTGCCCACTTGGTCAAAAATGGCACCTAAACATCATTATAGTTAATCAGCGTATCAGTTTTTATTTAAAACAAAACAAAAAAAAACCAAACCTTGGAAGACTTTTTAAAAAAGTGAATGTCGGTTAATTGTCTGGTGCAGTGACTTGCAGACTTGCTGGGTGGTACAGTGACTAGCTCACTTACAGGTGACCAGGGTGGTACAGTGACTAGCTCACTTACAGGTAACCAAGGTGGTACAGTGACTAGCTCACTTACAGGTGACCATGGTGGTACAGTGACTAGCTCACTTACAGGTGACCAGGGTGGTACAGTGACCAGCTTACTTACAGGTGACCAGGGTGGTACAGTGACCAGCTCACTTACAGGTGACCAGGGTCAGTGACTAGCTCACTTACAGGTGACTAGGGTGGTACAGTGACCAGCTCACTTACAGATGACCAGGGTGGTACAGCGACCAGCTTACTTACAGGTGACCAGGGTCAGTGACTAGTTCACTTAAAGGTGACCAGGGTGGTATAGTGACTAGCACACTTACAGGTGACCAGGGTCAGTGACTAGCTCACTTACAGGTGACCAGGGTGGTACAGTGATCAGCTCACTTACAGGTGACCAGGGTCAGTGACTAGCTCACTTACAGGTGACCAGGGTGGTACAGTGACCAGCTCACTTACAGATGACCAGGGTGGTACAGCGACCAGCTTACTTACAGGTGACCAGGGTCAGTGACTAGCTCACTTACAGGTGACCAGGCTGGTATAGTGACTAGCACACTTACAGGTGACCAGGGTCAGTGACTAGCTCACTTACAGGTGACCAGGGCCAGTGACTAGCACACTTACAGGTGACCCGGGTGGTACAGTGACTAGCACACTTACTGGTGATCAGAGTGGTATAGTGACTAGCACACATACTGGTGACCAGGGTGGTATAGTGACTAGCACACTTACTGGTGACCAGGGTGGTACAGTGACTAGCACACTTATTGGTGACTAGAGTGGTACTGTGACTAGCACATTTACTTGTGACCAGGGTGGTATTGTGACTAGCACACTTACTGGTGACCAGAGTGGTACAGTGACTAGCACACTTACTGGTGACCAGGGTGGTATAGTGACTAGCGCACTTACTGGTGACCAGAGTGGTACTGTGACTAGCACACTTACTGGTGACCAGGGTGGTATAGTGACTAGCAGACTTACTGGTGACCAGAGTGGTACAGTGACTAGCACACTTGCAGGTGACCCGGTGGTGCAGTGACTAGCGGACTTGCAGGTGACCTGGATGGTGCAAGGACTAGAGCACTTGCCGATGACCCAGGTGGTACAGTGACTAGAACACCTACAGGTGACCATGGTGATACAGTGACTAGCACACCTACAAGTGACCATGGTGTTACGGTGATAAGCACACCTACAGGTGACCATGGTGGTACAGTGACTAGCACACTTGCAGGTGACCCGGTGGTGCAGTGACTAACACACCTACAGGTGACCCGGTGGTACAGTGACACACACCTACAGGTGACCACGGTGGTACAGTGACTAACACACCTACAGGTGACCCGGTGGTGCAGTGACTAACACGCCTACAGGTGACCACGGTGGTACAGTGACTAGCACACCTACAGGTGACAAGGGTGGTACTGTGACTAGCACACCTACAGGTGACCAGGGTGATGCAGTGACTAGCGGACTTGCAGGTGACCTGGATGGTGCAATGACTAACGGACTTGCTGTTGAAACGGGTGTTGCAATGACTAGCGGACTTTCAGGTGTCCCGGGTAGTACAGCGACTAGAGCACTTGCCGTTGTCCGGGGGTAGTGCAGTGACTAGCGCACTCGCCGGTGCACGATAGTGGTATAGAATTAAACTGAGGTGGGGTGGCGTGGGGAGGTCGAGAAAGTTTTGACATTTGGGTAAACCTCATAACCGCCGCTCCAAATAATTTGTCACGAATCTGCCAACTGTCCACGTTTCATATCCTTAAATAAAAATAGGATTTAAATAGCTTTCAATAATTCTATTTCACGTCTCAGTTGACAAAGGAAGATTGCATAAAATATTGTTAATATTGTAAAATGCTGCCTTTGCTTGAGCTTTTCGACGTTTAACTTCCTTAAATACATCTTACATCTGATGTTATCAGTTATCCCAGTACTTTAACATATCAAATTTCTTGAGGTTTGTCTGATTTAGTTTGATGCTGCATTTCGGAGGGTCCATTTTTTTCCCCGCCTTTTTGCTGTGTAAGCAGTAAAATTCTGTAAAGATCGTATCTACTTACACTATTATTTATTTATTTTCCTTTCCCAAGTTCACTGTAAAATTGTGTAAATATTGTGTTTATTTTAACCATTAGTTACTTATATTCCATTCCCTTATTAGCAGTAAAATTGTGTATGTATCCTGTCTATTTACAGAATGAAAACAGCAGACTCAAGGAACAGATACGTTGGGCTGATGCCATCATTCTAGTCTATGACGTCACTGACAGGTGCAGCTTCAACGAATGTACCCGTCTGAAGTTTCTCATCAACTCCTTCTCTAGAAAAAGTCGTTGGAAGATCCTCAGTGATAGCAGTTCGGACGTCATCGGTGGCATTCCCGTCGCCCTGGTGGGCAACAAAGCGGACAGAGAAAAGGATAGAATGGTCCACCCAGAGGAAGGAACTAACCGTGCTGTACAGCTGAAGTGTGTTCGTTTCCATGAGGTCTCTGTGCAGGAGGAAATCGATGATGTCATTACGGTCTTTGAAGACCTTTACATAATCTACAGGAAGATGAAGAAGTTCAGAGTGAGTCTGTCATCGTCTAAGACATCTCTGACGGAAGAGAAGTTGGTGTCCAGCTCCGATGATGACCCGGAAGAATGCGAAGCCAGGTCAAGAAGCGGTGACTTTAGACGAGGGACAATAATCTCAGACCCAGATAACGTTTCGTCCAGCGGCGACATCAGCTGTAGGCCAAGGTCAAGGCGACGGGAAGCTATTTATACAATGAGTTGATCTTCCCTTTCAGTTCAGAGAGACAGTTTGTTCACATAACAGTCAATGAACATTACCCATACTGTTGACAGACATCATTATGATCACCACCATTGCCCTGTCGCGCCATTGTATGTCGTATAAGGCTCTGTGTCTGAATCTCCATTCCGTTCTAACATGTGCAATCACTTGGATATCTTGAACTGGATCCAATCCAGCAGCTCTAGCTTCTCTAATGAACGTTCACATTGCGGTTTCTCTTGAACATTCTTGTGTCCTGAATCTCTCAGTGTGCTATAGCGCTGGTGACTCAGATCTTAGGCTTGGCCTCCTTAAAACCAAATCAGCAATCTCAGCCACAGTCATAAGCAAAGAGAATCTCAAGGGCTATGGTGGAACCTGACAATGAGGATGTTTAAGAGTCAGATGCAGGTGCACAGAAACGATCTCAACTAAGATTATTTGGAACCAGGGCTGTCGAAGTTGGTACTATCATACAAATTTGATACTATTCCCAAAAATATATCTGCAGCCCTGACTGAAATTCTTTGAAAAGAAGTTTAAATAAATTGTATTGGTGGAGTTGCTTTTTGTGACCCCAGAAAGGAAAAGGCGTAAAGAGGAGAGACGGGGTCCTAGTTTTAAATTCAGTGAAATGTCTGAGAAGTTATGTGAACAGCCAGGCTATGGTGAAATTTGAATAAAAGCTAAGATTCTGTATTTCAGTTGAAATAATTCATTTATTTGCTTCATTTTACCCAGTTTTTACTGTGGTACGCAGGTGGCAAGATGCAGTGAAATAGTCCAGCCAGTCAACTGTGCCGCTCGCCTGCTGACCGGAAGGTCGTGGGTTCGGGTCCTCACAGAGTCGGGCTTTTCTTTTCAAAAATGACCTTAGCTCCTACGTCGACCCAGTCTTAAGTGGGTACCAGCTATAGTCCTGTGAAGTAAAAGCGGCCGGTGTGATTTTAACCACATCACCGCTGAAGTGCCAATTGGTCTGTAAAATATTGGTATAAGGTTTTGTTTACGTTGCCAGGCCTAGGATTAGAGTAACTTCCCTTGCCATTCATGCTTCCTTAGGTCGCTGGAGATTTTCTATGTTGCTGGAGTGTTATAATATGGATTGGTTTGGCGTTCGCTCAGCGTATGTAATGTTTTTGGGAGGTTGTGTTGTTGTGTGTCTATTTTGGGCGCGCCGTAGGCACCTGTGTACAAATAAGAAGTACTGCATGGGGAGGCGCCGCAGGCGCGTCAATTCTTGGCTATCAAAACTGGGATGTAGTTGTATTTCTATGTTCGATGGCGGTGGCTACCCCTCGAGAGAAACCAGTTATAAGGAACGTAGGATTAGAAAAATATCGCTGTACCCATATTCACAAAAATAACAAGGCAAGCGAGCGGTGAGAAGACGAGAAAAGAGGCAACGGTTACACCGTTCACAATAAGGAAAACATGACTCTCCTGCAACATAGGAGAGGTCCTGCGACATAAGGAGGCATGAATGGCAAGGGAAGTTACTCTAATCCTGGGCCTAAAAACGTGAGCAGCACCAGGTATAGCCCTATATTCCCAATACGCAAGAAGGCGTGAAAAAGAGTGCTTTGAAAGAGTGGAGTTTAAACAAACTTTGGAATAGTGGAGTTTGAACAAACTTTGGAAGGTTGGAGTTTAAACAAACTTTGGAAGATTGGAGTTTAAACAAACTTTGGAAGATTGGAGTTTAAACAAACTTTGGAAGATTGGAGTTTGAACAATCTGTGCAAACAATTGTTTTGTATTTTTTTGGCTTCAGTTTGAAATAAAGACGGCCGGCGTAAAGCTGAACACATTACCCATCCAGTGCCGATTGGTCTGTAAAAATATGGGGTGCTTTTCCCACATGCTCGATGCACCTAAAGGCAAATTCCCGTGAGTCAAGCAATAAAGAAAAAACGCAGACGTTGGATAGGACACACATTAAAAACCCGAGAATAATGTAACTATAGTGTCTTTGCTGAACACAGTTTGCAACAAAGTAGCACAGTAACCCATAGTAGCAATAAAAGCAGACTAAAACACGGAGAAGATAGCTGGAGATGGAAGTTTAAAGAAAAATTAAGATTGGGGGGACATCGGGTGAGATGTCTTCGATAGCAAAGTACAAGACAACTTAGGGTGCGTTGGCTGAAGACCTTTTCACTTGGGTTAAAAAAGGGTGGAGGGTGGGGGCGGGAGGGTTAATGGCAGAAGAAAAAAAACCGCACAGTCGATGAGGGTAGTACTCAACAGCTGTTGCCACATTGATAACTGCGCAGTCAATGGATGCACTCTTCAATACGTGACGCACATGCCAAAACAAGTAATGAACTCACCCTTACAGTTGATACTAAAACACTTACGTAGACTTCACAGAGCAGAGATGACTTGTATTCATATTCAAACAGAAATTATACAACATTCCAATTACAATTATTTTTTGTTTTGTTTTTTTGTTGAACATCACATTGAAAGGTTTTATTCGGTGACCTGTCGTGAAATTGTGTGTTTGTGCGGCCTTGTAGGCTAATATGTATACACATATACATACAATAACATACGTAATAGCAAATAATATATCTGAAATAATTTGATGTACTCGCAGCTAAATGAACAAAAGCTTGAAAATAGAACTTCTGTAGGAGTTTAATAACCGCACAGTTCCCAATGTAATCTAGTGTAAGTAAATTATTCGTTTCCATGTCTTGAAATGTCGAGAGTATACAGTACCAACCCTACCTGTTTACACACAAGTGAGTACTTTCACTTAGACCTAACTGCCGGTTTCTCTGTATAGCAGTAGAGCTGTGCCAGACCCGCCATATAGCAGTAGAGCTGTGCCTGACCCGTCATATAACAGTAGAGCTGTGCCTGACCCGTCATATAGCAGTAGAGCTGTGCCTGACCCGTCATATAGCAGTAGAGCTGTGCCAGACCCGCCATATAGCAGTAGAGCGGTGCCAGACCCGCCATATAGCAGTAGAGCTGTGCCAGACTCGCCATATAGCAGTAGAGCTGTGCCAGACCCGCCATATAGCAGTAGAGCTGTGCCGGACCCGCCATATAGCAGTATAGCGGTGCCAGACCCGCCATATAGCAGTAGAGCGGTGCCAGACTCGCCATATAGCAGTAGAGCTGTGCCAGACCCGCCATATAGCAGTAGAGCTGTGCCGGACTCACCATATAGCAGTCAGTAGAGCGGTGCCAGACCCGCCATATAGCAGTAGAGTGGTGCCAGACTCACCATATAGCAGTAGAGCGGTGCCAGACTCACCATATAGCAGTAGAGCGGTGCCAGACTCACCATATAGCAGTAGAGCGGTGCCAGACCCGTCATATAGCAGTAGAGCGGTGCCAGACTCACCATATAGCAGTAGAGCGGTGCCAGACCCGTCATATAGCAGTAGAGCGGTGCCAGACTCACCATATAGCAGTAGAGCGGTGCCAGACTCACCATATAGCAGTAGAGCGGTGCCAGACTCACCATATAGCAGTAGAGCGGTGCCAGACCCGTCATATAGCAGTAGAGCGGTGCCAGACCCGTCATATAGCAGTAGAGCGGTGCCAGACCCGTCATATAGCAGTAGAGCGGTGCCAGACCCGTCATATAGCAGTAGAGCGGTGCCAGACCCGTCATATAGCAGTAGAGCTGTGCCAGACCCGTCATATAGCAGTAGAGCGGTGCCAGACTCACCATATAGCAGTAGAGCGGTGCCAGACTCACCATATAGCAGTAGAGCGGTGCCAGACTCACCATATAGCAGTAGAGCTGTGCCAGACTCACCATATAGCAGTAGAGCTGTGCCAGACCCGCCATATAGCAGTAGAGCTGTGCCAGACCCGTCATATAGCAGTAGAGCGGTGCCAGACCCGTCATATAGCAGTAGAGCGGTGCCAGACCCGTCATATAGCAGTAGAGCGGTGCCAGACCCGTCATATAGCAGTAGAGCGGTGCCAGACCCGTCATATAGCAGTAGAGCTGTGCCTGACCCGTCATATAGCAGTAGAGCTGTGCCAGACCCGTCATATAGCAGTAGAGCGGTGCCTGACCCGTCATATAGCAGTAGAGCGGTGCCAGACCCGTCATATAGCAGTAGAGCTGTGCCAGACCCGTCATATAGCAGTAGAGCGGTGCCAGACCCGTCATATAGCAGTAGAGCTGTGCCTGACCCGTCATATAGCAGTAGAGCTGTGCCAGACCCGTCATATAGCAGTAGAGCTGTGCCAGACCCGTCATATAGCAGTAGAGCGGTGCCAGACTCACCATATAGCAGTAGAGCTGTGCCAGACCCGCCATATAGCAGTAGAGCTGTGCCAGACCCGTCATATAGCAGTAGAGCTGTGCCTGACCCGTCATATAGCAGTAGAGCGGTGCCAGACCCGTCATATAGCAGTAGAGCTGTGCCTGACCCGTCATATAGCAGTAGAGCGGTGCCAGACCCGCCATATAGCAGTAGAGCGGTGCCTGACCCGTCATATAGCAGTAGAGCGGTGCCAGACCCGTCATATAGCAGTAGAGCTGTGCCAGACTCACCATATAGCAGTAGAGCGGTGCCAGACTCACCATATAGCAGTAGAGCGGTGCCAGACCCGCCATATAGCAGTAGAGCGGTGCCAGACCCGTCATATAGCAGTAGAGCTGTGCCTGACCCGTCATATAGCAGTAGAGCGGTGCCAGACCCGTCATATAGCAGTAGAGCTGTGCCTGACCCGTCATATAGCAGTAGAGCGGTGCCAGACCCGCCATATAGCAGTAGAGCGGTGCCAGACCCGCCATATAGCAGTAGAGCGGTGCCAGACCCGCCATATAGCAGTAGAGCGGTGCCTGACCCGTCATATAGCAGTAGTGCGGTGCCAGACCCGTCATATAGCAGTAGAGCTGTGCCTGACCTGTCATATAGCAGTAGAGCTGTGCCAGACCCGCCATATAGCAGTAGAGCGGTGCCAGACCCGCCATATAGCAGTAGAGCTGTGCCGGACTCACCATATAGCAGTAGAGCTGTGCCAGACTCACCATATAGCAGTAGAGCTGTGCCAGACTCACCATATAGCAGTAGAGCTGTGCCAGACTCACCATATAACAGTAGAGCTGTGCCAGACCCGCCATATAGCAGTAGAGCTGTGCCGGACTCACCATATAGCAGTAGAGCTGTGCCAGACTCACCATATAGCAGTAGAGCTGTGCCAGACCCGCCATATAGCAGTAGAGCTGTGCCGGACTCACCATATAGCAGTCAGTAGAGCTGTGCCAGACCCGCCATATAGCAGTAGAGTGGTGCCAGACTCACCATATAGCAGTAGAGTGGTGCCAGACTCGCCATGTAGCAGTAGAGCGGTGCCAGACTCGCCATATAGCAGTAGAGCGGTGCCAGACTCGCCATATAAAAGTAGAGCTGTGCCGAATTCTCGATATAGCAGTAGAGCGTTGCCGGACTCGCCATATAGAAGTAGAGCGGTGCTGAATTCTCCATATAGCAGTATAGCGGTGCTGGAATCTCTATATAGCAGTAAAGCGGTGCCCGATTCTCCATATAGCAGTAGAGTGGTGCCAGACTCGCCATATAGAAGTAGAGCGGTGCTGAATTCTCCATATAGCAGTAGCGCCGTGCCAGGCTCGCCATATAGAAGTAGAGCGGTGCCGGACTCGCCATATAGCAGTAGAGCGGTGCCGGACTTGCCATATAGCAGTAGAGCGGTGCCGGACTCGCCATATAGCAATAGAGCGGTGCTGGACTTGCCATATAGCAGTAGAGCGGTGCCGGACCTGCCATATAGCAGTAGAGCGGTGCCAGACTCGCCATATAGCAATAGAGCGGTGCCGGACTTGCTATATAGCAGTAGAGCGGTGCCGGACTTGCCATATAGCAGTAGAGCGGTGCCGGACTTGCCATATAGCAGTGGAGCGGTGCCAGACTCGCCATATAGCAATAGAGCGGTGCCGGACTTGCCATATAGCAGTAGAGCGGTGCCGGACTTGCCATATTGCAGTAGAGCGGTGCCGGACTTGCCATATAGCAATAGAGCGGTGCCGGACATGCCATATAGCAGTAGAGCGGTGCCAGACTCGCCATATAGCAATAGAGCGGTGCCGGACTTGCCATATAGCAGTAGAGCGGTGCCGGACTTGCCATATAGCAGTAGAGCGGTGCCGAACTTGCCATATAGCAGTAGAGCGGTGCCGAACTTGACATATAGCAGTAGAGCGGTGCCGAACTTGCCATATAGCAGTAGAGCGGTGCCGAACTTGCCATATAGCAGTAGAGCTGTGCCGGACTAGCCATGTAGCAGTAGAGCGGTGCCGGACTTGCCATATAGCAGTAGAGCGGTGCCGGATTTGCCATATAGCAGTAGAGCGGTGCCGGATTTGCCATATAGCAGTAGAGCGGCGCCGGACTTGCCATATAGCAGTAGAGCGGTGCCGGACTTGCCATATAGCAGTAGAGCGGTGCCGAACTTGCAATATAGCAGTAGAGCGGTGCCGAACTTGCCATATAGCAGTAGAGCGGTGCCGGACTAGCCATGTAGCAGTAGAGCGGTGCCGGACTTGCCATATAGCAGTAGAGCGGTGCCGGATTTGCCATATAGCAGTAGAGCGGTGCCGGATTTGCCATATAGCAGTAGAGCGGTGCCCGATTCTCCATAAAGCATTGCAGACCGCCTCTTTTTTTCAAGAACTATTTCTGGCCCAAAGTTTAGTCATGCTCGTCCTTTGAGCCGGGATTTTGTTGTTTTCAAAGGCTCGTCTTTTTAGGGAATTCGAGAATATGATCAGCAGGCCTGCAGACATGTTGGCTACCACTTCTTGAAGATTCTATGGGAGCTAGCAAAACAACTTACACACCGTTTCCAAAAGCTCGCCTGAATATCCTCACCAGAACTTGTCTAAAACATGTGCAGGATCAGGTGTACAGCGCCCCCCGGCGGAAGTTCAGGAAACTCCACTGAAAATGAGCAATAATTTGAAGGTCAGAGGTGATCCCGTTTAAGGTAAACCGGTGAATCCCAAACTGCCAGGTTCCCCGGGACTACCAGTCGAGATTATTGATCAGGTGGAGCCGGAGTGGAACACGCGAGTTCGTCCACATTTAGCTTTTCTGAAAAGATCCTGTGATGTCACAACGACAATAACTTTGTAAGGACTTTGAAAGAACACCTTTGCATATTGGGTTCAACATTGTGTAATATTTTTCGTAAAATATTAGTATAATAATGGGAGTCGCCTGTGGCGTAGCGGCTAGACAGGGATTGGAAGGTCGTGGGTTCGCTCCCTGTCGAAGCCGGACTTTTTTCAAAAATGACGTTGGCTCCGATGTCGACCAAGCCTTGATATATGGGTACCAGGTACAGTCCTGGGAAGTAAAGGCGGCCGGCGTGATGCTGACCACATCACTCATCTTGTTGGTCTATAAAACATAGGTCTAGCCCTATGTACCCAATACGCCTGAAAGGAGTGGAAAAGGGTCCTTTACTTACTTAGTATATTAACTGGTTTCCAGAGTCTCACACCCTGTCCAAGAAGTGAGATGGAACACCTAGTCTTTTCAGATAAGGTTGATAGGCAGGATGTTTTCAGTCCATCTGGATACTGCAGAGATGTAGCTGAGCTGGTGACATTCTTAGGAAATGGAATTTGACAATGAGTGGGTACAACTCTTGACCTTACTAATAGAAAGCAAATTGTGTACAAGCAAAGACTTTGACTTAGAAGTGCAGTTAGGCGTAAGGCTATCGGGAGCAAGAGGAGGAGGAGGCGAAAGAAAAGAAGAATAAGAACAACAACAACAACAACAACAGCAAATAAACCGATGAAGATTTTAACAACAAAAACAACGATAAAGATTTTAACAACAAAAACAACGATGAAGATTTTAACAACAAAAACAACGATGAAGATTTTAACACCATTAATAACAACATCGCAACAATAAAAGGAATAAGATGATTTAAAAACAAGAAATAACAAGCAGAACATGAAAACGAACCAAACTCGCCAAGAAGAAGAAGGAACAAAAGATACACTAACGTTGAAGCAGAAGGTGCCTGTAGACATATAGTGACAATGTGGCGAATTCTGCAGCTTAAGAAGCATTGTTGTAAATCCTTTCCCATTCCGTTACCTTCCAAGTAACGCCATGTGTATTGAAGTTACTGCTACATTGTATACAACACACAAGAGACAGACGGGAGCACACCCGATCTGCTTTCTATGACTTGTTATATAACACAAAACGTGCAGGCGGTAACACACCAAATCTTGTTTCTATGACACGCTATACAACACGGAGTGTGAAGACGGGAGCACACCCAGTCTTCTATAAAAAGTTAGACAA
This sequence comes from Candidula unifasciata, assembly GCA_905116865.2. Lineage (NCBI taxonomy): Eukaryota > Metazoa > Mollusca > Gastropoda > Stylommatophora > Geomitridae > Candidula > Candidula unifasciata. Next base: position 119,350 of record CAJHNH020002528.1, read on the forward strand.
CACACAGTGTGCAGACGGGAACACGTTTAAATTCTACTTTCTGTGACATGTCATACAACACACAATTTGCAGATGGGAACACGTTTAAAGTCTACTCTCTGTGACTTGTCATACAACACACAGTGTGCAGGCGAAAACAAATTTAAAGACTACTTTCTGTTGCTTGTCATACAACTCTTAAAATCTACTTTCAGTGACTTGTTATACAACAAGCAATGTGTAGGCGAAAACACGTTTAAAGTCTACTTTCTGTGACTTGTCATACAACACACAGTGTGCAGACGGGAACACGTTTAAAGTCTACTTTCTGTGACATGTCATACAACACACAGTGTGCAGACGGGAACACGTTAAAAGTCTAATTTCTGTGACTTGTCATACAACACACAGTGTGCAGACGGGAACAGGTTTAAAGTCTACTTTCTGTGACTTGTAATACAACAAACAGTGTGCAGACGGGAACACGTTTAAAGTCAACTTTCTGTGACTTGTCATACAACACAGGGTGTGCAGACGGGAAAACGTTTAAACTCTACTTTCTGTGACTTGTCAAACAACACACAGAATGCAGACGCGAAAATTTTTAAATTCTACTTTCTGTGACTTGTCATACAACACAGGGTGGCGGACGGGAACACGCGTAAAGTCTACCTATCAAATCTTGGTCAGGATGAAGACATGCCCAGCCACACCCGGCTGTGCTACAGGAGTTGAGCTCCTAATGGGAAGACCTGTTTACATTCCATGGATCATTCTAGATCCTGCCCCAAAATGGGAGCCTGACCAATACAGATAAGGTCAATGCTTGCGTAGAGATCTAAGTGTATTATCCAGAGAGGCAAGGAACCAACAGTCTGCATACAAATAAGCCAGATGAGTAAAATTATGTGCATGCAAAACAGGTTTTGAAAAAATACGTAAGTCCAGGAATCGATTAACTGAAAATTTCTGTAGAATTAAAAGTTAGCACATATCACAAACGGTAAAAACACGAAAATATTCATAGTCTAGTTTCTTACACGGGTATACAACATTCTGCAACAGAAAGTTTTTTCCTAGTTATCTGAAGTTCTCAACTGTAGGGAAAGGATCTCTATATAATGACGGAGGAGTCGGTCCCCGGTGTTGTCCGTGAGAAGTCGGGAGACAGGTCAAAGATATTTGTTATAATGAGATAAATTTATGCTGAACATTGGTTTCCTCGGGGCTAAGAAAGCCGAAATAAAGATTGACTAGATATATTTTAAAAAGATGCGAGTGGTTTGATTCCTGTAGCAAGATTTGTGCCAGTGACAGAGATTTCAGCTTCGCCTTGGTGGTCACAAGAGAAAAATAAACTGCCATTTACTGTCTTTATTACCACTTTTGCCATGAAGGCAGGGGGGTGGTTGGGGGGGGGGGGGTCTTTGAGCCTGAGGATTGACGGCCGCGTGCTAGTGCTGTCGCCATGACTCTGCAGGTGAGGATTTTATTTTGCCTCCGACAGTAAAAAATCCCCAGCCTTACTGAGGATTCGAACCCAGGTCTCCCGCTTGAGAGCCTTACCTTAGTGGTCAGAACTATTAAAATGGAGAGAGGCTAGTCTAATCCCATCGGCGAAATAGAGTCGTTGACACAATTAGATCATAGAAAATACTGATTCGTGTAACATCGAGAATCACGTTATAGAAGTTGTTCATCGGACAGAATCAGTGACGTCATGAGTCCTATTTCTAGTTCACGCAGAGTCACGTCACATAACGTGCTCCTGTATCATAAAGAGTTACCTCCAAAACGTGTTCCTGAGGGACAAGTAGTCGCGTCACATAACGTGTTCCTGTATCATAAAGAGTTACCTCCAACAACGTGTTCCTGAGGGACAAGTAGTCGCGTCACATAACGTGTTCCTGTATCATAAAGAGTTACCTCCAACAACGTGTTCCTGAGGGACAAGTAGTCGCGTCACATAACGTGTTCCTGTATCATAAAGAGTTACCTCCACAACGTGTTCCTGAGGGACAAGTAGTCGCGTCACATAACGTGTTCCTGTATCATAAAGAGTTACCTCCAACAACGTGTTCCTGAGGGACAAATTGTCGCGTCAAACAACGTGTTCCTGAGGGACAAGCTGTCAATCACACAACGTGTTCCTGAGGGACAAGTTGTCGCGTCACACAACGTGTTCCTGTATTATAAAATTACCTCCAACAACGTGTTCCTGAGGGACAAGTTGTCGCGTCACACAACGTGTTCCTGAGGGACAAGTTGTCGCGTCACACAACGTGCTCCTGTATCATAAAGGGTTACTCCAACAACGTGTTCCTGAGGGACAAGTAGTCTCGTCATACAACGTGTTCCTGATGGACAAGTAGTCGCGTCACACAACGTGTTCCTGTATTACAAAGAATTACCTCCAACAACATGTTCCTGGGGAACAAGTAGTCGCGTCACACAACGTGTTCCTGTATTACAAAGAGTTACCTCCAACAACGTGTTCCTCGGTTACAAAAAAGCTACTTCATAAAATGTGATCAAGTACAGAAAGTGTATTGATGGGCACTCATAGAAAGAAGTATTCATAGCGAGGCGCACACGCCGTCTGGAGGTGACAGGTTCAATTCCCGGCACGGTAACTACAGCTTTCGATTTTTATGTTGTCTAGTGTGTTCTTCTATCTTTCTACTTCTTTCTATGAGTGCCGATCAATACACTTTCTGTTACTTGATAAGTTTATAATATTTAACGGCCTCAAAGGTTCCCCCATCTGTTTATTATTAAAATATGGTCACTGGTCACAAACAGACATGTCATAAAACGTCTTTCTGGGACACAAAAAGGCATGTCATACAACCTGTTCCTGTGTGACAAAAAAATCACGTAACATAACGTGCTCTTGGCAGACAACAGATGGCATTATAACCCGGTCTTGTACAACATAGCCACATCACATAACAAGCTCCTATGAGACAGAGTCACGTCACATTACGTCTTCCTGGTACAGACGTTGAAAGAACATCAGCATAGAGTAGTACACTCTCAACAGGTACTTATCACAGGTAGAAACAGTCCGACAGGAAAAGTAGTGCCTCGCACGCCAGGTAACTCAGGTGTAGTGAGTAGAGTATTTTTATTGAGACGAGCTTTGATAAATGATCGCATTCGACGACGGAGCACGCCGAGGAAAACTGCCAGGGAGGTGAGTGCTTCAGTGGATTACCTCAACCGACAAGGTATGTTCCTTCTCTCTGTTGTATTTTGTTTACCTGTGTTTGCCGTGAGTATGTTTTTCTGATGCTGTACTTTTTAAGCAAATATGCATTTATTGCCTCAAAGTAGCTTCGACTTCCTTTGTCCTACCGTTTATGGCGTTATAGAGAGTAATTTGATGGGGTTTCCTGTCTGTCTCTATTTGTGTAGCTTGTGTTTTTGTCACAGCGGAGTATATTTGCAGTGTATACAGTTGCTAACTATGAGATATAATGTCGTGAGGCCCCAGTCTGGTCCACGGACAACTCTTGCTTATCTGTCTGAAAGCCACGAAAACGGTTATTCACCCCCCCCCCCCCCCCCCCCCATTTCCCCCAAACTTTGCAACCCAATCCGTGCATAATAGAAATCGAAGCCTTGGAAACTTGACGTATTACGTTTGGGAAACAATGTATACAAAAAAATATTGAGTTTCCATTCATTTGTTTATTTTGTTTTTAATCAGGTGGTGCCCTATCCAGAATATAGCAGGACCCCCAACCCCACAGCCATTTTTTTCACACCCACCCCCCAACTTTCAAAACAAAGTATGATCAGAAACAGCAGCATGAAAAAAAAAATCCAAGCCACTGTTGACAAAAACTGTCTTTTCCTATTTATTACATTTTTAACGGTGGATGTACAAACTGCTCGTGAAAACGTAAGACTTCCTTAGCTTTTTGTTTTAAAGTTTTAAACATCATCATCACCATGTGTCCTGCCAACTGGCGTAGGCGCTCGTGCATCTTCATCTCTGGTTGACTGGAACAGCTCTCTTGATGATATCCCTCCATGTCATCGTTTCAGCCCATCCAGCATCATCTCTCTTGGTCTCCCTCTACCCCTCTTTCCACTGATCTTTCCAGTTGTCACGATGTTCTCCAATGTCTCTCTTCTCATTACATGGTCAAAGAACAGTGTTTGTCTCTTTCTTATTGTTGTATATAGAGATCTATTTTCATTGGCCTGTTTCAAGCAATCGTTAGTTACTCTGGCCGTCCAAGGTATTCGTAACATTTGTCTCAGAAACCACATCTCTGTTGCTTTCAATTTTTCCAAATTTGTTCACTGGCATTTTAAGATTTTAAACATATTTCACTCATATTTAAATTTTAAAAAAAAAATGTAAAAAAAAAAAAGATTATTACAAGGTTTGAGATTTGAGGCTTGAACAACGGATCAACATCATAGCACGGGTAGTAACCCACAAGAGCTCCGATCTACTTCTAACTCAAGTCTGAGTCCGATGTAGCTCAGCACAGTGCACGGGCTCCATAGCACCGGCGAGGATCCTGACACATTTTTCCGGTAGATGCTTTAGCTCAAAATTTTGCTCTGGCAGCGCAATTGGGCAACTCTTTTCAAAATTTCAAACACACACGGGCGTCCGAACTCATTACCCAGAGACCAGGGGAAATTACTAGAAGTCCACCTAAAAACCTCCCAGCCCTCACCGGGCCTGAACCTGGGACCGCTAGCACATGAGACGGACACCATACCTCAAGACCACACAACCCCCAACAGTTAATACAAATCAAGTGCAAATACAAGTGTTACAATTCCCCTCCCCCCCCCCCCCCCCCCCCCCCAGCCTCGTCTAAACCAGTCGTAAAAGTTCATAGACCTCCAAGGATTGCCCCCCCCCCCCCTTTTTTCCCCCGCAGTTTGAAAACCCCTGCTATAAAGAATACTGATTGTGCTTTGAACAACCAAAATGCGTAAAAGCTGAAATGTTTTGAAAGAGGCTAAGACATGACGAATAAAATAACACCAGAAGTAGAGGAGATATGGATTACAAATGAAATGTTTCGTCTGCTGATGACAGGAAGATAAAGTAAACACACTCAAGACAAATGTCCAAAGAATGCCAAGAGAAACCGTAGATATAAGTAATTGGAACTAAAGAAGCGTAGCGAAATAAACACAAATTAAAAAACTGCAACGATTTTAAGAACAAAGAGAGAACACACGCGAAATCCAGACTTAAAAAAATAAAAAAAAATTGGATACAAGAATCACCGGGTTTAAGAAAACGTACAGTAACTCATCATCATCAGTCATCGTGTCCTCTACAGAACGTCGCTCTCCTGAAAGTATCCCTCTCCCTAGCCAGCTCTCCAGCCCAGCGTGTTTTCAGTGCCGATGCATCTTCAATATCCTGTATCCATCTTCACGGTGGTCGACCCCTGCCTCGCTTTCCACAAACTGTCACCATCCAACACCGTCTTTTCCAAACCACCATAAGGTTTGATGTGGCCAAAATTCTCCAACTGTCGGGAGAGGACGCTGTTTATGAGCCAGTTCTCCTTGATGTTGAACTCGTGCTGAATGTCGTTTTTCCTCTTCTTGATCCGTGCTATTCTGGCAATTTGTCTGTAACATTTTAATTCAAAGCCCCCATCATTTTCATCAGTGATTGAGTGCGAATCCAAGACTCACAAGCCTAAGTTGCCACAGAAAAAATGCATGATCTCAAGATTTTAACTAATTTAAAGGTGCGTTTCCATTGGTTTTTAATGCTGTTTAATATCTGCATTGCTAAATACAAGTCTTCATCTGACTTCTTTCGAGGAGTCTCCACTGTTATTCACCAAAGAGCCCAAGTATTTGAAATCTGTGACACTTTCTATCATACAACAGCTAGTTGCCTTAAAAAAAAACACAAGATGAAATGTTGACGGATCAAGAGAAGGTAGCTGAAAAATAGACAGAGAATATAAAACAATGCCATAGAAGATTACAAGAGAGCAAACATAGTGATATATGAGTGCAGTTAAGGACCGCCGATATTGAAAGCAAAAGTAGAAGATGCTATAGGCCTGTGACTTTTAACCTATGGGCCGCGCGAAATTCCAGGTGGGCCGCCAAACATTTCTGCCATATTCTGTAGCGGGGCAGGGTAAGTAGCTTACCTGATCCAGGTTTGAGTCGCTAGGATCAACATCTGTAGTATAGAACAGCTATTAGTCCCGGTAAAATGAACAGCTTTATAACTGAACAGCTATTATGTCCCGGTAAGATGAACAGCTTTATAACTGAACAGCTATTATGTCCCGGAAACCCAATTCAACAGCATAAAACGGTTTCTATTGGAGGATTCTAGGGCATATTTTAACCATTGACAGCAGCTGATGACATTGTTGCTGAAAACTGTAATTTGATGGAATCAGATTTCACCAATAAACTTCTATCTACCATTATTTTTGTTTCTGTTCTTGGTTAGCTATCAAGTGGGCCGCGAATATTCATAACTGCAGACATATACCTCACGACTTATTGAAATATCTTGCAATACCTTTATTGAAAATACCTGGTGTGGTGGATTGTGGATAACATCGGACAATTAGTTTAAGAAGTCATATATTCACGAGTAGGATGCAACTGTATTACATGGCGACAGTGTGAAAGTTGGAGAGGAAAAGGGGCAGGTACAGACCGACAGAGAAAATGCTGGACTGTTTGACATCATAGCAGAAGTGATGGAAAGTTCATGAGACAGAAGATTGTAGATAGACATGATTACAAGGCCACATGGTAGGGACAAAAAAAAAGTATTAATTAGTGACGTTTAATCCCACCAAGAAAGACCGATCAACACCCATGGTGACACAAAGTGCAACAATTTGGATGAGAATACCCCTGTACAAGTCTCAGAAACCCTGTTGAACAATTAGGTTATATTAGGGCCCTCGACGACAGTTGGGATGGGGCTTAACAAATTGTGTTGCATACTGGGACAGTATTTGAATATATAAGAAGTATATGAATTCACGTTATACGTATACAATATATATATTGTATATGAATACACGTTATACGTATAAATATATATTTTTTAATGCCCAAATGAATGTATATATTCTATGTGTACATTTTATTTCAACTGTTAACTCCTTTAGATATATGAGCACTTGATGGACTAGATTTTCAACTGCAATTACAGCTAAAGTATTTTATTTAACAGTCCCGTTGGTGGCCAGGTTTAATGTGCATTTTTTTTAATTTTTTTTTATTTAGAGCACCAATGAGTTAAAGTAATCTTGAACTGCAGCTGTATCTCTCAAAGTACTTCTTTTCTCTCATGTCCCCTACATTTTTTTTTTTTTTTTTTTTTTAATTTTGCTGTTATGTACTTTGATACTCAAAGAGTCGTTTCTTTTCAAGATTTAGCAGTTGAAGGAATGTGCACGCAAAATGTAAGTTCTGGATCAAGAGATCCTTTTCATTCGGTACATTAAGAAAAACACTTATTGAGCACTTTGAGATCGCCGTCCTGACCCCTAGAAAATGTCTTCAGGTTTTAGCTCTTTAAAGGTTTGTTTTACTTACATCGCCGCCCCTTTGAGGTCGCCGAGGTAGCCGAGAAGGTTATAACTTCGTCTGGTTAGATATGAGGGGTGGTTGAATGCCAAGGACGCCTTAAGAGCCTCGTGTGCAGTTAGGGACAATGACCAAACAAACTGGAAAGATGTCTGCAAAAACAGCATAGTTTAGAGCTCGATCAGTACTAGAATCCGAGATAGGTAAGAGACATGTCAATCTCAGGAAGGGCAAAGAGGTGTACAGATGCAATATTTTCTTTAAAACAGATTTGCCAGCAGTCTATTGAATATGATAAAAGTTAACTGTATATTTACTGATCAAGAGAAAGCATTCGATCGACTCAATAGATGCAAAAAAAAAAAGGACAATTCTATAAGATTATAGTATTTAATATCAACTACTGGATAACATGATTTGGGATGGCTCTTTAATTTACTTTACCATGATAAGTTACTACAACGTAGAAAGAGCAGCAGAGGGGGTCGCCGTGGCCGAGGCGTCTAGACGCTCGCCGCCGCGGATCGGAAGATCGTGGGTTCGCTTCCCTGGCTGGGAGCCGTACTATTTTTCAAAAATGGACCTTGGCTCTCAGGTCGCGACCTCAGCCTTGAGTTGGGTACCGGGTGCAGTCCCGGGAAGTAGAGGCGGCCGGCGTGATGCTGACCACATCACATCAACCCATGCGTAGTGCCGTGTCTATAAAAATATAATGTCTTAGCCTTATATGCCCTACCGCTAAAGGCGGGGAAAAAGGGTCCTTTTCCTTTTTTTTTTTTAAGAACAGCAGAAGAAATGCTATTGTAAGTGAGTAGGAAACCCGTGACGTCAGAAAGAATTCCCCAACGGGGGGGTTTAAAAGTTTTTAACCACTAAAAAAAAATAGGAGAAAACTTGACCAAAGGGGGTTTGTGAGTTTAGTGAAAGGGAGGGG
>CAJHNH020002529.1:0-22043 GCA_905116865.2 Candidula unifasciata
GATCTCTGCTACCAATCACGATCTCTGCTACAAACCACGATCTCTGTTACAAAGTCGTATCATCAGTCAGAAACTGTTGCTAATTATTACCAAAAGTATTTTTTTGTTGCGCTTTTGACATTTTTTTTATTTTGCGTCGAAAAAAAAAAAAAAAAATTCATTGACATTGTACAAAGGTAAGTTGGTCAGCTACCATTATCCCAGCGGGCGGCAACAAGGCGGGTCAGACTCCACTGGCAATTATACATCTTGTTATACGGTAGAAGCATTTTCTTCTGCTGCTGGCAGACGCGACAGCCACTGAATACCAGCTCTAAATAAGGACCATGTTTACACGGAGAGGTGAATTAAATCATTATCATGATGAGAAAATGGCAGTTCGTGTCAGTGTAAGGACAGGCCTCGTCGTCAAGTTTGTGTGTCTTTCTGATGTTGCCAAGATAATAACAGCATCAGTCTGTCAATTAACTTCGCTTAAAAAAAATTCTAATTAGAACGTCGGTAAAAGGTGGACAATTTTCTCCACATTCTGGTTGTTTTACTGACGGATGATAACACATTTCTAGTTAAAAGGGACTTGAATGACAGCCGTGCTGGTGTCTGCCTGGGGATGTCATGAGTTCACATTTAAGCAACTCTACAGTCGTTCTTCTTCTTCTTCTTCGCGTTCACCAGCTGTACACTCTGGCGGAACGTTCTTCTCGTTGTTCGTCCACTTTTGAACTGTAGTCCTGCTCCAGAACCTGCGTGTGCATTAGTTTCACAGATCTGGTTTATCTGAATGCAGACTGCTGGTTCCTTACCTCTCAGGCAGATACACTCCGACATCAAAGGAAACTCCCCAATTAGTTGACTCTTACGACATGCTTTTGGGTAGGCAGTGGGTCTATTCTTGTTTTTCCCCACAATGGGGCCACGGAACTCACACGGGGACTCTACAATCTGAAACTGGCGAGCCGCCGTGGTGTAGCGGCTAGGTGCTTACCTGGGGGTCCGAAGGTTGTGGCACGACCGCCTTAGCTGGAGCGGGTGGTGGTTTCACATCCGCATGGACTCAGATCCCCCCCCCCCCAAACGTGACCTTGGCTTCCAGTTCGAACCCAGCCTTAGATGGGTACCAGGTACAGTCCTGGGAAGTAAAGGCGATCGGTGTAATCTTGATACCGTCACCCATCGAGGACTAATAAAAATATGAGTCTAGTTTGATATGCCCGATGTACCACTGGCGTGTGAAGAACTTTTTTTTTTACAGCCTAGAACCGGCGAACCGCGGTGGATAGTGGCCTGACGCTCGTGTTCTGGCTCCACAGACTCCGGTTTGAATCAGTCAGACTTTTACTTGCTTACTATTACAGATCGCAGCTGACTGTACTAGGCTGCAGGGTTGCCGTTCGGCAGAGAGAGACTAAGGCATATGGCAGCGCTATTTGACTAACAGTCCACAGAGTAAATCTGGCCCGCACAGACCTCACCTAGCAAGCGGCCCGCATAGCATTGCTCCGGGGAGATGAAGACACGTTGACTGGAGCTCGTCAAACGACTCAAAGTGTTCCCAAGTCAGATGGCGTACCAAGACTGCCGGCACTTATCGACAGGACACAGGATGATGATGACAGCCGGAAATTTAGTCGCGATAAAGCGGTGGCAAACAATTTACTTGTCGCAACCATGGCGGCAATTTTAAACCAAACGTTGAAGGATCCCAGGAGCCCCTTTAGTAAAATGTGTGCCAAACCAGGATATGTTCTGAGAAGTAACAACGGCAAGCGTTTCAATAACGTGACGATGAAAGCGTGCTAAGATATCTACACTTCTACTGAAGCTAATTTGTTTAAAGAAATCTCACCCCAGGAGAAAAAAGTTACGCCTTGCTTGACCGCGGTATGAATCAGTGATTCCTGGTCATAGAAACAGAAAATGTACTGTCTCTGAAAAGTCAGTATCAGTAGAAAAAGCGACAATGTCATAAAAATTCGAGAAGAGGTTGGAATAAGACCATGGCTAGTAACAGTGGCATAAAAAGAATGCAGTGTTCTGGCCTTCTAGTAAGAATGAAGCCAGACCAAAATGTAAATGATACCTACAGGAGGACGTCTGGGCGAAAGGCGAGAGGATGACCAGAGAATATATTGACTGACGGTGTGGCTGCGGAAGGATGAAACAAAACCACCACGCTCAAGCCACCCGAAAAGCACACGCCAAATACAGAAATCAAGAAAAATGGCCTACAACCTGTAACAGAGTGACGGCAAAAGAAGAAGCATAGTTATACTAGGCAACTTTAGATTCAATGGTTTACTTTCTGAATGCTATGATGTTAGCACGATTGTCACAATCAACGCAAAGCGATCTGATAACAAATCGTCTGCAGCTGACTTCGAAACCTAGTATGTTGAAATAACGAAACTGCATTCACAGCAGCTAAGGCACTGGTAAGTGTGTATATTAAACAAAAAAAAAATAGATACACTTAAACTTCCGACGCCTTAGGGATGAGGCTTTAATTTGTGATAATTTCAACCATGACGGCACTCTATCCAATAATAATAGTAACAACAGCCGCAGAAGCAGCAGCAGCAAAATCAGCAGCAGTAGTATTGCCATATTGTCACTGCTGTAAGTTTCACCACTTTTTAGAGCGATGAGACAGGAGGGCTTGAGCCTGTGGAGTTAGGGCCGCATGGTTAGGGCTGTCACCGCCAACTGTCCAAGTCAGGATGTTAATTCTATCTCCGACAGACACACTCCATCGCTAATTTCAGATTTAATAATAATAATATATGAACTGGATTCTGAAATTGAGAACGATCGTCTTTGGGGTGCCTCGGCTTGTGGATGCCTCGGCTTGTGGGTGCCTCGATATGATGGCAATTTTAGAATGTAACGGATCGTGTAGCGATTCGAGTCATCAACATCAAGTACCTTGCCGACTGACATAGCAGTCATGCTTCTAAATATGTTGGGTTTTCCTAGCAGTTCCAAGTTTTCATCGTTCAATATATGGTGAAAATATTGACGGTTACCTCTTTCTAATGTTTGTGAAACATTACCTTTGTGGTACACGATACACAGGTTTAACATCAAAATGATCTCTACTCGGCAATACGCCCTACTGAGACTGGTCTAGCAAGTTAGTTAGCCAGAATTATCCCGAACACAAAAGAGGAGGGATACACGCGGATGGATGGATACATCAGATGGACGAATTCCTTATCGAGGCGCTACAACGCAAAAATACACACAGCTGTGTGGAGACTACGGCACAAACACACACACAGTTGTGTAGAAACTACGGCACTACACACACACACACACACAGCTGTGTGGAGACTATGGCAATAACACACACACAGCTGTGTGGAGACTACGGCAATAACACACACACAGCTGTGTGGAGACTACGGCACTAACACAGACACAGCTGTGTAGAGACTACGGCACTAACACACACACAGCTGTGTGGAGACTACGGCACGAACACACACACAGCTGTGTAGAGACTACGGCACTAACACACACACAGCTGTGTGGAGACTACGGCACGAACACACACACAGCTGTGTGGAGACTACGGCACTAACACACACACAGCTGTGTGGAGACTACGGCACGAACACACAAACACAGCTGTGTAGAGACTACGGCAATAACACAGACACAGCTGTGTAGAGACTACGGCACGAACACACAAACACAGCTGTGTAGAGACTACGGCAATAACACAGACACAGCTGTGTAGAGACTACGGCACGAACACACAAACACAGCTGTGTAGAGACTACGGCACTAACACAGACACAGCTGTGTGGAGACTACGGCACGAACACACACACACAGTTGTGTAGAGACTACGGCATTAACACACACACAGTTGTGTAGAGACTACGGCACTAACACACACACGGCTGTGTGGAGACTACGGCACTAACACACACATACACATCTCGAGACTACACTACAAATACACACACCACACTCTGTCGAGACTACAGCTTTGTCTCACACATACACATCAATATATAAACACCCACGTAGAGACCGCAACACGCACTACAGCTACACTACATGACAGCTCTGTTGAAACTACGACCGTCACAAACACATACAAACATACACATCTCGAAACTACAACACAAACACACTTTCAACTGTAGGAAGACTGCAACACAAACACACATTTACCTCAGTCAAGACTCAACGACTCTGTCACAAACACACACATACAAATCTCGAGACTACAACACCAACACATACGCCGTCGAGACTCAACGACTCTGTCATAAACACACTCATACAAATCTCGAGACTATAGCAGACTCACTTACTCAACTGTAGTTAGACTACAACACAAAAGCACACTCAGACTTGTGGAGATAGACATAAACACACACACTCAGGATCACACTGGCTGCCTTCACTTTCCAGAAAATTTCTCAGTTAACCATTTATGCAAGGTTGATATGGGGGCCAAGGCTAAATAATCGTCTAGAGGATCCATGTATGCCACAGTGAAAATCATTGTCCGACGCCGCAGTCTCCCCCACCCCCCACCCCCACCCCCTTTTTTCAGGGTACATGTCACATTAGGAATCGTTGTCTAACACCACAGTAAAAGGAGAGGGCCCAACACAAGCCACGCTAAGATTCAGTCTCAACCCGCAATGACATTACGGAGGACAGAGACTTGCCAAGTTGAGAATCCTTGTCTTACACCGCATTGACACCCAAGAGGACCCAAACCTGCCATAATGAGAACCTCTCCCACTGCAGAGATAATCCAAGGGGATCCACACTTGTCATGCAAAGAACCTCTCTCACTGCAGAGATACTTCAAGGGGATTCACACCTGCCATGCTGAGAACCTCTCTCATAATAGAGATACTCTAAGGGGATCCACATCTGCCATGCTGAGAACCTCTCTCACTGTAGAGATACTCCAAGGGGATCCACATCTGCCATGCTGAGAACCTCTCTCACTGTAGAGATACTCCAAGGGGATCCACACCTGCCATGCTGAGAACCTCTCTCACTGTAGAGATACTCCAAGGGGATCCACACCTGCCATGCTGAGAACCTCTCTCATTGTAGAGATACTCCAAGGGGATCCACACCTGCCATGCTGAGAACCTCTCTCACTGTAGAGATACTCCAAGGGGATCCACACCTGCCATGCTGAGAACCTCTCACTGTAGAGATACTCTAAGGGGATCCACACCTGCCATGCTGAGAACCTCTCCCACTGTAGAGATACTCCAAGGGGATACACATCTGCCATGCTGAGAACCTCTCCAACTGTAGAGATACTCCAAGGGGATCCACACCTGCCATGCTGAGAACCTCTCTCACTGTAGAGATACTCTAAGGGGATCCACACCTGCCATGCTGAGAACCTCTCTCACTGTAGAGATACTCTAAGGGGATCCACACCTGCCATGCTGAGAACCTCTCTCACTGTAGAGATACTACAAGGAACCAACACGTGCCGTGTAAAGAATCTCTTTCACACCAAAGATATTCTAGGTAACCCTCCTATCGCCCCCTGAGAATTACCGCCCCACAATGCAAATACAGCCCAGGGGACCCTCACATGCCACGGCCAGAATCTCTTTGACTCCAGAAGGGAAGCCACACATGGCACGGTAAGAATCTCTTTCACTCCAGAAGGGAAGACACACATAGCACGGTAAGAATCTCTTTGACTCCAGAAGGGAAGACACACATAACAAGGTGAGAACCGATGTGCCCTACCGTCGTGTGACGACACAGGCTAGAACCACAGTCTCCCACCGTATTGTGACCACGCACGCTGAGAACCACTCCCCCCCCCCCCCCCTTTTTTTTTTTCTTGAAGTGACATCCAAGCCGTCAGTTCCAATCCTTACAGAACGTTTCTGTTTTTGTTTTTTTAACTTACCAATTTATGTCCAATTTGCGAGAGCTCGGCGAAAATCCTGCGATTATTCGTGCGAGAAAATAAGCTCCTAATTTGATTTTATCTTTTCTTCCTGACTGACATCAAGTGATTCCTCTCCAATACAATATGCTTTGTTTATTCCACAGGTAGATGTCAATGTATATTGACATGTATGTTCCTAAGTGAGCACTAATAAGCACGTGCGCACATAATTATATATATATATATTTATATGCATGTCTGTTTTTGTGCCTGAGTGGGCGTGCGTGTGTAAATGTGTGTATGCATGTGTGTATGTAGGCACGTTTTTAAATAAAGCATGTAGAAGGGAGGGGTAAAAAAAAAGGGGGGGGGGGTTGAGGGAACATCAATGTGACAATGAGTCTACAGGCCTTGCAGGCAGGACAAATCTGACGGCTATGACAGGATAAAATCTGACAGGACAGCATCTGACGGATATGAGAGGACAACATCTGACGGACACGACAGGACAATACCTGACGGACATAACAGGACAACATCTGACGGACACAACAGGACAATACCTGACGGACACGACATTACAACATCTGACGGACAGAACAGGACAACATCTGATGGATATGACAGGACAACATCTGACGGACACGACAGGACAACATCTGACGGACAGAACAGGACAACATCTGATGGATACGACAGGACAACATTTGACGGACAGAACAGGACAACATCTGATGGATATGACAGGACAACATCTGACGGACATGACAGGACATCTGACAGACATGACAGGACAACATCTCACGGTCATGACAGGAAGACATCTGATGGATACGACTGGAAAACTTCTAATGGACATGACAGGACAACAACTGACGGATACGACTGGGCAAAATCTGACCGACACGACAGGAAGACATCTGACGGACACGACAGAAGTCATCTGACGGACAAAACAGGACAACATCTGACGGATACGACTGGGCAACATCTGACGGACACGACAGGACAACATGTGCCGGATACGACTGGGCAACTTCTGACGGACAACCCAGGACAACATTTGACGGACACAACAGGACAACATCTGATGGACATGACATGTTCATAGTCACTCTCTAGTAAACAAATTATGTCTGTCAATCTTAACATCATTCCTATTGTTTGAGAATGATCTCTCTCTCTCTCTCTCTCTCTCTCTCTCTCTCTCTCTCTCTCGTCTCCCTCTCGTCTCTCTCGTCTCCCTCTCGTCTCTTTCTCGTCTCTATCTCTCCCCTTCTATCTGTCTATCTGTCTATCTGTCTGTCTGTCTGTCTGTCTATCTATCTATCTATCTATCTATCTATCTATCTATCTATCTATCTATCTATCTATCTATCTATCTATCTATCTATCTATCTATCTATCTATCTATCTATCTATCTATCTGTCTGTCTGTCTGTCTGTCTGTCTGTCTGTCTGTCTGTCTGTCTGTCTGTCTGTCTGTCTGTCTGTCTGTCTGTCTGTCTGTCTGTCTGTCTGTCTGTCTGTCTGTCTGTCTGTCTGTCTGTCTGTCTGTCTGTCTGTCTGTCTGTCTGTCTGTCTGTCTGTCTGTCTGTCTGTCTGTCTGTCTGTCTGTCTGTCTGTCTGTCTGTCTGTCTGTCTGTCTGTCTGTCTGTCTGTCTGTCTGTCTGTCTGTCTGTCTGTCTGTCTGTCTGTCTGTCTGTCTGTCTATCTATCTGTCTGTCTGTCTGTCTGTCTGTCCGTCCGTCCGTCCGTCCATCCATCCATCCATCCATCCATCCATCCATCCATCCATCCATCCATCCATCCATCTATCCATCCGCCTGTCTGTCATCTATTTGTCTGTCTGTCATCTGTCTGTCTGTCTGTCTGTCTGTCATCTGTCCGTCCGGCTTGCTGAGCTTGAGGATTTATTAGTTGACAGTGTTTCCTAAACTGAACTGATGATACAATGGGGCATTTTATAGAAGCCAACCACATCTGCTCTGCGGCTTTCCTGTGGGAACGGAAATTAAAGCAACAAATCCAACATTGTTCTTGTGCTTTATTTAGCCAAGCCTACCCAGCCACCTTTTTTTTTTTTTGGTTCCAGCTGAAGAGCAATGGAACGACATGGCGAAATCATATTTTGCATGGCAATTTGTTTGTAATACAAAGCGGCATCTGGACACTATGTGTGTAGGAACGTACTGGAGAGCTTGGTATAGTATATGTACATGAGGAGAAACAACAACACAATAGTCTTTGAAAACGCATGCTACGACATTGACCCCCCCCCACCCCCCCCCCCCTTTTCTTTCCTCAGGGTGCATTACATATGACTTTTAGTACGTAATTATGCAATTCAAATATCTTGGAACAACATTCACTGAAGATGGTAAACTGGACAAAGTAATAGACATCAGATGTAGTAAAGGCCAAGTATTGGGACAGCTAGCTCCCCTCTTACAACATTAGACAATTCAAGTCACCACAAAAAAAAAAAAAAAAACATCTCATATAGAGCATATTCATTCCCACCCTATGTTACCAATGCCAGACGTGGTCACTCACAACAAAACATAAAAGAAAATTCGTAACCATGGAAATGAGGTGTCTGATAAAAACTGTAGGAGTGACCAGAAAAGATAAAATCAGAATGTGGTCATACGAGATAAAGTCGGCACAAAACCAATTCTAAATTACATACAAAGACAGCAAAACAAATGGTTTGCCCACTTGGAGAGAATGCTTCCTGATGCTATACCGCACAAGGCATGGACTAAAAGAGGAGAAGAACGTAGAGCGCAATGTAGAAAACAAGATGAGAAGATAACATCAAAGAAACTCAACAGCACCATGATGTGTCTATGGTTGAAGCAGCCAGATGAGCATTCAGCAGGACTTTTTATCTCCCGTGACACGCGGAGCGGTAAAACAGAGAACGTAAAGAAGAAAAAGAAGAATTAGGTACGAAAGTACGAGGAAATAGGGGTGGTATTATAAAGGAGGAGAAAACTATGGTGCTCTGTGTTGTCTACGGCAAGAATGAATGATGCTAAGTGCTCTATGTGAAATAGGAGATGCCTGATGTATGTTTCGTTTAGATCAGAATTCAATAAATCATGGTTCTCTGTTTCTTCTAGGGCAAGATTCAATGACTCATGCTTCTCTGGTTGGCGGAATGCAGGATTCAATGTCTCATGGTTCTCTGTTTGGTGGAGGGAAGGATTCAATGTCTCATGGTTCTCTGTTTGGCGGAGGGAAGGATTCAATGTCTCATGGTCCTCTGTTTGGTGGAGGGAAGGATTCAATGTCTCATGGTTCTCTGTTTGGCGGAGGGCAGGATTCAATGTCTCATGGTCCTCTGTTTGGCGGAGGGAAGGATTCAATGTCTCATGGTCCTCTGTTTGGCGGAGGGAAGGATTCAATGTCTCATGGTCCTCTGTTTGGTGGAGGGAAGGATTCAATGTCTCATGGTTCTCTGTTTGGTGGAGGGCTGGATTCAATGTCTCATGGTTCTCTGTTTGGTGGAGGGAAGGATTCAATGTCTCATGGTCCTCTGTTTGGCGGAGGGCAAGTTTCAATGTATCATGGTTCTTTGTTTGGTCAAGGGCAGGATGCAATGTCTCGGACCAGACTGAATGACGCATGGTGCTCCCTCTGGTACAAGCAAGGACTAGAAGACGCATGGTGCTAAGTCTGGTATAGGCAAGGACTGAATGACGCAGTGTACTTCCGTCTATACAGGTAAGGACTGAGTGATGCATGGTGCTCTCTCTGGTACAGATAAGGACTGAGTGATGCATGGTGCTCTCTCTGGTACAGGCAAGGACTGAATGATGTATGATGCTCTCTCTGGTACAGGCAAGGACTGAGTGATGCATGGTGCTCTCTCTGGTACAGGTAAGGACTGAGTGATGCATGGTGCTTTCTCTGGTACAGGCAAGGACTGAGTGATGTATGGTGCTCTCTCTGGTACAGGTAAGGACTGAGGGATGTATGGTGCTCTCTATGGTACAGGCGAGCGCTGAATGATGCTTGGTGCTTTCTCTGGCACAAGTAAGGAGTGAATGATGCATGGTGCTCTGCCTGGCCTAGGCGTGAATTTCAGGACCCATTGTGTTTGGGTGTGCTGCGCGAAAGAAATGGTAAACGCCTGGCGATCTATTTTGATGAGGACAAGACTGCATACAGCAATATACAGAATTACTAACCAGGGTTTACTGAACTAATATTACTACTACCACTACCACTGGCTTTTCTGCTGCTATTCTGCTTCTGAAAAGGTACGCACTAATTATCACCAATGGGGAGAAGCTCTAACAATTGACCTGACACCGGTTTGTATCGATGCAGGCCTGTTTATAATGTATACTGCATCCAGAATAGTATTTCTCGAGTTAATAATGCACAACATAGCAAACGTCGAATCGATTATCCGAGTAACCATGCCCTCGGAGTAATCGAAATTGCCATGTAACACCCACGATGGCAATAAATTGCTATTCAATAGTAATATCACACAATTTCAAAATCTCCTTCCACACACTGGGGCAGCTGGGACTAGTATGCTTTTGTCTGCTAGACATGTGCTGGAACACCTTCAAGGTGACAGGCTGGCGGCAGGCATGCCGTTAAGTGGAGAGAGGCCAAACTATATAGCAGGGCTTTTTAACTAGCAGCCCGCGGACCAAATCTGGCCCGCATAGACCTAATCTAGCAAGTGGCCCGCGGATCATTGCCATTTGCATTATAATAATGACCTTTCTATGCTGGAGCTCGAGCCTCTGATCTGTGACGATCCTCGTTTTCAAAGTGTTGGTCCCTGGGTAAACTTAGCTGAAAATACAAGGAATAGTGGAAAGAAGAAACTAACAGTAAACATCCACAAGAACCCATCAGCAGACTCAACAGAAAGCAACATACAACAATTTTCCGTCTACGAACAGAACATTGCAGGCTCAACTACAACATGCATGAAATAAAGATTGTAAAATCCCTACGGTGTGCTTGTCAAACAGGACCACAAACACATCAGCATATTTTGCAGACCTGCCAACTCTACCTACAACTTCAAAAAGACGCCTGGCCTCAAGAGCAAAGTGTGCAGAGCAGGCTATGGGAAACCATGAAAGACCTGCTACTGATATGCGAGTCCATAAAGGCAACCAGCCTGATGGTCTTATCTGAACATACGAAACCGAATGCAAAGAAGAAGAAGAAAAAGGAGGAGGAGAAGGAGCAGAAGCAGAAGGAGGAGGAGAAGCAGAAGCAGAAGGAGGAGGAGAAGCAGCAGAAGCAGAAGCAGAAGCAGAAGCAGGAGCAGAAGGAGGAGGAGAAGCAGAAGCAGAAGCAGGAGCAGAAGGAGGAGGAGAAGCAGAAGCAGAAGCAGAAGCAGAAGCAGGAGCAGAAGGAGGAGGAGAAGAAGAAGAAGAAGAAGAAGAAGAGGAAGAGGAAGAGGAAGAAAAAGAAGAAGAAGAAGAAGAAGAAGAAGAAGAAGAAGAAGAAGAAGAAGAAGAAGAAGAAGAAGAAGAAGAAGAAGAAGAAAAAAAAAAAAAAGGCGTTATAGTTGCAGCACACTATGTTTCGCTTTAATGCTGTTGATTAAATCTCCAGCATGCTACCGGTTTATAAGAAAATCTAGTCTGTTGTGCCTACCCCAGCAAATAACCGTTTAACTCTACAATTGTCATTATCATACCGGTAGCATCTCACATTACTTGAAATTGAAAAAATAAAAACTGACTGAGCTAAGAATGATTGTAGTGGTTCTGATGGATAAAATATATGTTAAATCTGCAATTACTTACTCTGGGGGTGAACTATTTTGCCATGCAAAGGAAGCAGCTACAACAGTGCAAGCTTTTCTCATGTCTTCAGTTTTTTGGGAGGGGCTACCAGCAAATAATTGAACTTTCCCCTGTGAACGGAATGACATCTCAGGATTTGCGTTTAAAATTGCTTTGTTATTATCCACTTTGCACAGGAGTGTAGCTTTACAGCAGTTGCTGTAATTACTGACAATAGTGCAGTTAATGGCAGAGTTTACACTGATCTGCTGAAACCATGCCAAACATTTACTGAGAACTCAGATTTTTCTGACAAAGATTTCTTCAATCAAATATCTGTTTGCAACCACAGAAGCTAGTTTTATTCTTCGTGGAAAGCTGCAAACTGACAACTTGGAAGCTCGGTTTGACGAATATCTCCAGTTATCAGGAGCAAACTATCTAGTATCTGTTCAGCAAGTTTTAGAAACAGAAAAGAAACTAAAAGAGAGACCTGTCAAGAGTGTTGTTTAGAAATATTGAAGGGACAAATGGAGATGATATAATTACAGATGCCGTTCAGCTGGACGTGTACAGCTGCTTGACCATGGAGGTTTGAAATATCCTTTAAAGTTTATAATTTTATTGTCTTGTGTAGCATTTGCATTTATGCATAAACTTATATTAGCTGAGTTGGAAACGAACGAACGAACGAACTTCATTTTCGAAAGGTCACAAATTAGGCACGCAGGCCTGTCTTACATTCGGCCCTTCCAAACTCCCATCGTTCACACAGCAGTTGTATTTCATCAATAAAGCATGTTATGTTCATGTAATAATATGCATATTATGCATACAATTTCTAGCCTGCACACATCACACACAAAATTACTTATGCAGTTTACACGTCTACGATGAAATGGGTGGGGTGGTTTCTGCGTGAGGGTTGTTTTAAAGTAAACACTGCTTCCAGAGCGATGCCATCTTTGGCAAATGTTTAAATGACAATGGAAAAATCCACAATGATACATCCTTGCTGGATAAATCATCCAAGAAAAGAAAACTGGCTAAGTTCACCGACTAATTTAAACAGGATTATGTGAATATATTATGGGACACACAGCAACTAAAATGTGAGCAATTTCTGATCGACTGTCTATTTCTATGTTGTCATACTGTGAATACCTATATACATGTGTTATTCTTGAGCTTATTCCTAGAATTTATGTGGGAAGTATTCAGGGGACAGTCTGGTATACATCGAAAAAACGGGGCTGTCAGAGTGAAAACACATGTATCGCTAGCCCGGGGTGGTGACGTCATGTCTAGCTGATGACGTCAGTACCTAAGCCTTTAATGTAGAGAAAGCCTTGTTTGAACTATCCCGGGAACTCGGATTTCCTTTGTTTGAACTGAATTAAAATTAAAGTACCTAGCCCTGCCATATGGAATAAAACTAAATACTAAATATACCGATAGCTTGATGCCCACCTGCTGGCCTAAAGGGTTAGAATACATATCAAGGCGGATTTCCTTTTCCAAATTAACCTTGGCACTCAGGTCGACTTATCCTTGAGGGAAAAAAAAAAGGGGGAGGGGGTAAGCTGTGTTATGTTGTCTGTTGGTAGTCGAGTCGAATTTAAAATACAACATATCGTGGAGAAAGATTAGAGGCGTGAGAACAAGAGCAATCAGTTATATAACTAAAGGAATAACATAACGAGTGTGTGCAACCAGGGGGAGAGACAGGGCGTGTTGGGGATCCACTGCAGCCAACTTTCACGCTGGAGATGGCACCTGATTTAATCAATGATAACATTCCCTGTTGTTTCTATTTTTAATACACTTTACTATTTCTAGTTTAGATTTATAAATTCAATATAAATACTTGAACACAGAATCAGCCGTCCGATGGCAAATATCAGTACAGCCAAGAAGAAAACACTGGCGGAGCTTTGTGGTTCAATACATTGTACTAGACAGTAGAGGATATCTTTCTCGGTCTAGTCATCCCTGTTCTTTAATGTTCCTTGTATACCATATATAGCATCACATTGTACTAGACAGTAGAGGATATCTTTCTCGGTCTAGTCATCCCTGTTCTTTAATGTTCCTTGTATACCATATATAGCATCACATTGTACTAGACAGCAGAGGATATCTTTCTCGGTCTAGTCATCCCTGTTCTTTAATGTTCCTTGTATACCATATATAGCATCACATTGTACTAGACAGTAGAGGATATCTTTCTCGGTCTAGTCATCCCTGTTCTTTAATGTTCCTTGTATACCATATATAGCATCACATTGTACTAGACAGCAGAGGATATCTTTCTCGGTCTAGTCATTCCTGTTCTTTAATGTTCCTTGTATACCATATATAGCATCACATTGTACTAGACAGTAGAGGATATCTTTCTCGGTCTAGTCATCCCTGTTCTTTAATGTTCCTTGTATACCATATATAGCATCACATTGTACTAGACAGCAGAGGATATCTTTCTCGGTCTAGTCATCCCTGTTCTGTAATGTTCCTTGTATACCACATATAGCATCACATTGTACTAGACAGTAGAGGATATCTTTCTCGGTCTAGTCATCCCTGTTCTGTAATGTTCCTTGTATACCACATATAGCATCACGGTCCGGTGAGGTTTTGCGTTTTTTATTTCATTTATGTTTGGTCAATACACATTCATGTAATCTAACCAAATGTTGGATACAAATTGCGTTTATATTCCTTAGTTATAGTTCATCATCATCGGGTGCCTTGCCGACTGTCATGGGCGATCATGCCTCTCCACAATCTGCAATCTCCTGCAGCATGTATCAGTTCGTGTGCCGACACACCTCCATGTCATGCAACAAGACTGTCAAGAATCTTCTCTCGTTGTTTTTCTCTATCTCTCCTTCCACAGATCTTTCCAGTGGTCACAAAATGTTCCATCTTTCCTCTTCTCATAACATGGTGGAAAAATAATGTTTGTCTCTTTCTGATGTCTGTGATAAGTTGTCTTCGGGCTTTCGCTTCTTTCAAAACCTCTTGGTTGCACTTTTTGCCTGTCCAAGGTATTCTAAGCATTCTTCTGTAAAACCACATCTCTGAGGTTTCAAGAAATTGTTTGGTCTGCCTACCGATTGTCCAAGATTCACAGCCAAATGTTAAAACTGGATGTATATAGCAAGCAAGAATTCTTTTTCTAACTCTCAATGACAAGGATGTATGATACACCTGGGTAATGATGACGTCTATTTAGGGTTGTCGAGCTGGTCATGAGTCAAGTGCACTTGTTCCCGCAAAGAAGCACCTGCTCCGTCAGGAGGGGACAGGTTCACGCCCTAGTATGGTAACTAAAGTTTGTGATTTGTATGTTGTCTAGTGTATCTTTCTATCTGTACTTATTTCTTTGAGACATTTTAATTCGTTTATCCTACATTCTCGACATTTGTTCACGCAGGCTTGCACACTGAGACTATAGCCTCTTGTCAATCACTGGCGTGATGGATGTGAAACCCGCAACAGTGTCTGCAGTGGACGCTGAATTAAAGTGTCAGGTGATACTCGTGTGTTGCAAGTCGTAACTCGACTATCTGTTTAAGCTGCTCCTGTCTGTCGCCGCTGTTGCTGCTGCCACCGCTTCTTCTCCTCCTCCTCTCTTTTCTCCACTTCCTTCTCCTTTGCATCTCCTTCTTGTCCCGTCTCCCTCTCTTCTGGTTATTTCCCCACATCATTCAGGGATTATGTGGTTCACTGCTGCAGATATCAGACGCTTCCATTGTTCTCTTTCCAGTTGGTGACTCCAAGTGTTTGTTGCTCTTCCTGCGTGTTATATCTCCATCTTCTTGATCTGCCTCGCGGTCTTGCCCCTGTCAGCGCGCTTGTGGACCAACTGTGAATCTCTGTTATATGACATTCTCTCTATATGCTCTAACCACAGCAGTCTATTAGTCCTCATGATGTCAGTAATCAGGGATGGTTTTAACAAATTATTTATTTCGTTATTGCTTCTCACTGTGACTTTGTCGCTTGCTGTAATGTGACGAAACGACCTCAGTGTTTTCAGAAGTTAGTACGTGTAGTAATTTCTTCTGTTTATAAAAGACAGAGAATTATTTTTTCCATGTCCTAAGCCCGAAAGTACTAAAACCACATGGATTTAATTGTTACCAGTCCTTATCCCAGACAAAACAACCAAACTTTGATTAATATTATATAACATTCGGATTACCTAATAATACCTGGGAAAGTTCAGACATAGTGGCGGTAGGGTTTGATTGTAGAACTGAAGTGTCATATAAATATCTCCTGACCAGAGACCCTTAGGGGCATGCAACGCAGTCATAAAATTTATATACCCCCCCCCCCCCCCGAGATTATCTTCCTTGAACTGCCAGACCATACCCCCCCCCCCCCGAGATTATCTTCCTTGAACTGCAGACCATACCCTGGTGTCATAAATGTTACACACCGGCCCTTTCAACTGATAAGATAAGGGTAGTTAACGTGGTCAATTAGGGTACTTCAGACATGGCGGCGTACCCTGGACCAGTGTTTCACACCTATCAGTGAGATTGGCTGGGACTAGATGTTTACCACTTGCGAATGTTTGATCAAAGGTCCGTCAAGAATTGAGTTTTGATAGCTCACCATGTGCTCACTGGAAAGACAACATTCCAGACTTCATGCACATATTAAATGTTTTGTCAGCACATAACCTGCTCTACGTGTTTATGTAAAAACAATGTCAGCCAGTTTTGAAGTCTGGGTGAAGACGGACAGCTGACTTAGTAAGTCAACTATCACGACAGAACATGAGAGGGAAGGTAAGATATGTTAGTCGTCAGTGTGAGACATAAGACCTTCAAGACTAGACTGGAGAGAATGTGGAAGATGAGGAGGAGAGATGATTTATATATACATATACATATATATATATATATATATATATATATATATATATATATATATATATATATATATATATATATATATATATATATATATAGTATTGGTATATGCATGCTTAGTGTAAGTATAGATACGAAACATATGTGTTTGTTTCACAGCTCCCGTCGGGGTGAAGACCAGTCTGCTCTGATAGAACTAGAGGATCACATGCACGAACCTACGTTGTGGGAGATCGGCAAGCTGGTAACAGGCGGAGAAGGAGGTGGGAGCAGTTGGGAAGAAGCTGGAAGAGGTGGAAAAGCTTGACAGTGCCTCACGGCTGTCAGAGGTTTTATCAAAGTTACGTCCACACATTGTTCGTAAACTTATCATCATCATCACACCACTCTAATCATAGGTGCTCAGTTTTTTAGCTGAAGCATCTCATCTCTATCATACCATCAGCCAGTCACTGTCTGTGTAAACATTACAAACTGCTGAATTTCATTTAAATGATTGTTAGTAAATAAAGCTGTATGTCAAGTTTTATACTACATCGTTTGTTAAATTCTAAGTGTAGTCAGTCTCACCTGTTTAACTAAACAGTTAGATACAATTACATTTGGTGGAACTCATTAACAAATTAATAACAGGAGAGGAGAAAGTCGGAGGGGTTAACTGTGTATCTTGATATCTCATTGGGTTCATCTTGATATCTATCTATCCCTTCTCCTACTCCTGTAGGTACCGAGTGCAGCTGTTGCGTATTTACATGACGAGCCAAATATGGCTGTTTTCTTGGATATCCAGGACTTTGTCTGAGATCAACAAAGCTCGGATAATAGTCCAGTTTCTTTGGTGGAGGTGAAGTGTTGAGAGGAAAATTCCTACTCACCACAAAAGCATCTATCCACTTCGGGACCCGCGACATGTAAACAAAAATTGCTGATTATTTCTGAAAAGCCAAAAGGTAAGTAGGTGTATATGCCAGCTGGCACTGTTAATATAAATACGTCACATGGACTTTTTACGAAGCTTAACCTTTCCACATTCTATTTCACACAAGAAACTAGATTTAGAAAAACAAGGGGGAGGGTGTACTATAATTGATATGGGAATTACCATGGACTCATTGCCTCTGTCCATTGTTTGCGTGAGTTGTTTCTCTTTTGATTCTCACCTGTCTGTATATCACTGCTCGCTGTGGTATGTTGTCTGTTGGTAGTCGAGTCAAATGTAAAATACAACATTTCGTAGAGAAAGGTTAGAGGCGTGAGAACAAGTGCAATCAGTTATATAGCTGAAAGAACAACATAAAGAGTGTGTGCAAGCAGGGGTGGAGACAGGGCGTGTTGTAGGTGTAACATTTATTATTCTGTCATGATTTCGTGTGTGTCCTGGCTCGCATGGGAAGTCTAAATATAATGATTCCACCAGCTCGACGAGAAAAACCACAGGAAAGTTCACAATGAACCGATACAGAACAGGGGTTATTAACGCAAACACGATAAGAAACATGATCAGTAGAGTCACAGTGCATGTATGTACATCTCTGTGGGCAAGGAAAACAATTATTAAATTAATGATCAACAATATATTTTTGTCTGCTGTAATTCTTCCACAATCTAGAATACAATCTGGAAAAGAAAAAAAATACTATGCCCTTTAACATCTGCTAAAGTCAAAGTGTCTGTCTCGCAACACCAAAATCAAAATATATAAAAAGACCAGTCGTGTTATATGGCTCTGAAACTTGGAGCACAACTAAAAGAGATGAAGCATGTTTACAGGGTTTTTCGAGTCTTACGAAGAATATTTGGACCCATTAAAGATGCAAACAGCCGGAAATGGAGAGTGAGAAGCAACAACGAAATTTATAATCTGTTTAAATCACCACTGATCACTGGTGTCATGACAGCTTTAAAAGACTGAAATGGTTGGGGCATACTGAGAGAATGTCGGATGACAGAGAAGTAAACACTGTATACACAAGGGACGTCAATGGTCGTAAACCACGAGACAGACCAAGAAGACGATGGAGAGATAACATCTGGCCAGACCTGCAAACACTTGGTGTCACCTACTGGGAAAAAAAAGGCCAACCAGAGAGATGAATGGAGGCGTATGATATCTGCAGCAATGAACCTCAAGGGTTTGGAATGCTAAAGAAGAAGAAGTTGAAGAAGTAATTTTTCCCACACTAACCACATTCTGGCGCAGCACCACAATACCGTACGGCACCAACTTTGGAAGCACAGACCGAAGACCGCACATCTAGATCTGGACCATGAACTATATATAGTTTGATGAAATATCTGTCTGGCCACACGGCTCTTGTATCCCCAAATAAATGTTTCTATTACTCTGGCTGGAACTCAGTAATTATATATCCCCCGCTACTTGTCATCGCAAATGAATGGAATCAGAAGCGAACAACGCGGAATAACCGTCAACAGAACAGCAACTGTTCATCACTACTGACCCTTCTTGTATCGTCGACCACTGTGATAGTTTCCGTCTCTGGGTCGATGGTGCTAAAGATATAGTTTACAAGCTGATGACAACATACGCAACATGAGACCACCGTCATTTTAACAACAGCTTTTTATCAAGGTAGCTATTTTCAGGACTTTCGGAATATGGGAGATTTTCAGAGGAGGCTGTGGTGTCTCGGTCAGATAAAGTCGTTTGTCTCTTGCTCCGAAGTCTATGGATTCCGTTTTGGACTGCTTTGATTTGTGAGTTTTGGATCTTTTTGGAGAAGAGGAAGGGGGTTGCTGCTGGATCTATGAGGTTTGAGCTTTATGCAGTGCACTCGCGGGATAGCAGCCGCTCTGTGGAGAGTACCGGGTCATACAACATTAAGCCCTGACGCATGTGCAACTTTACAAATAAAAACGCAGCAGAGGAACAGCATCAAGAACAACCTAAGAGAAAACATCATCTGCTGCGGCCGCCCTTAAAAAGGGTTGTGGATACCTTGTGATGTTTAATGGTTTGTGTACTTTCTCCTTAGTTATTGTTGTGTAGTTCGTGTCAAAAACGACCCTGGTCAAATGGTCGATCTCTAGTTGTGTATAAGTTGTACCCCTTCCCCATATCGTTTAATTTTTTAGTTACAGTTAATTAGATAAATTTCTAATATAATCAAGCCATAGGAATTAAGGCGTTGCTTTGATTTGATCAATCCTGCAAACACAGGCATCAACTTTGCCGTCGCTAAGAACTATTTCCACATTTACTAATCAGTAAAAGATGTTATTTCGTGAGTACAACAGAGCCTGGCCGATTCATTTAACCAGTAACATAGCCAGTGAAATGAAAATGGTAGCCAGTCGATGTGCTTACATACACAGCTACTAAGAAGTACAAAGACAGCATCGCAGTGTCTAGCAAAAGGGTATGGATGTCGCTGAGTGAAACTAATCTTGGCAGACTGCTACATCTACCATCGGAATTAGAACTGTGATTGCTGCTGACGATAGGGACGGAGCTCTTATGGGGATGTCTCGAGTGCTGCGACGTCGGGTACTAGCTCAACAAATCTGCTGTCTCTATGAAAGTTATGCACCCATGACGTGTTTCTTTGGGGTTAGTATTCTCTATATGCATGTACTGTACACTCTCCTGGCACTGAGAGAGCTCATTTATATGAACATAGATGCCGTAGTACTAGTAGCTACACACCAGATAACATTCCTAGGGGAATCCCTGCGTTTCTGTGAAACCCCAGCTATTGTACGCATATTCTTCTTGAATGTTTGTCCAGACTATGCGAGTGCTTTGTTGCACAAAACGTCTATTACTTGAAATCCACTCGCTCGGCTCATTTCATGGACGACAGTTCCCTGCTTTCAGCTTTTCCAAAGAGATTTCTTTTCTTTTTGTAATGGGCTTTCACCTGATGATCATTGTTGGGCACATGCCGCATCCCTTCTCTTTTTGTGTCTAATAAACAACAGAAGTCAATACATGAGGTGCTAAATAAAGCAAACCAGGTCCTGGGACAACTACCAACACTCTCGGCACACATAAATATAATTTTAGTTAGCAAGGCAAATCTATCAGAACTATTTTTAGGCCAACTAAATGCTACCAAGTCAAACTTGGACTTTTATTAAAACTAAGATGGGAATCTTAGAGCAGCTGCGATGCGATTCAACACGAAGACAGAAGAAGACTGGCCCTGACCCCACCCTGTTCATTAAAGAGCAATGGATGAAATGGTTTGGCCGAAGTAGAAAAGAAGCGGGAAAGAAGGAGAAGAAAAAGAAGAAGAAGAAGAAAGAAGAAGAAGAAGAAGAAGAAGAAGAAGAAGAAGAAGAAGAAGAAGAAGAAGAAGAAGAAGAAGAAGAAGAAGATGAACAAGAACAAGACAGATGGCTAGCTTTACAGACAGACAGATAGACAGACATGACAGACAGACAGACAGCAATCAATGTGACCCCCATGAGATGTATGCACTATTGATCCGAGGCAAATGTATGCTCCTGTGTTGTCTCATTAACAAGGACAACAGCTAACTGGTTGGCAAACAGACAGAATTAGGATGTGCAGCTGGCTTGTTTCTGGCACTAGTGATGTATGGCTGGGGGATGGAGACAGGGCGGGCAGAGTGGAGGGCGGGTAAACAAAAGCGAGGCAGAAAATACAATGTGAGAGAGAGAGAGAGAGAGAGAGAGAGAGAGAGAGAGAGAGAGAGAGAGAGAGAGATATGTGGGGGGGGGAGGGTGGGGGGGGGGGGGGGCGAGAAAGAGAGACAATTAAAGACGACGAGTAAGAACGAACAAACACATTTTATTTGTAAGTGGTCACAAACTGGACACGCAGAAACGTCTGACCTTCGGCCCTTTTAAACACTCATCTTTTAGACTGGAACTGTCATCATCATCATCTTCATCATCATCTTCATCATCATCATCATCAGGTGCCTTGCCGACTGGCGTGGGTGATCATGCCTCTCCATAATCCACGATCTCCTGCAGCATTTATCAGTTCGTGTGCCGACACACCCCCATGCCATGCAACAAGACTGTCAAGAATCTTCTCTCGTTGTCTTCCTCTATTTTTCTAACTCTCAATGACAAGGATATATTTCACAAGATGTTCTTCATTTTATAAAATGCAGGTTTTTTTTGTCTTATTCTGTTTCCTATCTCAGTTATGCATCTTCCATCTGATGTTATCCATGTGCCCAGATGCTTAAATTTCTGTACTAGTCCTAAAATAACACCATCGACTTTTATTACACATTTACTGCAACTATATGTTATCAATAAACATGTGATTTATACATATATATAGTGAGAGAGAGAGAGAAAGAGAGACAGAGAAACAGAGAGAGACAGACAGAGAGACAGAGAAAGAGAGACAGACAGAGAGACAGAGAAACAGATAGGCACAGAGGCAGACGGACAGACAGCATACCAGAGCGATTTACAGATAAGAGAAAGCCTTCTTATCCTCCTCCTCATCATCATCGTTTTCGCCGTGGTTCGTTCTTCTTT
>CAJHNH020002529.1:24516-94516 GCA_905116865.2 Candidula unifasciata
TGAGAGGGTTTTGTATTAGAGGACCCCCCGGGGGGAAAGAAAGGGGGGGGGGGGGGTAAATATATCAAATTTAGCACATAAAAATGCTGCTGTGAAAGATACACATATCATATACAACATAAATATTATTGATTGATGGTTATTATTACTATTAGTAGACAACTACAACATATAAATATACTGTTATTTAATAATTAGTAAACAAGCACAGTCAATATGAAATTGATATGTGCAATAGTTTTTCACCCAGAGCAGTTTTCTTAACAGTACTTACAGCACTACTAAATATTTATCCTCAGGTACAAACAGCATAAAGAGCTCCAGAAGGGCGTGGATAACCGTAAGCGCATGCAGGCTTCTCTAAAGTTGCTATGTTTAAATCTGCTAATGTACACTTCATGCGCATATAATAACGCCAAGAAGCAGTTATTATATGATCGCTTCCTGTGTGGGTTCCACTGCCTAATGCTTATTGTGTGTGTGTGTGTGTGTGTGTGTGTGTGTAGGCCAGAAAAAAGGAGGGTGAAATATCCACAGGTAAAGAGCAATTAAGCAGCATGGCAGTAAACTATAACATATGTCACGAGCATCTTTTTAAGGTCGAACGCAAAAAGAGGTACCAATGGGTCGTTTGGAGGCTTCTTTCCAAGTCGGAGTTGATTTGCCTGGGAGGCAAGGAACCAACAATCTGCATATAGGTAAGCCAAATCTGTCAAACGCGTGTACACGCAACATTTCAGTTCTGGAACAAGAATAAAGTCTAAAGGTGGACGAACAACCAGAACATTTTGCCGGAGTTTACAGCCGGTGAACGCGAAGAAGAAGATAAAACCACACACCAGGTGAATCCCATAAACACCAAAGGCAACCCTAAGGGTACAGCGTTTCTGGAACATGCAGTATTGGAAATAACTGACCTGCTCAATGATAAAAGAACGCATTATCTTGCATAAGAGATGATCCCCTCAGCTGTCAATACACAATCGAATCAGCGTTATGGGGCACAACGAATCGTATAACAGTGTTAGGCTGCTCAAGAATATCAGCCAATGGTTATTACCGGTTAATAATGTACTAGAACGGAGAAAGCCCTTAGTAACAAGAAGAAAATAAAGAAAAAGAGTTCGTTTTGGTGGGGGAGAGATAAGAATATCTCACCCAGGCAAGTAATCTTCTGTGTAGAGTCTAGATAGCGAAATAACGAATAAAAAAAACTAGGTACACTAGCTACAAATCCTAAGCTGATGGAAACAACTGTAACTATAAATACAACGTTGAACATAATTTTTTTTAACTTCACATCAGCATGGCCAACAAATAACGACATTAACGACAACTACGTGCTCGGTCAGAATCTGAAATATATAGCGATCTACCATCTAACTATCTCTTAGCAAGAATACAAATAAAAGTCTATTTTAACCAACTGAACGTACCACCGTCTGGAATCAGTCAGACCACGGACTTTCCACACGATCCCCATACCTGTCGACTAGCCCATTGTGCCAAGCAAAGTCGCTAGGTAGGCTACGTGGGTCCGTCCGGAAGTCGAATAGGCTAAAACTTTGTCAGTCAGCCGTTTAAATACCCCAGTGGCCTGATTTTTCCCCATCTTCCGTCTAACTCTATTAGTTGTTCCGGTGGCCTTTTAGCCATTTTCAAACCAGAATAAATCTAAGATCTTTAATTTGCTGCACTGTAGTCTTCGTCGCTTCCACCCTATTACAAAAAAAAATAATAATGAAAGAGTAGGAGACCAAATCATTGCATCGTCATCATCAAGTGCCATGCAGAATGGCGCTGACAGTCATATATCTCTTCAACATGCTATTTCCAACAGCGTATATCAATTGGCGTTCTGACATCTTGTTTATGTCAGCAACCAAACTCTGTCAGAGTCTTCACTGAGTTCGTTTTTCTTTATCTCGCTTTCCGTGAATCGTTGCAGCTTGTCGCCACATGTTATTTATCAAATCGTGGTCAATAAATGAAGACTCTCTTTCTGAAGCTTGGGGTAAGTGGTCTTCGGGTCTTCGCCTTTAGTAAAAACATATGGGTTACTTATTGTAGTTGTTGAAGATTTAAAAAAGAACGTCTCCTAAAACCAAATCTCTGAGGTCTGCAGAAATACTCTAGAGTGTTTACTTATTGTCCTGGATTCACAACCATAATTTTAAACTGTTTTTGTACAGCAACATTTGAAAAACACCATTTGCTATGCCTTAAACCGGAATGGTATAAGACATTAGCTTGTGTTCGTTCAGATCTAGTGGCCTGGGTGAGTGATGCGGTCAATTTCAGACTGGTTGCCTTTTCTTATTGGAACATTTCGTTGTTAGAAATATGTACATATTATGTTCACACTTGCTCATGCAGGGAATGCGCGCGCACTCAAACACACATGCCAAAAAACGCATACATATGTGTGGGGTGTGCTTTTGTGACATAAATCTTCGATGTTTAGTGCATATATGTGTTTTTGTTGCTAGCACATGTAATATACTGTGCGCATTTCGATTACCATTGGGGCTTTTTCAAGATCATCGAGAATGATTTTAAACTCCTGTTATAAAAGATGTATTTAATGGATATGGGCGTGTGGTAGAAAAGTTGAAAGTTGTGTGTGACCTAGTCTGACCGTGAAGCTTACAGCGGCGTATAAGGAGGAGCGACAGTTGGGATCTGAGCCTTTTTTCACTTCGCTGTGGTGTGCGTTGGCGCGAGAGAGAACGTGGACAGTTCAACAGAAGGACGAGTTTGTGTTATCGTATGGAAAACTAAACTTGACTTTCGCTTGCAATATAAGTAGCGACACCTGGATCCATGAAGGAACCTCCGGATGGCACAGCTTTTAATCGGTTGCTGAAAAAGTTCAAACAATTTGGTTGTGTTTTGTGCTGAGGGGGCAAAAATCCTCTGGCTGGCCAAGAACATCAGATCAAGATGAGGAACGCATAAGAAAATAAGGTACTATATTTTTTGCTTACCCCAATGACGTAATGATGACTTAACGGGACCAGTCAAATAATTTCCAGGGTGGTAAGATGTGTCTTTTCCCATTTCCAGAGCGCGTCGCAAAAGAGAAGACCGTTGGCGGTGGCGAAAGTCCACCTGTCGTCTGGACATACCACCGTGGCAAGGACATGACTGGAAGGGTCAGGGCTACCAGCATGACAAATCATTCTGTTTATATACTGCTTGTCTCACGAGATGACAAGCATTTTATTTTGCTAAGTAGAGCTGGGCATGTCGCCGAGCACAACAGTTGAATAGAGCAACTACTTACGGGAGGTTTGTACCAATACATTATTATTTCATCCTGAAGTGATCGGCGGAGAAAACACCACTGCTGACATTGATGAAAGTCTGCAAGACGAAAACATCACGTGGGACGTGTTGCCACAACAGTGGGTATTCGGTGGAGTCTGTCGGGAGCAGCGTTGCCACTTTTTTTTGACAGAAAATATCCAAAACAGTGTCAAAAAATATCTAAAAAGATCTAAATCTGTGTGGAAAAGATCTAGAAAAAACATCCAAATTGAAAAAGTCAAAAATTACATAACTTTTGTTATGACTTACCCTACATAATCATGTCCTCACCTTCACTGATGTCTGCCTCACAAGATCCACAGGATAAACTTAGCTTGGATAATGAAGTTGAAGCTTCAGATCCAAAATGACCCTGGTATGCTTTAGCTGTTCAAATTTCTATATAAGTGGAACAGTAGGCTTATTTCTCTAGTCTCATCAGGCCGAATTTTAATGGCACGATAGCATTTAAGAGGTCAGATTTCATCCTGTTTTGTAGGTTAGATTTGATATAATTCCTAGCACTGAAAACTCTTTCTATGTCAGCATTTGAGTGGGGAAGTATCATGGCAGACATGGCACTTTAAAGAGCTTACATAATGGACTGTTTGATGAGGCATCTTTAAATTGTCTCACTTCAATCCAAAACGCCTTAGTTTCTGTTTTATTTGTCCATTCAGCTAACTTTATTTTGGTTAACTGATATTCTGCTTCCGCGACACTATTATCAGTAGCCCCTAAAAATTTCATAACTTTACAATATTTAGGTATGTCGTTTATTGGCTGAAGTATGTTGCTTACAGAAAAAAAGTGAAATATTTTTCAAAACATCTAGATTTTCAGGAAGTCTCTGCTTCAATTGCTTCAATAATGAGATAAGGAAATCTTGACAGCGTTTTCATAAGTTGTTTTCTTCATTCTCTGTTTACTGTCCTTTTGTTTTAAATCACCAATTTTTTATTCGATTTAATATCCAAGGTGTGGCTTAGGAGCCAAATAGCTCTCTATAGTGCAAGTGAGCAAACCAGCTTTAAAAGTTGGCAGCACCAGTCTTTTACCGAGTGAAATAGCAAGATGAGATCATCAAGTAATTTAACTGTATCAACAAGTTTAGATTCGAACAGTTTATCAACTTTTTGCACTTCCATTAGAATAGGTTATAACAAGAGAATGAATGATACATTTTTTTTTCATCACTGTACATTCATATAGTATTTCAGCTGTGTAGCACTTTTCACTTTGTCTTGTTATTTCAAAGTGTGTCTTCAACTTCAGCCATTGCTTTATAATTCTTTCAACAGCTGGTTAAATTGATAACCATCTAGTTTTGCAATCTGACAGAATTTTCGGTGGTGTGGAACCATCATTCAAGGCTGTATATAATGTATTGTATTGCTGTTGTCTGACAAATGATTTGGAAAACCAGTAAAGTGTTTCAGCAATAAGGTATTTAAAATTCTTTGGTAAATATTTAGATGTAGCATGTGATAATGCTAGTTGCAATGAATGACGCATACATTTTATAAGTATTAATGATGGGTTAGCTTCCTTCAACTTGGCATAAACGCCATTGTTTATACCAACCATCACTGAGGCATTATCAGTACCAATTACAGCCAAATTCTTCAAGCCTAACTGTTTGCTGATTAAAAGGTCCTTCAGTTCCTAAACTATACTTTCTACATCACACTTTTCAAATTGAACTAGTCCTAGATGTTTTACAAATCGATCAAATGGTCACAGTTTGAAATTGCACAGTGACAAATTAAGAACATTGCGACTGATACTTTAACTTTTGATAATTCATTTATCAGTATAATTCTGAAAACAGATGTCAGCGGTGTAATATTTTTAAATGAAACTGCAGTTTTATGCTTTTTTAGTCTCTGCATGACTCTTTGAGTTTGTATTTTCGCTTTAATTTCACACTTGCAGTACTTTCAACAAGCTTTGGTCATATCCCCAGTTTTTAATTTTGTCATCATGCAACCACTCTTTCCAAATTTGTTGCTCATACTTTACTTTGTTGAAAGGTTTTTTCAAAGTGAAAGCCACATAAGAAGGTGAGCAATTATTTTTTTAAATCACATGAAAAAGAAACGCAAAGTCAGCACAGTGAGGATACGGTTGAAACAAAGTTAGTATGATTTACGCGCGTTTTTATTAATCAGTACCGGGGCTGCCAGATATTTGCGCGTTGACCCCAGTGAGAGTACAAAGTTCAAGTAATGGCAGTTATCACAATGTACGTGCCAGGCCAAAACAAAAATATTGTAGTAAATATTTTACACAGTAATTATTAAATTGACAATGAAAGAAAAAAAAATCTATAAAATATCAACTCCATTTGAAAAGTAACTAGAATAATATTTACGATCTAAACGTCAAAAACAGTATCTAAATGCAATGAAAAAGATCTAAATTTGGATATAAAAGATCCAAAGTGGCAACACTGGTCGGGAGATGGGCGAATGCTTTTTGTTTTGCGTTACAGACAGAAAAGCAGAGACGCTTCTGCCAATCATCAGCACAAACACCAGACCCGGCACGACAGTAGTTTTGTGGCGAGCGTACAATGGAATTGAGAATATTCATGGAGTGACGCATCTTACCGCCAATCACTACATTAATTTTGTCGACCCAATCATAGGTGTGCATACGCAAGGCATCCAATGTTTGTGGAGGTCGGCAAAGGAGAGAAACAAGCACTACAATGGGACCCACAGAATTTCTGTGGCGTGTAAAATCGCTCTGATTGTCAGTTCGTGCGTGAACCCAGCAGTATACATCTAAAATAATTAGCCCTTTTTAGGGCCCCTAATTGGCAATTTCTGCGATTGCACATACGGTTCACATAGCCAAATTTTACAATTTACATTTTTTAAAAAAGGTCACGTAGGATCGAAGCTGGCACCTTTCATTTATAAGGCGGATGTGATACCAACTACGCTACATAATCACATCACACAAATGATCTGAAAACATGACCAGTAGTGTACACCAACCAACTGCGCATCAACAGATAGACAAAGCAGCCGATTTCGCATCAACAGACAGAAATATACCATACCCAAAAAAAAAAAAAAAAAACCAAGAAGACGACACAACAGCAAACTTGCACCCCTTGAAATAATCGACTGTCCAGTCAGCTGTGGATTTCCTCTGGATTCCCCCTATTTGGGGTAAGATAATAATTAGGCACCGAAAATCCTCTATAAGAGACCCCAAAAATATGTTGCCTGTAGAAGAATAGCATTCAGGATACCCCCCCCCCCCCCCCCCCATAAAATACATCATTTAAAATGTTCTACACAAGCGTCTCAGGCCCCAGGCTTAAAAAATTCAGCTGCTGCATAAAATAAAACGGAACACTAGACACCGCTCTCTCCCCCATCCCTTCCCTCCACCCCGACCCCCAAATGTGTGGAACAGCATCGACGATGATGCAACTACTCTACTGAGCAACATTTCATTTGAATGGGTACGTTATTAGCTGTCGCATTTGGAGTTCACAGTCATCAAGGTAGATCCATTATTACATTGATTTGTCGCCTAAGATAAACGTCTGGAGGGGATTGCTGTACAATCGTATTGTTGGTCCCTTCTACCTCAGTGAAAACACCATCATCGAAATGCCTACCCTGACATGTTTCAACAGTATGTGTTTTTACAGCCTAAAGACTAGGAACAATAAACGGGGAGCAGTTACTTTAAAGAAGGATGAGCTCCTTTTTTTTTTTTTTTTTGGTTGCACTGTTCGTGGTGTCTTACATGAAAGGTTCCCAAATGTCTGGGTTGAAAGGAGTGGTCGAATACCTAGATCATCTCAAAGCCCAATCCTAACACTAGGAGACATATTTTTCCTACGTTAAAAACATTGTGCACGTTGAGAATATAAGGGACGTCTAACGCATGAAAGAGATAATCACTGCAACAATTACAACTGTGAATCTGGACAAGATTTAGACGACGTGGCAGAAAATATAATACAGTCTAGATATCATCACTGCCACACATGGCGCTCAAATCATAGTTTTCTAAGACGAGTCTAAAACTTTCTGAACACGTCAAAACGCAAAACATGTAAAGCGTTAAATCTTTTTGTTTTATATATAACAACAGTTTAAAAAAACCGATCATGGATCGTTTATGTAATTAAAT
The DNA here is from genome assembly GCA_905116865.2 of Candidula unifasciata. Classification (NCBI taxonomy): domain Eukaryota; kingdom Metazoa; phylum Mollusca; class Gastropoda; order Stylommatophora; family Geomitridae; genus Candidula; species Candidula unifasciata. The sequence continues at coordinate 31,987 of CAJHNH020002529.1, forward strand.
GTGTGTGTGTGTGTCTGTGTGTGTGTGATAACTTCGGTCTAGGGAGCTAAATTATGTGGCTAGTGCCAGTTGAGGAGAAAAGGGAAAAAAGGGGGTGTATTAATGAGCGATGGGGATCACTGTTTCAGGCTGATGAATATGGAGGTGCAACCTGGTGCAGCCATATAGGAACATTTCAGTAAGAACACAAGACGTTTGATTAATCAACACAGAACGGGAGTGACAAATTGTGATGAAATCGACCTTAGTGGCCTCAGAAGTTATATTATGTTTAATAATTTTTTTATGTTTATAGCAAAACAAAGAATTATACTCACTATGCGCTGGTCGTTCTACCAGCCAGACCCTAGTGTCATAAAGTGTTACACAACACAGGCTAGACTGGGGCCCATTATACAGACCAAATCAAGGGAATTATTGTGGTCTAGCAGACAACTCCAGACATGATGGCGTCCCCTGGACCAGCTTTTCACACCTGGCAGTGAGATTGGTTGTAGACCAGATGTTTACCACTTAAGAATGTTTGATCTTAGTAGGGGCAGTCAAAAGTGACTGACAGGTACATTCTTCTTCTTCTTCTAGTTCTTCTTTCGTTCGCCTGAAATAAGTTGTCTATATCAGCAATTTTGTCTCTTGTATAAATTTCACTGTCGTTGTTAGTTCATTCAGTGGTCCATGGAGTTTACGTTCCACTGTTGTTCTTTCTGGCCGAAAGGTTTGCCTTATTGTGTCAAATTCGGTGCAGTCCTGGAGTACATGCTCTGCTGTCTGGGGCACCTTTCCACAGGTGAATACGGCTGTGTACATGTGACAGGCACATTGATAGTTAATTTGATCTGCAAGGTACCCCAGGGCCGTGGCTTAGATCCGCTCCTGTAGGGAAGTTAGAAACTAGAAAAGGGGAGGAGTTCAACTTTGCAGAGCTGACGCATCTTATTACTACCATATCATCACTGTTTAATAACATATCTTATAAATGATTGCTAGGATAATAAATCAACTATATGGTCTTATCCTGCATCACTTTTTTTTTAATTTCATGTGTGTCTGTTCTTACATGTTTAACTAAACTGTTAAGACAGAATAGCATTTGGTGGAGCTCATTTATAGTAATAATTATTTACCATGAGGAGGTAGTCACCTGCCCTATCTAAAAGGTCATTAAATATAATAATATAGACATCTAACACCCCTTTCCTTTTTCTGTGGGTACCGAGTGCAGCTACTGTTAAAGTACTTAACGAGCCAATATGGCTGTTTTCTTGGTTATCCAGGACTTTGAAATCAACATAGCTCGGATAATAGTTCAAGTGCTCTAGTGGATGTTGTGTTGAAAGGAAAATTCCTACTCATCACGAAAGCATCTACCCACACCCCGTTTCGTGATACCAATAGTGTCACGCTTGTTGGGTTATCGATGAGAAGATCGGAGCATCAATGGATCTGTCCGAAGTGCTGTAACTATGGTCCTCGCTAATCAATAATAGAAACACTGATACACGTAAACAGGTTGGTTAAAAAGACAGAAGAACAGACTTAAGCAAGCATACATTTCAACATTCAAAAAGAAAGCTGGACACAAGCAAAGATTTTTAACGTCGGTAAAATAGACAGACACAAATATACACTTAAACAGACTGGCAAACAGATAGACAGAAGTAAGCCAACAATCACTGACAAAGGCGATAAAAAAAAGATCTAGAAAGTCATTTTTAAAATGTACACTGAAACCGACTCTCAGACAGACATATATACATAAACCAGCAAAAAGCATACCTTTAAACAGACGACCAAATAGAAAACCAAATGTGTTAACACTAAAAACAACAGAATTGTTAACAGGGACAAAAAATCTCCACTGAAAGCATTTCAATGAGGCAACATTCTGCCGTGCGATTCATGGGTCTCTGGAGATCTTGGCATGCAAATTGTCAGCCGGTGCATCCAGAAATAATGCAGCAATATTGTTTCACCACTCACTTCAAGTTTACTATAGGGTTGTGAGAGTAGAGAGCAGTTATTTTATTTGTCTTAAATCACCCATATAAGAGCACCAAAACAAGATAGAATGACATAGAGCGACACACAGAGACAAAAGTCATCCATCATAAGGCAGCTTATTTCTTTCTATAAATACTCTGCAATCAGTGATATTGTGGCTGGAGACGAAGCCCATCATATGCGAACTAAAAGACTTGAGAGAATGTCTAAACAGCAGAAGCAGAAATGATTAGATAGTATTCATACTACCACCTGCACTGAGGTTTTCAGATTCGACACATAATATAATTAACTCACAATGATACATTAGTTAGTTAGTTAGTTGGTTAGTCAGTCAGTCAGTCAGTCAGTCAGTCAGTCAGTCAGTCAGTCAGTCAGTCAGTCAGTCAGTCAGTCAGTCAGTCAGTCAGTCAGTCAGTCAGTTAGTTAGTTAGTTAGTTAGTTAGTTAGTTAGTAAGTTAGTTAGTTAGTTAGTTAGTTGAGTTATCATCATTACACTCCGCACATGTCCATAGGCACCCAGTCCCTTCCCTCAGTATGAACTCCAGCGAAGACATTCAAGACACGACAGACTATGTAACCATGTGTACAAGACATTCAAGACACGACAGATTATGTAACCATGTGTACAAGACATTCAAGACACGACAGACTATGTAACCATGTGTACAAGACATTCAAGACATGACAGATTATGTAACCATGTGTACAAGACATTCAAGACACGACAGATTATGTAAACGTGTGTACAAGACATTCAAGACACGACAGACTATGTTACCATGTGTACAAGACATTCAAGACACGACAGACTATGTAACCATGTGTACAAGACATTCAAGACACGACAGACTATGTAACCATGTGTACAAGACATTCAAGACACGACAGACTATGTAACCATGTGTACAAGACATTCAAGACACGACAGACTATGTAACATGTGTACTATTCAAGACACGACAGACTATGTAACCATGTGTACAAGACATTCAAGACACGACAGACTATGTAACCATGTGTACAAGACATTCAAGACACGACAGACTATGTAACCATGTGTACAAGACATTCAAGACACGACAGACTATGTAACCATGTGTACAAGACATTCAAGACACGACAGACTATGTAACCATGTGTACAAGACATTCAAGACACGACAGACTATGTAACTATGTGTACAAGACATTCAAGACACGACAGACTATGTAACCATGTGTACAAGACATTCAAGACACGACAGACTATGTGTACAAACCATGTGTACAAGACATTCAAGACACGACAGACTATGTAACCATGTGTGTACAAGACATTCAAAGACAACGACAGACTATGTAACCATGTGTACAAGACATTCAAGACACGACAGACTATGTAACCATGTGTACAAGACATTCAAGACACGACACAATATGTCCGTCTTGCCTTTCCTCTGAGTGTAGTGAACCGGCCAGACCCTCTGGTTACACCCAGGTGCCTCATTCTCTTCAGGCCATAATAATCTTGTTTTACCGAATGTATGCTACAAACATACTTTCTACGTGTAGTAGCGCGATCATGACAGCAGATGATATGGAAGAAAAGAGTGGCAAGCACGTATAAAAAAGAAATGTTGAACAATCTGATGACACTAAATTAAAGAACATCTATATCTCATGGTTAATTTCGCAATTCATTATCTGCGCAGATATAGAGGCAGTCTTGTTTCTTCTTCTTCTTCTTCTTCACTTCCTCTTTTACCGCTGTGGGTGTCGAGGGAGATATAAGGTTCTGTTTCTAGCTCTTCTGGCTGCCTCGACCATAGGCACATCGTACTGTTGTAGAGTTTCTCTGATGTTATCCTTCCATATTGTTCTTGGTCTACCCCGTGCTCTACGTCCTTCTTCTCTTCCCATGTATGCTTTGTATGGTATGGTGTCATAAGGCATTCTCTCTAAGTGGGCAAACCATTTCACTTGTTGTCTTTGTATGTAATCCAGGATTGGTTTTGTGCCGACTTGGTCTCTTATGATCTCATTTCTGATCTTATCTCTTATGGTCACTCCTACAGCCCTTCTCTGACATCTCATTTCCAGTCTTGTTTGCCGACTCTAAAACACGCAACTGTAGTGAGACATTTTCTACCCGATAAATTATGTGTAATAGTAGGAATGACGTAAGATCAGAAATATAAATTAAATATTTTAATTTATCAGGGGCGGACGAGAAAAAGTTGGCCAAAATGAACGAAGCGCTTAACCCGGGTGAAGTGAAAAGCTGGAAGATCCCGAGCTTTGGGTCATCCAGAATGTGATCGAGTGAAGATTATTGAATGCCCTAGAAAGATCTAGGAGGCAGTCTCGTCTGGGTCAAGGAACTGTGCGCCTGGTAATGGGAGAACCTATTTTTGAATTAGGTTTGATTGACGAGGTGCATCTATTCGATTGGGAGATTCTAATAACCAACCTGGCCAAAGTTTGACCTGCCGTGTGCAGTGAACTGTTTGTGTTTGCTCGTCAAGGAAGGTTGTCATTTTCAGCTGCCGTTGTGTGTATTCGTCCGAAGGTAACGTTGACTCTATTCCATGTGTTGATATGAATAATTACCTAGACAATTTTTATGCCTCGCCATGTACGGGCCAAGGAATCAGTGAGAGAATGAACAGTAAATATTGGCATTGCATCTTTCACCTGTAGAGTTGACTGTCAGTGCACGGGTGAGAAGTTTGCAAGCGACTGGAGCCAAACTGGATGAAAGCAGAGTCACTGCAGAAACATATAATATTAGTGGTCGTTTAAACTGGAGCTGTGTAGTTTGCGCTTTGTGTCAAAATATTATTTAAAACCGCGCCTATTCCAATGCAACGTTGTGTCAAAATCTGAAACCAATGGGTGAAGAGCATTCGGAGACTAACTATTTTTCACAAACAGACATGTTATATTCTTTATTTGTGTAGATTGTACTTCGTTAGCTCATCTTAAACATCTCGTATTTGATATTGATTTGGTGCTCATCAACTGTAGTACTGGTATATGTTCGACACTGATAACGTCAAGCTGGCTACATATAGTTCTTACTAGAAATGCATTTGCAGACGAAGGTATCCTCTGTATTAGACTGATGTTACTGTCCCAGTCCCTAATTTGCCTGTTTGCACATCGCTTGTTGATTTATCTATCCATTTCCCCTTCTGGTATAAAAATTCGCCCCGGATATATGATGACCGTAAGGATAGTAATAGTGACGATGCCGCTCATGTTGTGCAAACACTTCAAACTGCCAGAGTGAGAGCTCCATTAACTCAGCACTGAAAACCTAATCTGTTTGTACAGCGGTCCTGACCCGCTGAAGGGCTGAACACACTCACACACAGCCCATTTAGCCTGTCATCGTCTGACAGACAACGCTGTTTAAACAGCATTTAGTTCTAGTGTAGTTTCTATAGACACATTTCGCAATGATGTCACCAACCAAAAGCGTTAAAATACCTACCTGTCTATTGATTCACACTTGAAGACAACAGAGACAGTAGTAGAATACATAATAACTTCTATCCCCTTCCTACCTCCCCCACCCCTCTTCTTCTTCTTCTTCTTCTTTTATTTCCCTTTCCTCCTCCTTTTTTATGTAATGTATCCAGCTACAGTAGTACCCCATCGTCCACGTAACAAAGCATGGATGTTGTGTGCTGAACTCACTTTGCTGTTCAGTTGTGCCTGAGGTCAGAGATGTGATCACCTAGGCTAGTCGTGAGGAGCCTCGATGTTGATGACAAGGATGAGTGCAACAAGTCCACGTTACTTGACGCGTCTGGTCTCGTTTGGGCCAATGGTTTCTTGAGATTAATGGCTTACAGCGTTGTCCACGAGTATTGTGAGACCCAGGTGTGACCGGCCGCTGATCGTAAACTCGTGGCCACGTCAGTTGCTTTCAGTTCGTCTTACTATATGGACATTTTGTTCAAATCCAATTGTTGAATAGACTGAACAATTTTTTTATTCTGTTAAATTCCTGTGAAACATCTGGGATGATTGTGGTGTATCGTGAGTTGGAATTTAGGGACATTCTGTCACTAATGTCTTGAATGGACTCGTGTCAACCACGTGTTGTGGGGTCGACAGAGTTGCGCCGATGGGACACGTGGTTGGCAGGTTTCTGTAAGAGTAGAGAAGGTGCCGGCGGATTTTGTGTGTTAACCAACATGAAGTTGTGATTGGAAAAAAAAGAGGGGGGTGGTGTGGGTATCGGGGGCTGATTGACCGGATGTTAGTTATACTGCAGTGAGTGACTAGGAAAGCAAACGAGAGGTTTGGAGTCTTCACCAAGAGGTGTATCTATTTTGAATCCCATGTGGTGGTGAGGTCGTTTAGAGAACGAACCGCGAGGAGATTGTCACCGCACATCAGATAGGTTTATCTGTGCGGTCGGGTGTGATTTTCCCGTAGCAGGCATCTGGGAAATAGTTCGCTGGGGTGTTTTGTCCATGTCTAGAGCGACTGCCGATGTGAGTATTGGGTAGAAGACTTGACAGTGTGCCATCGATCACCATTTCATCCTCTTTGTTGTGTTTATTTATAGTAGAGAAACACTGTCTTAACTGCGCCTGGCTTAATGGACAGGAGACAGGAAATAATTCAGCCTTCGATACCCATATATGGTGATAGTGAAGACAGATTATGTGTGTTGTAACTGAAAACTCGATATCAGTAAATGACAAAGGAATCGATGCCATCACTAAACCAAAGCAACTAATCTCACAGCGTTGTGTGCTCGTGTGGATACTGTTTAGGAAAATGTTGCTGCTAGAACCAGAACAGAGGTACGTTAAAGAGATCACCTGGATATCTTGGTCCACGATGCTGGTAGCCGTTTGAAATGACGAAACGTGACTGTACGCCCTTATCGGCATGGCACATAGTGATCATGTCTTTGGTGCACATCATGAACCAGGATCGCCTACGTTATCTATATGGCATTTCATGATTGTGTCTTTGATGTTCGTGATGAACTATGATAGCCTACAATTATGGGCATGACACGATGACTGTCTATCTCTTCGATGTCCACCTCTTCCAAGGAGACAGAAATAACCTGACAATGTTTTATGTTCTTCCTATTCTGATTTAGTTTCTGTTTTCTTTGTTTAATTTATTCACCTTAGATTAGTGTCTTCTAATTTCGTTTAAATTCTATTATATCCATTTAGAAAATATTATCTTCGTTTACTTGCCGTTATCTTTTTCCTTTTAGTTTCTGTTTTCTTTGATTAATTTCTGTTGGATCACCGGCATCTATTATCGAATTCTCGAGATACGATTCTGGGCCCGATGTGTCACATTATGAAGATCGATGGTTTTATCCTGCATTTATATTCTTGCGCTTTTAAGCGTTTCTCCTCACCTCATTGACTGTTCTGACATCGAACTGCAGCAAGCTGTAATTAACAGCTTTGCTATGGTGCAGAAGATGGCAAAGGCGTTTTACTGATACTTTCCTTCCTTGTTTGGGGGGGGGGTGGGTGTTCAACTAGAATACCCGAAGGAGAAGCTTTTGGTTATAATTGTGACTAGGTTATTTGTGCCTTACAAAATATGTTAGCATCACTCGCCGCCAAGTAACCCGGAAAAGCACTCTTGCAGTGTTGATGCGATAAAGGAGACAGACCCAAATACTGTCCCGACTAAGTCGTCTATTAAAGTCCGTCTGTCTGTCTTGCACAGCGTTTGATCCAATACACTCGGCTTCTCTGACTCCACGGGGCAGCAAGTGACCCGCTGACAGCATCGCACAAAGCTGGTGCCATGACACAGTCGATCTCTGAGACGAACACGCGCGACATGGTCCAAAACCGAACTTATAATCTGCATAACGCCAGGCACACGCGTTGAAACACTCGGCCAAGAAGAAATACTTACTCTAAAACAATACACTTAATGCTGATAAGTAGGACATGGTCAAAGCAAAGTATATTCACATATACTGACTGGCGCGCGCATACAACGGTCAGCGTATTCACCGGTCAGCGCATACACCGGTCAGTGTCCTGGCTGCTCCAGGATCCTAGGACACTCGCTGCGTCCACAGATCAATGTGTCTAGCAACTCCCAGCTTTATTTCCCCTGTCAAAGGTCAGGCAGACAAAGGTCATGACAAAGAACCTACTCCGCTTTCAAGTGTGGTCTGGAAACAGTTTGCATTCGTTTGCAGGCGGGTGGCAAGAGAGGAGAATCAGATATTCTAGAAGTCAGGTTAATTAATTACACTTACCCCCTCCTCCTCCTGAGACAGAGAAGAAGAAGAGGAAAGACGAGGAAGCCGAAGAAGACGAACACAAAAGAAGAAGAAGAAGAAGAAGAAAAGTAGGAGGAGGAGGAGGAAAAGAAGAAGAAGAAGAAGAAGAAGAAGAAGAAGAAGAAGAAGAAGAAGAAGCAGCAGCAGCGGCAGCAGTAGTTTTAAAACAAGGCGACATTAGTAAGCATACAATCTTAAACACTAAACTACTTCCAGTCAAGTCATAAACCAAAAAACTCTAGACAGTATGATAACCAAGAGAAGATGGAAATGGCTTGGCCAAGTAATGAGAATGAATCCTGATATACCTGCCAAAACAGCTCTCACGTGGATACCAGAGGGAAAGAGAAAGAAGAGGGCGCCAAAAAAAAAAAAAAAACATGGAGACGAACGATGGAGAGTGACCTGAATGTGGCATCTCTGACATGGAAAACTGCACTGAAGGTTGCACACGACAGAAAAGCATGGAAAGTCCTCTCTGAAGTCTCATTTGCCACTAGGTATAAAGAGAATTGATGATTGACTGATGATTAGTAAGCACACTATTACCGATGAACTTCAACGTGTACTTTCGGTAAATCAGCGTTACGCGTATTAGGTGTGGGTATGAATGCAACCATCTGTGCTGGTCACCATGTTATATGACTTACACTGAAGAAAAATTCCACATCTACTGAAACTCTAACTGCTGTCGATCCATCATATTGTTCGGCCAGCTACGCTCCTACCAGTGAAATCTAAATCTACACTGAATGTTTTGGAACCGTAAATTCTTACCGACCTCCAAAAACATTGGCTTGTTTATACAACTGCACAAAAGGCACCAACTACCGTATACGTAATCTGGGCCTGTTGAGTTAACGATATGTTTACTCTAGGGGATTGCAGTCTGAAGAATTTACACTCAGTGACTCATTAGGCTACTATTCAGATGGAATCGAAAAGGAGCAAGTGCCAGAAACCCGGTTCAACAGTATACAACAGTCATATTAGGTCATCTTAAGATCAAGAAGAAACATGCAGCCCAGTCTTTAAAATATTGCTAACAGACAGCACTTACATATTGTACTGGTCAGACAGGACTGTGATTTCTCTATCGTGATTTTTGTGTATTCTTGTTCGGACTTGTGGCATTGTAGATTTATGCATGGGCCGATGAAGGCTATCTAGCCGCAACGTTCACTTGTCGTTTGTGTTTATAATATTGTGAAACCGACTTTGTATTTTTCCTTTAATTTAATATCTTTTCATGGCCAATATTACGAATCAGTCTCAGGGCGGTACCCCTCTGAACAAGTTTAATTAAGAATCGACATGACAGCACTTGGGACACTCGCATAAGCGCTCCATCCCCATCGTCAGCAGCAAGCCCAGTTCTAATTCCAATGGTACCAGTAGCGGTCTGATCGTATATCCGTCTCAGTTTTCCCTTGAGTGCTGATCTATACGCTTCAGAACTGCTCAGTGCTCAGGTAAATTGCCGACACTTCTGCTATAATATAAATGCGTTCTTACAAACCCTTACAGCCATTTTACTCCCAAAACACCGGTGTATCGTCTTTGAGCGGTGTCAGCCGATAATGACGTGTTTCTTTGATGCACCGCAAAGAGAAAAGTACCAGGCGAAATGTATGCTTTTAGTTTTTCTGTTGTTTATTCTACAGAATTTATTTGTTGTAGAATTTTCTTTTTTGCTGGGTCGTTTGAAGCACGTTTACTGCCGCATTTATCTGTGTGTTGTGTTCCCATTGAATGTTGTTGTGCTGATTTAGAATGTGAAGCGGGTAATTACTGACATGACAAACGACACCCTTGACACCCTTCAGTGAATTAAGTGTAAAAGGTAAAGCCATGGCATACTGAGCACTCACAGGGGTCGCGGAATATTGAGCTCACACAGGGGTCAGGAAATACTGAGCACTCACAGAGGTCGCGGAGTACTGAGCTCACACAGGGGTCATGAAATACTGAGCACTCATAAGTCTCGGAATAGTGAGCTTACACAGGGGTCATGAAATACTGAGCAAACAAAAGGGTCATGAAATACTGAGCAAAAAAGGGGTCATGAAATACTGAGCAAACAAATGGGTCATGAAACACTGAACAAACAAAGGGGTCATGAAACACTGAGCAAAGGGGTCATGAAACACTAAGCAAACAAAAGGGTCATGAAACACTGAGCAAACAAAGGGGTCATGAAACACTGAGCAAACAGAGGGGTCATGAAACACTGTGCAAACAAAGGGGTCATGAAATACTGTGCAAACAAATGGGTCATGAAACACTGAGCAAACAAAGGGGTCATGAAACACTGAGCAAACAAAGGGGTCATGAAACACTGAGCAAACAAAGGGGTCATGAAATACTGTGCAAACATGGGGGTCATGAAATACTGTGCAAACATGGGGATCATGAAATACTGTGCAAACATAGGGGTCATGAAATACTGAGCAAACATGGGGGTCATAAAATACTGAGCAAACATGGGGGGTCATGAAATACTGAGCACACGCACACATGTCACAGAATAGTGAGCACACACGGGGATCGTACAATCCAGAGTAACACAAAAGTCATGAAATACTACTGATTGCACACAGAGGTTTTGAAGCGCCGAAAACACACATAGATCATGAAATATGAGTTCATATAGACAGCCTAGAGCAATGAGCACAAAAAAAAAAAAAAATTAGCAGCACACAATATACACACCAGACTTCGACACACAGGTGATCAATGAATGCGCGCACACAGAGGTGATTCTCTTTCCTCTTCGCGGTCCTCGACTTTCAACTCTGGAGTAAAGTTTTGGTTGTTCTTCCTCTTGTGGCCTTTAGTCTTTTGGCAGAACTTGAGTTCTGTGTGCACATACGTTCTACAGATCTGATTTATTTGTAAGTAAACTATTGCTATTGGTTCCTTGTCACTCAGGCAGACACACTCAGACTTCGGCAGAAACACCCTAATTAGTCGACGTTTACGACATGCTTGTAAAACAAGGGCGATGGGCAGATGGGGTCTCCCCTCTCTCTCTCTCTCTCTCTCTCTCTCTCTCTCTCTCTCTCTCTCTCTCTCTCTCTCTCTCTCTCTCTCTCTCTCTCTCTCTCTCAATAGGGCTAGGGATCCACAAGGGGAACAGAGGAGATGAAATACCGTGATTTAGTGGCAAGCTGCTGTGGTTACGAACTACAGGAAACACCGGCGGTCCATTTGTTTTCCTTAGAGCCTTGTTATATTCTATGTGCATACAGGTCACACGGCCAAGGCGCCAGCCTCCTGTTCTGAAGGTTGTGGATTGGATTTCCAACGTCATTCGGTTCGTGCTTGCAGGTGTTTAGCAGATCCTTTGGGGCAGAATCTGGATCTACGGAGTGTTGTGCTTTGTGCGACACTATCCGTGGGCCATCAGCTACTATGCAAAGACCAGAGGCTGCGACATCGTGGATACCATTTAGTGCAATGCAGTCAATTCTCTTATCTTCAAACAGCTGTTGAAACAATTCACAGGACTGACCCCAGCTATGGGAGCCGCGATACCGTAGCCACTAGACGCTCGCCTGTCAGTTCCAAGGTCAAAGGTTTAAATCCGCATCCAGGCGGATTTTCTTTCAAAACAGACCTTGATTCCCAGATAGATCTAGCCTAAAATGGGTACCAGACACTGACCCTGGAGGCAAAGGCGGTCGGTGTGCTGTTGACAACATCGCCTATCGCGGGCTGAATTATCTATACAAATAGAAGTCTACTATGTGCCAGATTAGCCAAATGTTTTAAAGGTATAATTTACTAACCCCCCCCCCCCCCCCCCCCCCCCAATTGTGCAAGTGTTACAATGTCATAATTAGCTAAGCAAGTTCTATGCTTTTATACTCTGACATAATTACACACAAAGACGGAGTTGTCATAGTGGTTAGCGCTCCGACGTGCAACTTATAGATCGGCAGTTCAATATTCTAGTGAATCTAGTGGTTACCTGCAATTGGTTCCGTGACATCCGATTGTGTACCAAGGATGTGCTGTGCGAAAGTATGACAGACAGGTAGGAAGTTAATTATCTCTTTCACGTTAAAAATCAGCCATTTTAATTATGTGAATGGTGCCTGTTATTTTAACTCTTTTTATTTCAAAATACGGGCCCCACGGGGCAAACGCGGATAACACTAAAAAAAAAAAAAAACAGAGATAGGAGAGAAATGGAGACTGGAGTCCGTTGCAACAGACTGAAAGTGATAGACAGGGTTTGTGTGAGTCTGGTGCGGGTTTTGAACAAAACGTCGCACCCATAACAGTCTGCTTAAAACTTGGTCCCTCGCCAAACGTTCCAGCCTCATGAATTGTCCTGTCGTATGTATCTCCTACGTCTTGTGCCCACATTCGTTCTGGTCAGCCCCTGCCTCTCTCGTCTGGTCAAATTGTTGCTCGTCTGGTCAAATTGTTGCTTCCAAGACATTACGATATTTGATGCAGTCAAAGCATATCAGTTTCCAATACAGTTTTCCTTGATGTTCAGATCCAATAAATTAGTATTTTCTTTCTTCTAAATCTATGTTGTTCCGAAAATCTTTCTGTAAAATTTCAAATCAAACATTCCGATTGTCTGTCAGTGGCTCCCATTTGTATGTTGCTACAGAAAAGATGTATGCTCTCCAAATTCTGACTTTGATTAGCTTGATGACGCTTTGTCATGGGACTGTGATGTTGTTTAATCTTTGCGTTGCTATGGTAATTCTGCATAAAACTTTTTTGTTTTAGGAGCCTAGATTCTCAAAACTGGTGACATGTGTAATGTCCCTATCCCAGGCTGGTATGTTTAGGTGACATGTGTAATGTCCCTATCCCAGGCTGGTATGTTTAGGTGACATGTGTAATGTCCCTATCCCAGGCTGGTATGTTTAGGTGACATGTGTAATGTCCCTATCCCAGGCTGGTATGTTTAGGTGACATGTGTAATGTCCCTATCCCAGGCTGGTATGTTTAGGTGACATGTGTAACGTCCCTATCCCAGGCTGGTATGTTGAGGTGACATGTGTAATGTCCCTATCCCAGGCTGGTATGTTGAGGTGACATGTGTAATGTCCCTATCCCAGGCTGGTATGTTTAGGTGACATGTGTAATGTCCCTATCCCAGGCTGGTATGTTGAGGTGACATGTGTAATGTCCCTATCCCAGGCTGGTATGTTCAGGTGACATGTGTAATGTCCCTATCCCAGGCTTGTATGTTCAGGTGACATGTGTAATGTCCCTATTCCAGGATGTTATGTTTAGATGACATAATACCGCCTTTACAGCAAACAGGAGCAGTCCTGGTGTAGCGGCTAGACGTTCGTCGGCAGATCAGGAGGTCGTGGCTTCAAATCTGAACCCAAGTCGACGCACCCTTAAATAGGCACGCGGTAAAGTTGTGGGAAGTAAAGGCGGACAGCGGATGTTGATCACGTCAGCCACCGAGTGCCGACTAGTCTATAAAATATGTCTAGCACTATATGTCTTATACGTTTGAAGGCGTTCACAAGAGTCCTTGACTTGACCATACAGCAACAGGCAGTCAGAATGAAACAAATACACAATAGATTTTGTTTTTAAAGAGAAAGAGATGAGACGTGGAGACATGCGGTAAACTGCCAGAGATGGTCAATGATAGATATACATGGCTGGTGTCAGTTAGAGAGAAAAAAGGGGGAGGGAGTTCAGTTGAGGGGAATAAGTATTGACTGCACTAATGTGATATGTAAGTAAAGGTCCCTTGACACCCCAGTGGAGCATCGGCTGCTAGAGGCCCATGGGTGATGTGATCAACAGTAATCCGGCAGCCTTTACTTCCCATGACTTTACCTGCTACCTACTTAAGGCTGGGTCGTGTCTAGGAAACGTACATACTTTAAAAGCGGACTGACTAATAAATCACTGGGCAACTGTATTTCCCTGGCCTAATTTATAACCCACAGAGAATGAGTTAATGTAAAGGCAGCTTGGTGTGACAGAAGAAATTGCTTTGTAGATCACATTAGGAATAACCAATAAAGTGTGGGGAACTGCTCTGTACAGACAGACCTAAAACGTGAAGGCCTATCTCTTGACAAGATCTGTCACGGAAGGGATGTACCGTCACACAGACTGGCATGGCTCCAAGGCCCAATCAGATATCTCTAGCTCTCAGAGATGACTATCACAGAGAAGGGGCTGTTGCTTCCCCAGTGGAGCTGCTCTTTCATTGAACTAAATGATAACTAGGGTCACTAGCTCTCAGGGGTAGGTTCAGTGTATGTTGCAGTGCTGTTTATGTTTACGAGTTTATTTTAGTACAGTAGACCCGATGGGGGAGTCTTAGTGGCGAAGTGGGCAAATCGCTTGTCTGGTTCGTGGCGAAGTGGGCAAGTCGCTTGTCTGGTTTGTGGTCTGGTTTGTGGCAAAGTGGGCAAGTCGCTTGTCTGGTTTGTGGCGAAGTGGGCAAGTCGCTTGTCTGGTTTGTGGCGAAGTGGGCAAGTCGCTTGTCTGGTTTGTGGCGAAGTGGGCAAGTCGCTTGTCTAGTTTGTGGCGAAGTGGGCAAGTCGCTTGTCTGGTTTGTGGCGAAGTGGGCAAGTCGCTTGTCTGGTCTGTGGTCTGGTTTGTGGCGAAGTGGGCAAGTCGCTTGTCTGGTTCCTGGCGAAGTGGGCAAGTTGCTTGTCTGGTTTGTGGTCTGGTTTGTGGCAAAGTGGGCAAATCGCTTGTCTGGTTTGTGGCGAAGTGGGCAAGTCGCTTGTCTGGTTTGTGGCGAAATGGGCAAATCGCTTGTCTGGTTTGTGGCGAAGTGGGTAAGTCGCTTGTCTGGTTTGTGGCGAAATGGGCAAATCGCTTGTCTCGTTTGTGGCGAAGTGGGTAAGTCGCTTTTCTGGGTTGTGGCGAAGTGGGCAAATCGCTTGTCTGGTTTGTGGCGAAATGGGTATGTCTTTTCTGGGTTGTGGCGTTCTTTGGCCGAAGCTTTGGACCACCAAGCGATTTTCTCAAGCCCTAGGCCGCGTCCGTCGCTTTGTGTGTAAACCATGATTTCCTTTAATTTCAGTGCTTCTTCGGTTACTGATTTGAACGGAAGTACCGGCATAGCCTGCTTACCATATAATGCCACATCGGTCAGACAAGGTGGTGCTGCAAGCCACTTTATCTTGGCAGTGTTGATTTGTTTCTCCATAGTCCAAGTTGCAGTCATGCTTACCTCGTACACGAGCAGTCGCCAGAGCAGCTTTGGAATCAACATGAACTGGAGACACCAAACCTTGAACTTCATGATCAGCTCGCATTGCTCGACAGCAAGCAGGCCTGTTGCCTGTTGCTTGCGAGAAAAAGAGCGTAAACGGTCACTAAAACAACTGGGCAAAGCAGCTGAAAGAGTTTCGAGCTGGCTTTGGAGGCAACGGAACGTAGTGGGTAATGGGCCTCGGGAGACTAATCTGAGCCCCTAGTGGAAAAGAGCTTTTCATCCCTAAAAGCCGAAGTGCCCGATAAATGTCTGCGTGTCTCTCTGCCAATTGTCAAAGTCTAACATCTGTCGGATGAACCAACCGTAAGCTCGTCACTCTGGTCGTGAAGATAGGCGGCTAATTTTCTACCAAAGCGACAATATATAACACCAAATCTCATATACCGGTTGTCAAATCACCTTACCGTCCAAACGTCCGACAAAGTGTATCAGGGGATGTCCGAGGCCTGGTGTCATGTACCAGGTCGACCCACCTTTCAAAATTTTATAGGAAGTAATTGGCCGAAACTATCGTCGACGAGAAATCTTTCTACTGATAATCGGTGGACCCCTGCTGTGCAAGCTTCTCTGTGAAGTTCATTATTCTGTACTACTGTTTGTGAAGTACTACAAGGTGTGAACTACGGTACCACAATTTGTTAATAACTGAACCAATATTTATGAACTACTCTACCTCTATTTACAAACTACATTACCCTATTTATAAACGAATGTATCACTGTTTATGAGCTACTCCACCGCTGTTTGTAAACTGCTGTAACACTATTAAGTTTATTAATTACTCTATCAACGTAAATGAACTACTCTACCCTATTTATGAGTTACACTACTCTTGCTTACAGCTGTTTATGAACTACTGTTCGTCGTTTTCTGAAAGCTGCTCTTCGCCGAGTTTCTGAAGTAAGTAGGCTAGAAGCTGCTAACTGACAAACAGTAGTACAGCGGCAGATATAGACATTAAGATATGATGTGTTATGGCGTCACATATTCCTGGTCACGACATATAGGGTGGAGTTGTCTGTTCCCTTACTCGTTTTTGTATTCCAAGCTAATTCTCAGGACATTCTAAAAATTGTTTGGTGTTGGTTTTTCATGACGCTGGGTTGGTCTCAGTGCAGTACTAGCAGCAAAAACGATGTCACTTCTTCAGAAAGAACCAGGATCACTGCCCCGCCAGGCAAACGCACTAACCATTTTATTCAACGCTGACAATTATCATTCTGCTTCTCTAGTCATGTACTACTTTTAAGCGTCAGGTCCTTACTGTTTCTTTGAGTAAAATGTACTCCACTGCCGCCTTGCGGGGTCTGTCGCAGTTTAAGGAATATTTAACTAGTTGGATCCAATCCCAACTGGTAAACGAAAACCCCGTTAGGCAGAGACCTCGCGGCCTCAGTTTTCATGTGCTCGCCGCTCGCAGGTGGAGCTGACTTAGGTGTAGGCTACTAGTTGTCCACTGTCCACATTAACAGGACCCGTTTAAAAGTAGGAGTCATTGCAAGAACATCAGAGAATCCCACATCAGAAAGAAAACAATACGGCTGGTAAATTATTTGCTTACCATGACCAATTAATTATTGATATCGTCTGGCGGAGAAAACCAGTTGCCCGCCCTACGATAGCTAGATCCGGTTTCTTATCTTGACTGTCACATCTAGGGTCTTGTCTGTCACATCTAGGGTCTTGCCTGTCACATCTAGGGTCTTGCCTGTCACATCTAGGGTCTTGCCTGTCACATCTAGGGTCTTGCCTGTCACATCTAGGGTTCACAACATGCCTGTTCATCTTTCAACAAGGTTAGTTATTACCATGTCGCATGTGGCACTGTGGACTTTTGTAATGGTTATACGTGTGACAGAAACTGTAAGTCTTTTATAGGTCAGATTTTTAAGAGCATGCATCTTTCCCATTGCAACATACGCCTGTGAGACCTGGACACTTACTAAACAAGCGGAACAGCGCATAAATGCATTTGAATATAAATGTTACAGACAGGTTCTAAGAATATCTTGGGTAAAGAAAAGAACAAATGCATCCATACTTTCAAGAGCTGAATATGAGAGGGTTGGCTAGTAAAGACAATAAAACAAAGAAAATTGAAATATTTTGGTCACTTGAAACGTCATGGAGGTCTAGAGAGAACAATAATGGAGGGGTATATGCCTGGAAAGAGAGGAAGAGGAAGGCCAAGGAGAAGATGGGTGCAGGATGTGGCAGATGATCTCCAGATGGGTGTATCAGACGCAGGACATCTTGCTCATGATAGGAAGGTTTTCCGGAGGGTTGTTATGGCAGCGAGGTTCCGCGAGGGACATGCTACTGAATGAATGAATGAATTCTCTAGCTTAGATGTCACATGTCACAGTGGTTTTTTAATTTTCCTATGTGATTTCTGAGGCCCTATGGGGGAAGGGGGGGGGGTGGTTAGAGACGAATAAACCCAACTGGCTCCTCCCAACAAGCATGCTGTGAAAGCTGACTAATTAAGGATGTATCCTTTGAAGTCAGAGAGCATCTGCCCGAGAAGCGAGAAACCAACAGTCTTCATACCGTAAGTGAGATCAGTAAAACGGATGTGCACACAATACTCCAAGTTCTGGAACAAGTCTAAAGTTTAGGCGTTGACAAATATCCACAACTTGTCATCCCAGCTTACGACCAGTGAACGCCACCAACAACAAGAAAAGGAGCAGAGTTTACTTTTGACATCTGGAATCTATTTAAATAGGACTAACTTCTGGCGAAAGTTCTGTACTTCACTCATGCTTACTTCTGACATGTGACGTGTACAGAGCAACCTGGGTTTTCCAACACATTTCGTTCTTCAGGAAACCGAGTTGTTCGAAAACCAAAACTATTTCTCTTATCAGAATTTATGTTAAAGAGATTAATTTGTTTCACAACAAATGTTCTTCATATTTTTTAACATTTATGAAACATACATGCTGTTTTATAGAGGAGGGGGAAAATGTACACAATAAAAGAACCCTTAAAAATAGATTTACAAACAAATAAATGGCACAAGGAACAGATTATTTATCATCTAAAGTGTTCTCTAAGAATTGTTTCCTTCCGGAGGGGCTGACGTTGTTCCGTGGTTTCTCCTACTTGTGGTCATCGCCTCCATGTCAGCACTGACATCCTCGCAGGGGTTCCGACACAAGGAAAACATCGTGGAGGGGATATCCTCCTTATATAGAAGGAGAGAAGGCGGTCAAGATGTCTCCGAAAAGCCATCTTCCCTTGTAATTGAATAACGTTAACCTTTGACATTAGATATGTATCTTCCTCATATTTACTTTTGGCAGAGGCAACTAGTATACTAGAGATTGTGTACCATAAATCTTGGCAGCTGGAAATGGGGCCGGAGAAGCCAAACAAATAACACGATGTCCGAATTCTCATTCCCGAAAGCCGTCGAGAAGAGACGGCACCAGCAAACACAAGGCCATCATCGGTAGAAAGAATGGACACGAACAGATCACCACTCTGGCTATATTGTGTACACAGGTTGATGAGCACCCAGCCTAGTGGTCCCAAGCTTGTGTGTGTGTACACTGTCTGCCTGTCACAGGCCACAAGGGTCGAACCCGGCCTAGACAGAGTCCTGGCAGTCGAATTGGACAGGTTATTACTTTTGCTAGCGATTGATTACTAACGTCGATGATTATCTGGCCAAAACCCGTGGCTTTATCATGAAGTAATACCCACATGCGGACAACAGTTTCAGTGAGAGATTAACGATAAGGCGAAGACAGAAAGAACGATGTTTTACTGAAGTCTTAGTGGACAACAGCTTCAGTGCAAGGCTAACGACAAGGCGTTGACAGAAAGAACGATGTTTTACTGTAGTATTTTTGAATAACATTTTTAGTGCAAAGCTAACAACAAGGCGTGGACAGAAAGAACGATGTTTTAGTGTGGTTTTTTTTTTACAAAATTTTCAGTGCGAGGCTAACGACAAGGCGTGAACAGAAAGAACGATATTTTACTGTAGTTTTTGTTTGTTTTTTTAAACAAAGTTTTCAGTGCGAGGTTATCGACAAGGCATGGACCGAAAGAACGCTGTTTTGCTGTAGTCTTAGTGTACAACAGTTTCAATGCGAGGCTAACGACACGGTGTAGATCGAAAGAACGCTGTTTTGCTGTAGTCTTAGTGGACAACAGTTTCAGTGCGAGGCTAAGGAAGCGGTGTAGACAGAAAGAACGCTGTTTTGCTGTAGTCTTAGTGTACAACAGTTTCAATGCGAGGCTAACGACACGGTGTAGATCGAAAGAACGCTGTTTTGCTGTAGTCTTAGTGGACAACAGTTTCAGTGCGAGGCTAAGGAAGCGGTGTAGACAGAAAGAACGCTGTTTTGCTGTAGTCTTAGTGTACAACAGTTTCAATGCGAGGCTAACGACACGGTGTAGATCGAAAGAACGCTGTTTTGCTGTAGTCTTAGTGGACAACAGTTTCAGTGCGAGGCTAACGACAAGACGTGGACAGGGGAAAGAACGATGTTTTGCTGTAGTCTTAGTGGACAACAGTTTCAGTGCGAGGCTAAGGAAACGGTGTAGACAGAAAGAACGATGTTTTGCTGTAGTCTTAGTGGACAACAGTTTCAGTGCGAGGCTAAGGAAACGGTGTAGACAGAAAGAACGATGTTTTGCTGTAGTCTTAGTGGACAACAGTTTCAGTGCGAGGCTAACGACACTGTGTAGACAGAAAGAACGATGTTTTACTGTAGTATTATTGGACAACAGTTTCTGTGGAAGGCTGACGACACGGTGTAGACAGAAAGAACGATGTTTTACTGTAGTATTATTGGACAACAGTTAGTTAGTTAGTTAGTTAGTTAGTTAGTTGGGTTATCGTCATTGCACTCCGGACATGTCCATAGGTGCTCAGATCCTCCCCTCAGTATGAACCCCAACGTCCGATGGCTAATAGTACCAGTTCTATGTTGATTAACAAGTCTTCTGACGTGTCCGGTGTGCGTCTCGTTTTTTGCTGTGCCGATCTTAATTCCCAAGTCTGCCATTCTGGCGAGTGATGTGGATTCACTGCCACCAAAGTCCTCTATCCTTCCCATTTCTCTGAGGGCATTGATAATATCAGCATGATCCATAGGCCGACCGTCGGTAGTGATAGCGGATCCAGCCAACCTGTCAGCTCTTTCATTTCCATCGACGCCTGCGTGTCCCGGAACAAAAATAAAGGTGACTCCACGCACAGTGGACTTCTGTAACGATTCAAGCCATTGTCTTCGCACTGAACCTGCCTGAACCCTCCGGATCATACTCATTGAATCACTGAGTATACATATGCGGGTGTATTTTTGTGTTTCAAGCCAGGCAAACGCTTGCGTCACTGCCATCACCTCCATCGTCATGCTGCTGGTTGTCATGGAGAAGGCACCGTTGGCTTCTTTGACTGTTCTGCCCGCTGAGCGTGCTGTAAATGCCCATGCGCTTCTTCTTTGGCGTATAACGGATCCGTCTGTATAGATTAGTGCATCTGCTTCGTCTGAATTTTCACCGATGAGAGCGTTGACCTCTGCATTAACAGCAACAGGATTCTCTTCTCTACATCGCCTGTTGAGTGTGACAATACAGGAAAATGTACAAA
Organism: Candidula unifasciata; assembly: GCA_905116865.2. NCBI lineage: Eukaryota > Metazoa > Mollusca > Gastropoda > Stylommatophora > Geomitridae > Candidula > Candidula unifasciata. Next base: position 53,109 of record CAJHNH020002529.1, read on the forward strand.
TAAACGCCTGAGGCACAGGTATCCATTCTGCACCAGGTATGATGTCGGTTAGGCTGCATATTTGCCTAATAACATCTTCTGCCCGACCTAGCCACGATTTTCCCCTCTTCAGTCTGTCGCCCTTTTCACTAAAAAGCGCTTGATGCAGTGGGTGTTTCTTATCAGCACATATTTTGAGGTATGCCCGAGCCCTCCACATCCTGATCCTTTGGTTCATTGTTGGAAAGTCAAGTAGATACCTCATTGCTCCACAGGATGTGTCTCTTGTACATCCCAAAATAATGCGCATGGCTTCATTTTGCACCTTTTCGAGTCTTTCAATCTGGGTAGCACTGACAGTGAGGATGGCCAGAGCGTATTCAATGGGTGAAAGGACCAGACCGTAGAATAGAAGTATTAGTAGTCTTTGCTCGATATTGGAAGCAGCCATAATCCTCAATGCAGATAGACCTTTGCGTGCTTTTGTTATCACATGGTCAACGTGTTCCTTGAATGACAAGCTGCGATCGAACCTCACCCCGAGAAACGTCATAACGTTGGTTCTGATCAATATATTATCACGCATTTTCACTTCTGGTAAGTCCGACTTGACAATGTGATTGTTCAAAGAGAACCATGACACTGATGCCTTCGAAGGATTGACATAGGCATTGGAACCATCACACCAGGCGGCAATTCGATCGAGTTCTTTGTGCATTGTGCTGGCGATCTCCTGTCTATCACGCCCTCGTCGATAAATCAAAATGTCATCAGCAAATGACAAAGTCCTTCCCTTTCCATTCAACTGCTGCTCAGTGATCATCACCGTATAAACGTTGAATAAGACTGGTGATAGCGGTGATCCCTGTGGCAAGCCTGGACATATCGTTTGCGGTTCTGAGGACCAGCTACCACATCTTAGTACAATCTTTCTCTGGAACAGGACCGCAGCAATCCAGCGGATCAGAATAGGATTGACTTCTAGTTTAAGCAGTAATTGCATTAAATATTCGTATGGTACTTTATTGTAGGCATCTTCTAAGTCCAACACTGCCGCACATGTCTCTTCTTTAATCTGAAATCCCTCGTACACATCGTAGGCGAAAACAGCAGCATTGAACCATGTCTCTTTCTTCAACCTGTACCCTCCAAGTGTTGATGGGAACTTATCATGTAGTTCCAAGTAGGTGGTCAATCTTTGTGCGACAATTTTTTCCAAAAGTTTGCCAACAGTATTCTGCATCGAGATGATTCTGTAGCCGCAGATCTTTGAGTGGTCTTTATTAGGCTTTGGTAGTGGGAACAAATAACTATGGAGCCATTCCTCTTGTATCTGGCCACTCTGGATGCTGATATTGGACAACAGTTTCTGTGGAAGGCTGACGACACGGTGTAGACAGAAAGCACGATGTTTTACTGTAGTATTATTGGACAACAGTTTCTGTGGAAGGCTGATGACAAGGCGTGGATAGAAAGAACGATGTTTTAATGTAGTATTATTGGACAACAGTTTCTGTAGAAGGCTGATGACACGGTGTAGACAGAAAGAACGATGTTTTACTGTAGTATTATTGGACAACAGTTTCTGTGGAAGGCTGACGACACGGTGTAGACAGAAAGAACGATGTTTTACTGTAGTATTATTGGACAACAGTTTCTGTGTGTCACGATACGATCTCAGTGGTTCCAGAAGTTAGTACTTGTAATAAGTTCTTCTGGTTTTAAAGAGACAGGATTATATTTACTCTGCCCTTTACCCTAATATTACTTTAAACCAGAATTGATTTAAATGTTTCCAGTCCTTAGTCCAGACAAAGCGACTGAGTCTTGGGTAATGTTACGCAATTACACCGGGGCTAGAGAATTTCCTTTCACACGCCAGTGTCAGAATGTTATCTCCTGACCAGACTGTAGAAATTGAGTGGACGCTAGACATTGTGGAGCCGGGAGGTCGGAGTTTCGCAAGTCAGTGTAATTCTTGGCAGAACAGGTGTTTGGCAATTAGGAATGTTTGATCTGGGTCAAGTAGAAAACACAATGGCTTCACGGACCGTTTTCACACCGGCTAGTTAGATTCGTTGTAAACTAGATTGGGTCACTTAAGAATGTTTGCTCTAGGGATGTCAGGCCAGAATTGACTGACAGGCCACTTGTTAGCTAATTTGATCTGATAGGTACTTCAGAGGCGTGGCTTAAGTAATCGTCTTGAGGGTTGGGTAGAACCGAGGAAAGGGAGGAGTTTAATTTGGACAATAGATTGATACTTATACTTCGAGCTTGGGAATTCCCGTCATTAATCGCAGCTAGCAAGCAACAAACACAGGTCGACGTAAAGGTATTTTACGGTCGCATTCTGTTTTGGCGATTGATGGAAAGTTCCCAGGTGAATATTAATTTTAATCTTGTATACATAGGTTAGGGAGTTAAGCTTAGTCTATACTACCTTTTCCTAATTTGTCTGCACATTCTGCTTGAAATAGTTCTTTGTGAGTATTCAGTATCTCAAGTTAGGGAACTGCTAAACTATGCCTATTTCTCGTTTGTTTGTGTCACATGTTTTTCAGTGTATGTTTTCATGTGTATAAAATAAGATGTGAACAATGACATTTGCTATAATGAAATGTAATTATATTGTTTCATGGTCAACCCAAAACATGTGTTTGGATTGTGGGAAATCATGCCCATATGCGCAGAGTTTTAATAGCTCACCATGTGCTCACTGGAAAGACAATATTCCAGACATCATGCACATATAACATGGTGGGAGTTTTCAGCACATAACCTGCTCCACGTGGTCATGTAATATCAATGTCAGCCAGTTGGAAGTCTGAGTGATGACGGACAACAGACTTAGAAAGTCAACTATCATGACATAGCATGAAGAGGGAAGGCAGGATATGTGACGCCCATGTAAGACAAAAGACCTTCAGACTAGACTGGAGAGAATGTGGAATATGAGAAGTGATGGGATATATTTTATTCTTATATGTTATATTAATTGATACATGCATTCTTAGTGTAAGTCAAGATACTACACGTATGTGTTTTGTTTCCATGATTACAACGCCCATGTGACGATCAGTCCATGAAAGAGACTACATTGTGTTAGACTCGGCCAGCTGGGAACGAGGTGGAGAACGAGGTGGAGAACGAGGCGGAGAACGAGGTGGAGAACGAGGTGGAGAACGAGGAGGGGATGCAGTGGAGAATAAGCTGAAACAGGCGGATACAGGCAAGGAAGAGTTGGACAAGCTTGACAGTTCCTCACGGCTGTCAGAGGCTTATAAGCTAAGTTAACATCTTTTAAGTTAACATATCAACATCATCATACCACTCTAAACCCCGGAGCTGTTTTCTCGCTGAAGTTATCACTCATCACGTTAACCAGTCACTGTTTGTGTAAATCAACAAACTGGGAATTTCATTGTAGTAAATAAAGCTGTATGTCAAGTTTTAAACTACATCGTTTGTTAAATTCCAAGTGTATTCAGTCTTACCTGTTTATTTAAACTGTTAGGATAGAATAACATTTGGTGGGAGCTCAAATAATATAATAATTCTTTAATTATTCATAATAACACCGGGAGAAGGTAGATGACGGAGGAATCATTTGCCCTGTCTAATAATTCATTAAGTATAATGCTATAGGCATCTAAAATTCCTTTTCTTCTCTTGTGGGTACCAAGTTCAGCTAATGTTAATGTACTTAACGAGCCAATATGGCTGTTTTCTTGGGTATCCAGGACTTTGTCTGAGAGCAACATAGCTCAGATTTTAGTTCGGTTAATCTGGTGGAAGGAATGTGTTGAGAGGAACTTCCCTACTCAACTTATAAACATTTAAACCACGCGTCACGTCACACTGTGGAAGGCTGACGACACGGTGTAGACAGAAAGAACGATAGTTTACTGTAGTATTATTGGACAACAGTTTCTGTGGAAGGCTGACGACACGGTGTAGACAGAAAGAACGATGTTTTACTGTAGTATTATTGGACAACAGTTTCTGTGGAAGGCTGATGACACGGTGTAGACAGAAAGAACGATGTTTTACTGTAGTCTTAGTGACAGACACAGTGTTGGGGATCTTTGATGGATTCAGTATATACCTGAAATAATGGAGATATCTGATCAAGATGCTATGGGTAGGTTGTAGTCTCCCTTTAAGAAGAAAGAAGCCAACGCGCCATCTATAGAGCCAAACGTGGCTCAGTAGTTAGAAACTGACATCTGACTGGAAAAGAAATTGTTCAAACCCAGCTACGGATTTCTACAAAGGAACCTGAGATAGTGACACTATCAGTGTAGTGGTTCTGATGTCTATCATTCTCAGCAAAGGTCCCACAACCAAGAGTAGCTATCGCATAGAACATATGTATTTCCCAGCTGGTGGGCTGTGATATTATTTAGGGGGAAAACCACAACCCCCACATATATTGTCTTTTACGTATCCATCTTTATTTCTTGTGTCTTATAGTACAGTCATGACTAATGTGTCTTTAGACAGGACATCTCAAAACTGTTCAGTTCCATCAGTTCTTGTAATTTTTGATATTTTCAACTGGGTGTATTCCAAAGCATATTAAAAATCAAATCTGTGGGCTATTATAACAATACCCTTAGATCAGTGACTGAAGTCAGAATGTAGTTTCCTAATGCTGACATCATGACCTCAAATCTTCACCACATTTTGTCTACTGTCGACAAACTTGGTTTACAGGCTGATTATTGTTACAGAGGAATCATCATCATAGCACCCTGGACGGATCTCAATGTATTCCGACCAAACCCTCTCCAGCTTCACAATCATAACATAACCGATCACGCCGGACACTGTAGAGATGTGCTTTCTGAAAAGAATGCACAGAAAATCATGGAAGGTCAGAAAGACAACCGAAGATGAAGGTCATTTTCAATCAATTAGAAGTAAACAGTCAATATTTTCTGGACATATAATGAGAAGGGGACAGATTTGACAACTTGGCAACAACTGGCAAGACTGACGGAAAGAGAGCCAGGGGAAGGCAAAGAGATAAACCTGGATGGTATGGCTAGATGCATGGGGCGAGACAAAACCACTGAACTGATTCGTGATCTTGGTGATCATTAAGACAGCCAGACATGACAGCCTACGCTTACAGCATAGCACATGATGATGATGATGATTACCATAATTTGCTCACTCCCAAAGCTCTAGGTCGGTGGCTTCATAATGCTGCCACCCTTTATTACTGTTTCCTCATGTTGTGGCGGTCCAGTCCCCCTTCTCCCCCACCACAACAATTATTTTCCTTCATAACATCAATGAATATATTCTTCCAACGGTCTTAGGATCGTTCGATCCACACAAAAAGGGTCGCGACCGACAGGTTGAGAACCGCTGGTCTAGGTTCATATTTCTGTTAAGCCACATCATTATCTCTGTTACACGTGTTCTTGAGAATTGTTTTGGTGGTTCTACCACTTTATGCTCCATACAGCGCTCTGCAGTACACAAAATCGTACTGGCTTTAACGAATACAAGGAATCGATCCGCGAGGCGTGGCGTCATACAGAAAGACGCGTATTCGGGAGAATATTTAGTTTACTACTCGACGCCTTGTTCTTGACGAGTACCAGTTATCACTTGCACATGTATTGTCACAGTGACGTTGTTGCAACTTTCCAAACAGTCTCCAGTGCTTTTACTGTAGGCACATACAAATAAAAACCAAGACACACAAACAAACACAGAGAAACATACGCAAACACACACAAAAAATGGATGCACTCAAACGTATGCAAACACACACAAAAACAAATAAATAGACACACACACACATGCGCATACACCCGCATGCCACACTCAAACATACATTTGCAAACATTCAGATAAACATATACAAAACAAACATAGACAAGCACAAATAATAAGTACACACACACACACAGAAACAAACGTGCATACAAACATATGCAAAATTACACATAAACACCAACAAACGTACAGATATACTAACATACAAAAATACACATAAACACCAACAAACGTAGAGATATACTAACACAAAAATACACTTAAACACCAACGAAGATATACTAACATACAAAAATACACATAAACACCAAAACAAAGATATACTAACATACAAAAATACACATAAACACCAACAAACGTGGAATGATAAAGTAAAACAAGCAGTGAAATGTAAAAAGGAGCAATACAAGAAATGGCTAAGATCCCGCTCAGATGACGATTATATCAAGTACAGAATTGCCAGGCGACAATCTGCAAGAGAAATTAAACAATCCAAGGAAACATCCTGGATCATGTATGGGGAAAATCTTACCAAAATCTGTGCTAAATCTAGTAGACAGTTTTACAAAACCATTGCAAAAATGAGGACTAGAGATGAACCATTCCAGCCATCTGAATATGTCAATGATAGTCAAGGGCAAACCCATACATGAGGAGGGCAAGATCAGAGAAAGGTGGAAAGAATATTTTCAGACTCTTCTGAATGTAACAGGTAATGAGGAAACAGTACCATTCACACCCAGATGTACAAACGAGGAACAGCCTACAATAATCGAACAAGAAGTCAGAGAAGCAATCAGATGCAGTCCCAAAAATAAGGCATCAGGTGTTGATGGAATATCAGCCGAGGCAATACAGGCTTGTGGAGAAATTGGAGTCACCTGGCTACTCCACATATTTAGGAAAGCCTGGAATGAAAGAACTGTACCAATAGACTGGCAAAGAGCTCTTATAGTCCCAATTTGGAAACGAAAAGGCAATAAGCAAGATTGTAACAATTACAGAGGCATATCCCTTCTAAGCCACGTAGGAAAAATGTTTGCCAAAATTCTAGAACAACGAATTAGATCCGTTGTAGAACCGATCCTGAGCCCATCACAGGTCGGATTTAGGAAAGGAAGAGGGTGTACAGACGCTATTTTTGCTTTAAGACAAGTTAGCGAAAAGACAATAGAACACAGACATCAAATGAACATCGCTTTCATAGATCAAGAAAAAGCTTTCGATAGAGTAAACAGAAATTTATTATGGAAAGTTCTTGAAAACTACGGTATAAATGGAACAATTTTAGATTGTGTTAGGGCTATTTATAGACAAAGTGAAAGCGCCATTAGAACAAGAGCTGGCATCACAGACTGGTTCCCAGTAACATCAGGAGTAAGACAAGGTTGTGTATTATCACCTTTACTTTTCATAATATTTATGGACAATATTAATAAAATAGACATAACACCAACAGATGTCGATAAACAGGAGGACTTCAATGAGCTGCTCTTTGCCGACGATCAATGCATATTTCACAGTGATAGTAAACAGCTGCAAGACCACATGAACCTACTACACGACAGTTGCCTCAAGCATCATATGAAGATCAATACTGAAAAGACAGAAGTCATGAGCATAAGTAGAGAGCAACAGACCATCGACATAAAGATTCTAGATCACAGCCTAAAACAAGTGCAAGAATTTAAATACCTCGGAAGTATCTTTACATCCAATGGTAAAATAGACAGAGAGATTGAAGCAAGAATCCAACAAGCCAACAATGTCGCATACCAGCTTGCCCCCAATTTTAAAACACCCTGCTGTCCCAGCTGAGATAAAAAGACAAATTATAAATACAATCTTTATACCGACATTAGGTTATCAATGTCAGACTTGGACATTAACAAAAGAACATGAGAGAAGACTAACCACCTGTGAAATGAGATGTTTGAGAATGGCTGCGAAAAAAACCAGAAGAGATCGAGTGAGAAACGATGTGATTACAAGAACTATTGGAACCATACCCATCGTTAAATTTATTGAGAAGCAAAGAATGAAATGGTTTGGTCACCTAATGAGAATGGAACCAACGATGCCAGCATCAAGAGCATACAACATGAAAATCGAAACAACAAGAGGCAGGGGAAGACCAAGAAGAAGATGGATTGAAGGAGTCACGGACAACTTGAGACTTCATAACATCACGGCATATGAAGCGACTGAGCGCGCCCTGGCTCGGTTGCCGATCATCTGATAGACTGCGACGCCTAGCGGCACAAGCAGATTTTGACAAAAGAAAAGAAGACCAACAAACGTAGAGATATACTAACATACAAAAATACACATAAACACCAACAAACGTAGAGAGATATTCTAACATACAAAAATACACATAAACACCAACAAACGTAGAGAGATATACTAACATACAAAAATACACATAAACACCAACAAACGTAGAGATATACTAACGTAAAAAATACACATAAACACCAACAAACGTAGATATATAATAACATACAAAAATACACACCAACAAACGTAGAGATATACTAACATACAAAAATACACATAAACACCAACAAAGATATACTAACATACAAAAATACACATAAACACCAACAAACGTAGAGATATACTAACATACAAAAATACACATAAACACACACAAACACAAATAAACGCACATACTCACTCACATAAACATGACACAGTAAACGGTTTCTTGTGTATGGTTGTGAGTGTGTGTGTGTGTGTGTGTGTGAAACGTGAACTTATGTGCGTGAACAAGTAAGACAGCGTGAGTGAGTGTGTGTGATTGAGTGTATGGAATGAGTGTGAGTGAGTGTGTATGGAATGAGTGTGAGTGAGTGTGTATGGAATGAGTGTGAGTGAGTGTGTATGGAATGAGTGTGAGTGCGTGTGTATGGAATGAGTGTGAGTGAGCGAAGGAATGTGAGTATAACTGAGTGAATGTGTAGGAGTGTGACTAAGTGCGTAATTGAGCCAATGGGAGTGAGTGTCTGAGTGCCTAGTTAGCAAGTTTGAGCTAGTAAGCGAATGCGTGCGTGGGTGAATACGTGTGAGTGCGAGTGAGTACATGAGTACCAGTAAATAAGCGTTAGGAGTGAGTGTATGAGAGTGAATGAATGAGTGTGTAAGTATATGAGTGAGTCACTAAGTGAGTGAGCATCTGAGTGGCTAAGTAATAGATTGGGTTTTTGTGTGTGTGAGTGAGTGAGAGTGTGGGTAACTGAGTGAGTGAGCTAGTGCGAGTTATTGAGTAATAAAATATGGGTGTCGTTGAACATGTGGTTACCGTTTAGTTTACTCCCATCTTACAATCAAACAGTCGGTAACTGTGTTTAGCACTGTGACTTTGGAAGATAACAAAAGCGCGAGAACTCAGCCCTGGTACCTGAGTATCGGCGAAACATTTGCGCGCCATCAAATGTTTCTAGTTTAGCGAGCGCCCCGCCAGGAACTGCTGTGATCAGGGCGCGTCCAACCCGGTGTGTGCTGTCAAAATATCTCCCTGGTCGGGTGTTTGCTAGCCTGCAGGGCCGGTAATGCTGTCTTCAGACTTCACCTCCATACAAGTTACTATAATGAACATATCAAAAATGTATTTCTAGAGCACCAGGCTGTGATATTGGCAGGTTGTGGCGTTACATTGATTCAGACATATGTTGGGTGATTGGGTTCTCTGCGGCGATTGTAACCGATTGTTTACAGAATCATCTCGGTGCGGGTCAGTGATTGTTTCTGTGAGTTCAGGTAAGCATGCTAAATGTGTGAGTTTAATGTTGTTTTTTGGCCGTCGGCAGCGGTAAGAGTGAAGGGCTTGACGTTCGCCTGTTGATCCGAAGGTGTAGGATTTAAAACTGCATCGGGTCAGAGTTGTGTGTGTGTGTTTTTTTTTAATATTTTTTTAGCTTGTTGACTTTAGCACCCATATACCAAACCTAACATGGGTACCAGGACATGTCCTTCGAAGCAAAGGGGACCGGTGTGACGTAACTATACCAAGACACATCTTTATAAGTGCTTGTCTATTGGGGGCCGCCACGTGCGGGCTCAGGCGCATCGAGCGCTCCCACTCCACAAACCCTTCATGACTTGGCTGTCCCTACCCTCCCCCACTCCACAAACCCTTCATGACTTGGCTGTCCCTACCCTCCCCCACTCCACAAATCCTTCATGACTTGGCTGTCCCTACCCTCCCCCACTCCACAAACCCTTCATGACTTGGCTGTCCCTACCCTTCCCACTCCACAAATTCTTCATGACTTGGCTGTCCCTACCCTCCCCCACTCCACAAACCCTTCATGACTTGGCTGTCCCTACCCTCCCCCACTCCACAAACCCTTCATGACTTGGCTGTCCCCTACCCTCCCCCACTCCACAAACCCTTTATGACTTGGCTGTCCCTACCCTCCTCCACTCCACAAACCCTTCATGACTTGGCTGAGCTCCCCTCTCTTTTCCCCTCCCCACCCCACCCCACCCCTCCCCCCCCCCCCCCCTTTTTCAGCTAGAAGATCTGTAAAGAGTCTAAGTGTTTCATTTAACTATTATAGAGTTATCTTTTAAGTATATTGTTGTAAATTTTATATTATTTCAGATAACTAATTCTATTTACTTGCCATCCGGGACATAACAATGTTTTTTTAAAAATTGCACACTTAAATAAGGTCCTTTGAGCCTCGTCAAGCGCTACTGGCAGCGTCTCCCAAAACTAAACACAAGTCTCCTGATTCAAACAGTTTCCCTGACACCATCCTTCATCAACGGTGTAGTTTCTGTTATACTAACCGACACAGCACAGGATTCCTTTAAATTACTCTCATCCTCGTCCTTCCTCCATCATCCTCTTCACTCTTGTTATCCCAGCAGTGTTAAATTTGAAGCCTATAACCTCGCTGTGAGCACCAATCATCACCTGCCAGTGCATGCCTCTGGCCGGCTGACCACAAATGTCACAGTCAACCATCGTTCCCGCCAATTCCATGAGAATTTTCATGCACACTAACTGGGGACTAATGATAATGATACATCTCTCCTGGGATCACACTTTTGTTCATGGTAACCCTGCGCGTTCTTCTTGAGCAAGTTCGTGTTAACGAGGTAATTTAAGTCTCTATCCTGAGGCTCAGTCTTTCATATCCACTATAATGTATGTCCTTAACCCGAGGCTCAGTCTTTCATATCCACTATAATGTATGTCCTTAACCCGAGGCTCAGTCTTTCACATCCACTATAATGTATGTCCTTAACCCAAAGCTCAGTCTCTCACATCCACTATAATGTATGTCCCTAACCCGTGGTTCAGTCTTTCAAGTTCACTATAATGTATGTCCTTATCCTGAGGTTCAGTCTTTCATATCCACTATAATTTATGTCCTTAACCCGAAGCTCAGTCTTTCATGTTCACTATAATGTATGTCCTAAACCCGAGGCTCAGTCTTTCATATCCACTATAATGTATGTCCTTAACCCGAAGCTCAGTCTTTCATATCCACTATAATGTATGTCCTTAACCTGAGGCTCAGTCTTTTATATCCACTATAATGTATGTCCTTAACCCGAGGCTCAGTCTTTTATATCCACTAAATGTATGTCCTTATCACAAGGATCAGTCTTTTATATCCACTATAATGTATGTCCTTATACCGAGACTCAGTCTTTCATATCCACTATAATGTATGTCCATAAACCGAGGCCTAGTCTTTTATATCCACTATAATGTATGTCCTTATACCGAGACTCAGTCTTTCATATCCACTATAATGTAAGTCCTTATCCCGAGGCTCAGTCTTTCATATCCACTATAATGTATGTCTATAAACCGAGGCTGAGTCTTTTATATCCACTATAATGTATGTCATCCTGAGGTTCAGTCTTTCATATTAACTATAATGTATGTCCTTAAACCCGAAATTCAGGCTTTAATATCCACTATAATTTATGTCTCTATCCCACAGATCGGTCTCCTTGCTTATCCACGATAATTTATGTCTCTATTCTGGGGCTAAGCCTGGCTTATCCGCTATAATTTATGTCTCTATCCTGAGTCTAAGCCTTGCTTATCTACTATAATTTATGACTCTATCCCGAGGCTAAGACTTGCTTATCTACTATAATTTATGTCTCTCTCCTGAGTCTAAGCCTTGCTTATCTACTATAATTTATGACTCTATCCCGAGGCTAAGCTTTGCTTATCCATTAACATTTATGTCCCTATCCCAAGACTCAGCATTGCTTATACCTATCATGGCTTTAGAAAGTTTTCCTCGAACGACTCTTCTCTTTCCCGCCTATGTCCTCTTTATGTAGTTTAACGTTCCAGCCTAGAGGAGTGACCTCGTTGCGTAAATGTTCATCCCATACAGCTCGGTCTCTCCGCAGGAGGGTGACAGCATCGCAAAAAGTAGGAATTTCGCAGCTCCGGCGACGTTCCCTCGGGGATCACTGTAAAAACTGTACTTGTAAACAGAGCCTCGACCTTCGCAAGGCAAACGACTTGAGCACTTGGCCACGATGACCCTTAGGTGTTTAAAAATGCCTTTTAATTAATGTGGCCTCCCACTGATCACGCCAGCGCCGTGCCGCTCATTCCCGAGCTCGAATAAAAACCTGTATTGGGCTGACTTGAGGCATCAGTCATTTCTGGACTGTTTGACAGCTTTAGTGAGTCAGTTTTTTACAGCCCGTTGAGATTCTCCGATGATTACAGACAACAATCGTAGGGCACATAAACACACACACACACACAAACACACACACAAACACACACACACACAAACACACACTCACACAAACACACACACACACAGTGATACAGAGGGGGAGATAAAAAGAGAGAGACAGATACAAACAGGCAGACAGACAGACAAAGAAAGGGAGACAGTCACAGAGAATAACGAACGGATGGACAGACAGACAGACAGACAGACAGACAGACAGACAGACAGACAGACAGACAGACAGACAGACAGGCAGGCAGACAGGCAGGCAGGCAGGCAGGCAGGCAGTCAGAAGAGAAGAGAGAAAAGAATTTAAGATTCCTAAAGTTGTATTGTAAGCGGACGCTCCTCCCAATCAACACCATCTCATCCCTCTCCCTCTTCTAGTAGGAATTGCTCGTTTGTTGATATGTTTGGCATTAGACATTGTATACATTATTTATACACATCCCAATGATATGTAATAAGTCAATAACAATTGCACTAATGTCCCCCATGGGAAAGGAATAATCCTTGCTCCTTTATATCTGATGGTAAAATTCGTTGGATTTACGTACTGGGTGATAGAGGTCCAAGGAGATGGGACGGATTCAGTATGTATACCGAGGTACCTCTCTGTTGGGGGAAGGGGCGGGGGGGTAATATGTATATATATATATATATATATATATATATATATATATATATATATATATATATATGTATATATATATATATATAAATGTGTGTGTGTAAATATATATATATATATATATATATGTGTGTGTGTGTGTAAATATATATATATGTGTGTGTGTGTCAATATATATATATATATATATATATATATATATGTGTGTGTGTAAATATATATTTACACACACACACATATATATACATGTGTGTGTGTGTTATTTTTATGTTAGCATGCGTGTGTAGAAGAAAAAAGTAATTATATATTCATGGCCTACCTCAGAAAAAAAGTTAACATATATTTACTGACTTTTAAAACAGACAGACAAACAACACACACACACATCAGGAAATCAGAGCAATGCCCGGATGACGGCTGGTACCACTAGTAAGAAGGGGAAAAAATGGCGATATACTGGGCACGTCGTGAGTAGAAGCAGATAAGGAATCTCGTCAAACAGGCAGTGAAATAGGACACATGTCCCAAAGAAACTCTAAACACGAACACTGATGAGACAGACCAAATGTGTTGGACCCGATTCCATCCATGACACTGAAACAGTCGGACGGAACAGAAGATCAAGCTTGTGACCTGTAACGGCAAAACATGATGATGATGATGTCGACGTTATCCAACAAAGTTAAAGAACTATAAATATACCGCACAATAGCAATTGCCATATCATACAAGCACAGTGGAAAGCTTCAACGGAAAGGTCACGGGTAGGAAGCATACTTTGGATCTTGTCTCCATGCTATGCCGGCGTGGTGGGTAATGAACAGGCAGACAGATAGGCTCGATCTGCACCACTGGATGATGAATTGGTATATGACAAGGCAGATGTGGTCAAGGCCCGTTGCAAACAAGCTACGGAATCAGTAGAGAAAGAAAATTATTATGGCCTAAAGAGAATGAGGCACCTGTGTGTAACCACAGCGTCTGGCCGGCTGACTACGCTCCGAGGAAAGGCGAGACGGACATTTAACAAGATTGTGACCGGTACCATCAATACTGAAACTTTGCGCTGGCTTCTGAAGATGAGGACAGAGCATGCATGGGAATGTCCTGAGTGCTTTGATGTCAATTCTTGATTCAACTCAACTCAAATTATATCATATCATACAACAGTGATTGCCATATCAGGATACAAACAGTAAGTTGCACACCTTTCACGTGACGTTGCCAAATCAAAACTGGATTTACTGGCTGTTTGGATTTAACTATGTATTGTTTACGTTTAATAGTCCGCCACTGAGATTTACATTTATACTTAATTTTCAAAATCGTAACTAAACTAAAAAGAAGAAATGATTCTGTATGCCCATGCCAAAGCTGATGCACGATATGGACAACGTAGAGGTGGCTTCCAGTGCTGCAAAAAATTCCAGAAAAATTTGACTAAAAAGCTCAACAAAGTGGGAAAGAGGAAAACGTGCACAAAACAACACAACGTAACGTTTCGGCCAGGCAGCCTTTTTCAAACACAGGTGAAATACACAAACGAGGAATGGAGAGTATGTAGATCTCTAAGGGGTGACGTGAGCGACGTTTAAAAAATGTGATGCGGAATAAATGAAATAAAATAAAATAAACGATGGCTAAAAAATATATTCACAATACTGGGAATAAAAGAAATGCAAGTGTTAATGATACATAAATGATATTGATAAGAAATAGAATATGGTAATAATATAAAATAAAATAAAATAATTAACATTTAAAATGTGATAAGATTAGAACTATTTAGATGAAGGTATGTTGGATATTGATACCTCTTGGACTAAGAACGCCAAGGCTGTGGATAAGGCGATTTTCCAAAGCGAGGCGGGTAGTATGATCGCCAGAGCAAGATTTTAATGCTGTGACAGATATGTCATCTTTACCGCTGTGGTCAGGGCTATTAAAATAAAGAGGGATTGGTTTGAGTGTCTTCTTGTCGATATCAGAGAGGTGTTCCCGGAAACGATCAGCTAGCTTCCTGCCAGTCTCCCCAATGTATGCCATGCTGCATCGTTTGCAGATAATTGCATAAATTACGTTGCGGGATTCGCAAGTAAAAGGTTCCCTAATTTGAAAAGAACCATTAGGGAAACTGACCGAAGAAGTCTGGACAACGAAAGGACATGTTTTGCAGGTGCTGCGTGAGCACTGAGTAGTCCCAAGAGGAAGTGCTGTATGGATCGGTGGGAGTCGGCTTCGGACAAGTATGTCTTTAAGGTTGCGATCTCGTCTGTAAACTAATCTAGGTTTCTCACTAAAGATAATCTTGGTGTCCGGATCAGAGCGGAGGATGTCCAAATGACGAAAGAATACTTTGGAAGCAACCACATTGTTAGGGTGAAAAGTCAAGATCAATTTAGGTCCATCATTGGTGGAGTTACGTTTGGTAGGAAAAGCATCTCTCCTGGTGATTGCTAAAACTTTGTTTAGAGCCCCTTGTAGAATGTGTTCCGGATAGAAACGGGCACGGAAGAATTCAAGAAGTTCAACTGATTTATCAAAGAAGTCAGAATCGTCAGAGCACAACCTGCGCAATCGAAGGAGCTGTGAATATGGAATAGAATTTTTACACGGTAGTGGGTGAGAAGACGTATAGAGGAGATAACTATGAGAATCCGTGGGTTTGTAGTAGGCTGTGGTTTTCAGACACGGGAAATCGATGCTAATCGTGATGTCAAGAAAGTTAACTGAAGTGGTGGAGATCAGTGAGGTGAATTTGATAGCCGGATTGAAATTGTTGATGTAAGTAATAAATTGGTCAAGCTCAACCATGGACATTTCAGTGATACCAACGCCATTATCTATGTATCTCCTATACACCTCCGGAAACTTGCCGGGGTATGATAAAGTGACCTCGTATTCCAGGTGGCCCATAAAGAGGCACGCGTAACTAGGACCCATCTTGGTGCCCATCGCAACCCCACTGATCTGGTCAAAATACTCACCATTAAACTCAAAAGAGTTGAGGGTCAGTACCAGTTCGGCAAGGCGTACAAGAACTGAAGTAGGGATGATCAGGTTGGACCTTCTGTCCAAAAAGAACTGGAGTGCTCTAAGACCATCAGAGTGAGGGATAGACGTATAGAGGGAGCACACGTCTATCAGGAAAAGATGATAGGTTTTACCGGGAAGTAGTCTGATGGATTCGAAAATGTTGAGGGCATGGTTGGTGTCCTTGACAAATGAAGGGAGACTGGTGACAATCGGTTGGAAAATACTATCTAAAAATTCAGAAAGATACACCGTGGGACAGGAGCATGCAGATACAATGGGACGTCCAGGGTTGTTGGGCTTATGGATCTTAGGCAGCAAGTACATACACGGTTTGCCAAGTTGGCTGTCAAAAACACTCATATTGTTGGCCTGCTTAGGAAGAGTACCCTGTGAAATAAATGATTGTAACGTGTCCTTGACTTTCTTATTGTTGGAGACTGTGGGGTCGTCCCTTCTTGCGGAATAAAAAACGGGGTTTCTGAGTTGGGTACTGGCTTCCTCAATATAAAGATCCTTCCTCCAAACCACTACAGCGCCCCCTTTGTCAGCTGTCTTTATAACAATATCGTTCCTCTTTCTGTTATTTCTGGAGGAGGAGAGAGCCCGCCATTCACCTTTGGAGAGGTTGGATTTAGGTAAAGGTCTTTGTTCCAACTGTTGGATAGTATGAAGCGTGTGGCTGATGTATAGATCAAGCGCCTTAGATTTACCAGCAGGAGGAGTCCACTGTGAACGGGATTTGTTGGCCGTTGAAAGAAATGTAGTTTCGTCAATAGGCCCAGTGGGGGCGGGTGGTTGACCCCAGTGATGATGTTTCAGGCGTAGACGGCGATAGAAGGAGTGTGCATCTTGGAGGAGAGTGTATTTGTCAGCACGTGGTCTTAGAGGGACAAATTTCAAGCCTTTACTAAGGAGTGAGCGTTCATCATCGGAGAGGGGTAGGTCGAGTGGGATGCAAACAACAAGGTTTTGGGCTAAGGCTGGATTAGCAGGTGCTCCAAAGGATTGTGGGGGCCGGAGGCAGTTCATTTTATTTTTCTTTGTATTGGTAAGGAAAGAATACCACTCCTGATTAGTGGTGTGAATAGTAGAGCGGATGATCAAATAGGCCAACCTGTTGTTGGTTAAGAGCCTTCGTAGATTGTAGACCAGAATATCAATCTGGTCGCCCAGTTGTTGGAGGTGGCGTTCGTGTGAATCTAGTATGCAACGCATGCGAAGATAAGCGCATTTCTCCTCTATTTTGGCCAATGGTTGGCTGTAGTTCAAGGATGGCGGGCCTACTGAAGGATGGAATTTGGTGGCGAAACCTTTCGGGATAGTTTTTAAACGTAAACATCGTTGTAGAAAATTCCGATGAGATGTAACGCTGGTTTTCTTAAACGTGGTGAACGCGAGATTTTTAGCAGTGAGAGACAACTCTGCGGGCATCAGACTGAAAGCAATAGTGATAAAAGAACGCAGGTTAGTCATGACTGAGGCGTGAGAAGGCATTTGGGAAGAGTAGAACACAGGTTAGGCACAAAAGTATATAAAGGGAAACAAATTTTAGAAACTTAGATCCATAAGATCCATAAGCCCAACAACCCTGGACGTCCCATTGTATCTGCATGCTCCTGTCCCACGGTGTATCTTTCTGAATTTTTAGATAGTATTTTCCAACCGATTGTCACCAGTCTCCCTTCATTTGTCAAGGACACCAACCATGCCCTCAACATTTTCGAATCCATCAGACTACTTCCCGGTAAAACCTATCATCTTTTCCTGATAGACGTATGCTCCCTCTATACGTCTATCCCTCACTCTAATGGTCTTAGAGCACTCCAGTTCTTTTTGGACAGAAGGTCCAACCTGATCATCCCTACTTCAGTTCTTGTACGCCTTGCCGAACTGGTACTGAACCTCAACTCTTTTGAGTTTAATGGTGAGTATTTTGACCAGATCAGTGGGGTTGCGATGGGCACCAAGATGGGTCCTAGTTACGCGTGCCTCTTTATGGGCCACCTGGAATACGAGGTCACTTTATCATACCCCGGCAAGTTTCCGGAGGTGTATAGGAGATACATAGATAATGGCGTTGGTATCACTGAAATGTCCATGGTTGAGCTTGACCAATTTATTACTTACATCAACAATTTCAATCCGGCTATCAAATTCACCTCACTGATCTCCACCACTTCAGTTAACTTTCTTGACATCACGATTAGCATCGATTTCCCGTGTCTGAAAACCACAGCCTACTACAAACCCACGGATTCTCACAGTTATCTCCTCTATACGTCTTCTCACCCACTACCGTGTAAAAATTCTATTCCATATTCACAGCTCCTTCGATTGCGCAGGTTGTGCTCTGACGATTCTGAGTTCTTTGATAAATCAGTTGAACTTCTTGAATTCTTCCGTGCCCGTTTCTATCCGGAACACATTCTACAAGGGGCTCTAAACAAAGTTTTAGCAATCACCAGGAGAGATGCTTTTCCTACCAAACGTAACTCCACCAATGATGGACCTAAATTGATCTTGACTTTTCACCCTAACAATGTGGTTGCTTCCAAAGTATTCTTTCGTCATTTGGACATTCTCCGCTCTGATCCGGACACCAAGATTATCTTTAGTGAGAAACCTAGATTAGTTTACAGACGAGATCGCAACCTTAAAGACATACTTGTCCGAAGCCGACTCCCACCGATCCATACAGCACTTCCTCTTGGGACTACTCAGTGCTCACGCAGCACCTGCAAAACATGTCCTTTCGTTGTCCAGACTTCTTCGGTCAGTTTCCCTAATGGTTCTTTTCAAATTAGGGAACCTTTTACTTGCGAATCCTGCAACGTAATTTATGCAATTATCTGCAAACGATGCAGCATGGCATACATTGGGGAGACTGGCAGGAAGCTAGCTGATCGTTTCCGGGAACACCTCTCTGATATCGACAAGAAGACACTCAAACCAATCCCTCTTCATTTTAATAGCCCTGACCACAGCGGTAAAGATGACATACCTGTCACAGCATTAAAATCTTGCTCTGGCGATCATACTACCCGCCTCGCTTTGGAAAATCGCCTTATCCACAGCCTTGGCGTTCTTAGTCCAAGAGGTATCAATATCCAACATACCTTCATCTAAATAGTTCTAATCTTATCACATTTTAAATGGTAATTATTTTATTTTATATTATTACCATATTCTATTTCTTATCAATATCATTTATGTATCATTAACACTTGCATTTCTTTTATTCCCAGTATTGTGAATATATTTTTTAGCCATCGTTTATTTTATTTTATTTCATTTATTCCGCATCACATTTTTTAAACGTCGCTCACGTCACCCCTTAGAGATCTACATACTCTCCATTCCTCGTTTGTGTATTTCACTTGTGTTTGAAAAAGGCTGCCTGGCCGAAACGTTACGTTGTGTTGTTTTGTGCACGTTTTCCTCTTTCCCATTTTGTTGAGCTTTTTAGTCAAATTTTTCTGGAATTCATTGTATTAGCTTGACTGCAGTCACCCCCATAGTTTCACCAGTGCTGCAAAAGTACGGCAGTTGGTCAGTAAAAGAGATCGCTAACACAGTCTTCTGTAACACACTTTTGTCTAATCTACTCAGTCGAAATGTTAGAGAAAAACAGATCATCCTTCCTGTCGGATGTGTTTCCCTAGCGATTTCCTAAACTGATGTTGACTTTTACCGGACCAATGAATTGTCTTCACAGTGAGAGGCTGAGTCAGAATGAAGTTAGTGTGACCAGGGCTGGCGGTGTCTATCCTCTTAGCCCACGGTCGTGAAAGAAGAATGCTGAGACTATCAGAGGTGTACGGGGAGAAGCCCATTGTTCGGGCCCGGGAACAAAAACGCAAGCAACTGCCTATGTTACTTGCCAGTACAACAATGAAATTCTATTATATTTCTATAGTCCTGCCAGCTGTGTGACAGAGGCGGTTATGAGGACCGTTTTAAAACAACGGATCAACATCATGGCACACGGACAGTAACCCATAAGTGCTCCGTTCTTCTGAGTCCGAAGAAGCTCAGCACAGTGCACAGGCTCTGTAGCACCGGCAAGGATCCTAAAATACTTTGGTAAATGTTTTACTCCAAATTTTGTCTGGGCAGCGCCATGAGGCTACTCTTTTCGATTTCCAACTGCCAAGGGATTTTTTAAGTGCACAACAATGCACACGGGCGTCCGATCTCACTACCCAGAGACCAGGGCGAAATACTAGAAGTCCAAGTCCACTTGAAAAATCCCAGCCATTACCGAGGATTGAACCCGGAACCTCTAGCACTTGAGGCGGACACCATACCTCGAGACCATACAGTCCCCCTCCAGTCTTGTAGTCTGAGTTTCAGCTTCATAGCAAACGGGTCACCCCGTTGCTTTGCTCCGCTCATGTGCCAACGAAAAACACAGAATGTTTATGGCAGTCGCTTGTGGAAAGATTGACAGACTGCTGTCTCAGCATATCTAGCATACACACGCATTAAAAGTATGTGGTAGCCATAAGAAGTGCTAACACAAACAGTCCAACATTAGAAATGCAGTTCATCATTGATGGTAGCAGAAGTCACCAACAGATCAGCAGTTGCACATGCGATCAATCCTAATCACATAAGGGCACCACCAACATTGCAACAATAGGCATCGTGCCATTTTCTGAATCTACAGTTCACACCACCACGTTGGTCACAGTCGAAAAAACATTAAAAATTAAATCCGCATCTTACAGTGTCACGCTATGCATTCACCTCAGAAGCTGGACGACGAAACTATATCATTTCAGTCTACAAATGGTGCAAAAATGCAACGGCCACAGTTTGGCAGAAGCAAAAAAATTTGCCTCGGCTCTAAGCAGCGCCAATGCCTAGCGTCCATTTTGACCAGAAGTCACAACATTAAAATTTCCACTATAACAATGAATAAGACCAACCAGAGTACTGACTCTAATAACGATTATTTGCCCTCACGTCTGATGGTGCGGCTTTCGGTCTCCGCCTTTCGGTTGGCGAGTGCAGGTGTTTTTGGTGATCCCGGATGGTTGTCTCTGGAGCTCGGCGGTTGACCAGATGTTTCCCAGACTGAAAACGGTTCAGTTAAATCGACCATGTCACTGTTAACTCACTGGGAACCAAACGCATTTGTAGCAAATGCTCATATGTATACATGTCCAAAAGGACACACCACAAATATATTAGTTTCAAAGATGCTCAATACTGCGGTAGCCAAATTTTTTTAGTATGCTCAGGTCAAATCTAGGAAATACGAGAACATACATTACATGTTGGGTGTTATTCACAGAAGATACAATCACGCATCATAAGTTGTTGGGACTGGAAGATTTAACTCTTGTTTTACTGTCACAAACAATGAAGTTGCTTACAAAAAAGATAGAAGATGGAGAAGATAGATAATCTTACACTGCGGCAGGGAAATATCAGTTCCATAGTCCTACCAGATTTGTCCATGATCATGCTTCAGTAGCAACAGGTAGCCTGGGCTCTGTAGAGGTATACAGCGGTCCAGGTTACACAAAACTTCCTTTACCTGGATATACACACCTGGGCATTTCGGAGTCAAAGCTGGCAAACATTGCACCACTGCACACATGAAGTGTATGGACACTTTAGGGACTAGACTGGCAAACATTGCACCACTGCATACATGAAATGTATGGACACTTTAGGGACTAGACTGGCAAACATTGCACCACTGCACACATGAAGTGTATGGACACTTTAGGGACTAGACTGGCAAACATTGCACCACTGCATACATGAAATGTATGGACACTTTAGGGACTAGACTGGCAAACATTGCACCACTGCATACATGAAGTGTATGGACACTTTAGGGACTAGACTGGCATGAAGTGCAAACATTGCACCACTGCATACATGAAGTGTATGGACACTTTAGGGACTAGACTGGCAAACATTGCACCACTGCATACATGAAGTGTATGGACACTTTAGGGACTAGACTGGCAAACATTGCACCACTGCACACATGAAGTGTATGGACACTTTAGGGACTAGACTGGCAAACATTGCACCACTGCACACATGAAGTGTATGGACACTTTAGGGACTAGACTGGCAAACATTGCACCACTGCATACATGAAATGTATGGACACTTTAGGGACTAGACTGGCAAACATTGCACCACTGCATACATGAAGTGTATGGACACTTTAGGGACTAGACTGGCAAACATTGCACCACTGCATACATGAAGTGTATGGACACTTTAGGGGCTAGACTGGCAAACATTGCACAACTGCATACATGAAGTGTATGGACACTTTAGGGACTAGACTGGCAAACATTGCACCACTGCATACATGAAGTGTATGGACACTTTAGGGACTAGACTGGCAAACATTGCACCACTGCATACATGAAGTGTATGGACACTTTAGGGACTAGACTGGCAGATAGCAACATGTCTCTGGGGCTAACACTATTGTATGAAGTCAGAGTGAAGCCTAATTAGGCTTGTCTGCGCCGTCTCTAATTTCAAGACTGGAGACATTATAACCAACTTCTCATTAGAACAGTCAGTAGAGGAACCTTGAAGAGTGGCTGCTGCCTCAGATGACTGAGCACACAAGGGAATACAAAATGTGTAGTGTCGTCGATTGTGATATCAAAACATAACATATAATAATAAGTTATGATGATGGTGAAGGGCAATAAAAAGTGTCGTTATAATGACTTGAGTTTACGGCAGTCGAAATATTCCCATAAGCGATTTGTTTCCATCATCCCTAATGATGAACGCTACTAGCGTTCCGATTCCGATGGTACAGTAACGGCTTGATTGTGTGTCCTTGCCTTTTCTGGGAGTGGTGAGTGTCAGCCAGATACCCTGGTCATTCACTGCTACACCATTCTCTCCAGACAACAATGATCTGTTCGCCTTCCACATTGTTCACTCACTCGCACAGCCTCTTGGCCACATCTACCGTGTTCTACATCGATTCACACCATGTGGTGCCAGCCAGTGCGTCCCCTCTTAAACACACTCTTTATCCCTCTAATTATGAACATTTTTCAAGCTTTTGACACAATCTGTAGCTATCGCTATCATCTGTCTATAATCATCTGTTATTATATTTCTGTGGTAGCAGAAACGTATCAGTTAGCTCCAGACAGACCACACTAGCTACACACAACATACAGAAATCAGAATTAACATCTCAAACAGGCCAGACTCAATCAGAACTAAGTGACCATCGAGAGGCAAACATGACCAACACAAGGCAATCGCTGCACAAACAATAAACACATACCATCACAAACAAGACAGTTTCAACTTGAACTAAGCAAACACAACACACGACAGACACAACCCCAGCATGAGAGATACAGCACACAGATAGATGCAACCTCAGCTAAGCAAACATACCGAGACCCAAAAAAATACGACATACATAGCACAGCCAAGACAAACTCAGACTTAACTAAGCAAACAGAAAACGAGACAGACATAACCTTAACATGACAGACACAAATCTGACCCGTGAGTTACAGTTAATCAAACATTATCCTTGCCTGCCCCTGCAGACGATTGGATCCAGAGGAAACAAACCACAAAATCCAACAAGCGAACACTGCACAACCCAGGAACAATGCATTATTAATAACTTGTATTGCACAGCGCCAATTCAACGCCCACGACAACTCTACTAACTGCTTGCGTTTATTAAATTCATAGATTGATTCCACAGAAGCAAAATTGTCACCTTCCTCTGCGACATTTCAACTCCCGTGCGGATCTTATGGCGGGAACATAGAGTTTTTAACCAGCCACGGATGTCAGGGTGTGAAATGATAGTCTTGTATACATTCCAGTCGTTAGTCGAGGTTCCAACATGGGTGGCCCATAACTGTTCCGTTCCTGACATCACACAAAGTGTCCTTCATTGTCCCAACTGAAAACTTGTGAAAACTTGGCAGTCCCATCCAAACCTTGAAGCTTGCACAAGAAAACGAAAATGCATAAAACAGCTGTCAGATGTGCCAACACTAACGGTCCCATGGCAGAATAGCAGTTTACTGTTGCAGCTCACATTTAGGCCATGAGATACAAGTTAATGTAGTTATTATCCCTTTCTTTTCGCCATTCCTTATCAGACAATTCCAGGAAAATCATAGAACTTCTCTGGCACCCATATTTTTATGAGGCTGGTTCCAGCTCCCAATCGTACTGGTTTTTATTAAATAAATATCCCGACTGTGCGGGAAAATGAGCCTTCACTACCGATTTGAAAGGCAAGCATAATAACCACTATGGCAGCTAAGAACAGAACATAACGACTGAGGCAGCCGTTTTTAACTCCAGTGAAAGCAAAACAATGATAAGGGAAATTAGATGTAGACACTCAAGATTGTCAAAGTCAATTACTGAAAACAGGAGGGTGGGGGAAGAAAATATGGTGAGCTGCAAATGTTTAGACGATATGCAAGAGTCTTGGCAGCTCTGCTTCAATGGGGAATCAAGAGCATCAGCGGCAGCAGTGGCAGAAGAAAAGAAAAGGGGGGGGGGGCGATATGGAGAAGATGAGAAGGGGAGAGATGGGGAGGGGGAAAGAGGAAAAGAGAAGAATGAAATCAAAAGAAGAAGAAGAAGAAGAAGAAGAAGAAGAAGAAGAAGAAGAAGAAGAAGAAGAAGAAGAAGAAGAAGAAGAAGAAGAAGAAGAAGAAGAAGAAGAAGAAGAAGAAGAAGAAGAAAGAGGACTACGAGAAGTCAGGATGACTGGACATGTCACTTAATGAAAGGAAATAAGTTTCGAAACTGTAAAAAAAAAAAAAATTCCTGACGAATAAAAAGCAAGAGGCAGGCAATGAAATAAATACGAGGATGTTTTAAGCAAATGAGTTTATCAGGACAAGAGCACAGACCTGATCTAGTGCTCTGGGGAATGTATTCAGCAGCAACCTTTGATTGCCTTTGCTGATCGGCATTGCAACATGATGATGATGATAATCTCGTAGAAAAGAGGGAGTCTGCAAAGAGTGACTGGACAGTAATGATAATGAAAGTGTCGAATAGCAGACAATGTTGATGACGATGTGCGAATGATTACAGTGGTGGAGTTTATGGTGGTGATAATCTTCTTTCTTCTTTGCGTTCACCAGCTTTTAACTCTGGTGGACAGTTCTGGTTATTCGTCCACTTCTGGACGGCAGTCCTGTTCCAGAACCTGAGTGTTGCGTGTGCATCCGTTTGACAGATCGTGGTGATAATGATGATGATGATGATGATGCTGGTAATAGTGGCAGTGTTTTTGTCGATAATGGTGATAGTGGTACTTTTGGTCATACATACATACATCATATGGAGATAATGTTAATAATGATGGTAGTGACCAGGAAGTTAACATCGACTGTATTTACTAAGTGTAGATATTTCTACAGTACAGTACAGTATTTCCTTGGCGACCTCACAGGTACCCGTCTCTGCCTTACTGCCTAACCTCTTCCAGTGACTGAGGGGCACGCAAAAACTCCGCCTACCAGGTTAACAAATCAATGCTGCAATAACTGAACACACGTGACTGCCTGGACAAACATGGACGCGCCAGCTGTTGTCTCTGTGCAGTCAAGTCGTTTATCTTCGTCTTTAACTCAGCCAAGGATTTACTTTTCACACACTAGAACAATGACTTATTTCCCTTCCTTCAGAGGTTCTCAAACAGGGACGTGTTACAGTACAAAAACTTTTTTGTTCTTATTCTTAGTGGGCTTCAAATTAAAACCTTAAAAGTGTGATAGAAATTATAATAACCACGCCCTGTCTTCTAGCCTGTCAATATTGTGTTAAGGTTGTGAAAAGTGTCAAGATGGTTAAGCACGTGACATAACTGCAAACGAACACGGTGACGTCATAATGACAATTAAAAAACAGCTGCCCCACTTTTTGACATGCACCAAGGAGGAGCACTTTCTGTTGTCTTAGATTATTGTTATTATGGTAGGGGTTTATTCTGCTTCTTTCTTTGAAAAGTGGTTTGCACGATGTGTTGTTGTTTTCAGCTCGGTTGGTGTTTTTTTTTTTTTTCTTGACCTTGTATATCCGATTACAGTCCTGTGGGATAGATTTTCTCAGTATAACGCGTCTTCGAAATGCCGCCCACAACTGCTTTGCGCTTTCAGATCAAAAAAGTTCAAATTATATTATAATTTCGCTGGTAATGCGTCCCCTTACGGTGCTGCCTGATGCGACCGAATATCTGTCTAATTTTGGCCCTGTTTAACTCTTTGAGTCCCAAGGAACGTTTATACGTTCACAGATCTCTACCTAGAGGCTCAAAGAACGCATGATGCGCCAATTTTACGTCTCTTTTGATTACCGCTTGGGCCTGTGATGCTAAGCTCCCTGGGACTCAAAGAGTTAATTTCAGCCTAATCACCTATTCTGCAGCCAAAATGCAAACTATAATATCATCATCATGTGTGCCATGCCGGAAAGCGTAGGCTGTCATGTTTCGCCAACTCACATGATCACCAGAATCTCGGATCAGTTCAACGTTTTTGTCTCGCCCCATCCATCTGGACAGGCCATCCAGGTATTTATTTCTTTGCCTTCCTCTTGTTCTCTTTCCGTCAATCTTGCCAGTTTTTACCAAATTATCGAGTCGATTTCTTCTAAAAACATGTCCAAACATAACAACAACAACAAACATTGGCTGTCCACGTCTTATTGCTCTAATAAAGTTACGACTTTCCTCTTTCTCGATGAGGACTGCTTCGTTTGTTTTTCTATCCTTCCATGATATTGTTTCTATTCTTCTCAGAAACCACATCTCTGCCGCGAGTACATGTTTTCACATTTTTGTATACTTATTCTCCACGTTTCACGTGCATATAACAATACAGGTTTTACATAGTACTTTAACACTGCAGTTCATCTTCTTGTTAGTTAGAATCATTTACATTTTACTAACGGCCACTTTTGCCATGGCGATTCAAATTCTAATTTCCGCAAGGCATCTTGCGTTAGATGTTATGCTTGTTCCTAAATAGTTGTCTATTGCTTAAGAATATTGCCATTTGCGTGTATTTCACACTTTGATATTTCTTTCTTCTTGGTGATGACCATAATTTCCGTTTTCTTACAATTAATTCTAAGCGTAGTTTCTCACTGTGAACTATTGCTGCATCCACAAAATACTGTAGATCTTCTACATTGTCTGCAATTAACACCGTATCATCTGCAAATCTGATACTGTTGACGTGACATCCTCCCATTGTAAATCTTTTCATATCTTTCAAAATATTTTACTATATAAGGAAAAAAGATCTGGAGATATTACACATCCCTGTAGCACACCTCTTTTGACTGGTTGGTGCAATCCTACTTTATTATCGACTCTTATAGCAGCATGATGTTCTTAATTAGTCTAAGGTCTTTCCCGTCAATTTATAGATTTGTAAGCATGTTTATCATGTCGATGTGTCTTACTCTGTCAGAAGCCTTTGTGTAATCAATCAAGCAGAGATGAAGATCTTTATTTACTTCTATCGAACATTCTGTTATTATTCTTAGGAGATATACAGCATTGCTGTACTCTTGCCTTCCACAAACCCCACTGCTCTTCGTCTATATTTGGTTTTATTTTCTTCCTATTCCTTTGTATGATGATTCTGAGCAAAATCTTTGTGATGCGACTTATGATGTTAATTGTACAATGCTGATCACATTCTAAAGTCACTGGTTTCTTTGGGATTGCAATAAACACAGTTTATAAACTGATCTTAATGAAATAAACTAGTAGGACACATCCTGAAAACTACAGCCAATCAAGTTTTCTTTACGTCATGTTTGTTTTGAGCACACTCAAATTAGTCAAATTAGTTAAGAGCAGCTATTATCTTTTCTGTGTACATTTTAGTTGTTGAGTAGCGTTACTGGCAATACATCTCACATACTTCTCTTGCCATAGCTGTACACGTTCTAATACTGCAGTTTGTCTAGGTCTTGACTCCATTCTCCCTTGTGTGCTTTCATCTACTTCCTGCTTGCAAACCTTTAACATGTCCCCTGTTGTATGGTATTTAAAAGAACCTTACAGCTGGTAATGTAGCGAAATATTTTTACTTAGCCGATTTTTTTTTTGCCATCGACAAACGTTTCTTCATTCCCAGTCTTTCCAGTCCATCTGAAGAATATCAGACCGTTTTTGTTTCCATGAAATATAGCCCTTTTATCTTTGGCCTAGCCTCAAAATGTTGTCTGACTCCCTATTCTTCTTCTTCTTCATCAATATTCCGAGCTTTTGAGGTTGATTGCTGCAGATATCACCTGCCTCCATTCACCTTTCTGGTTGGCCATCTCTTTCCGGTTGGTGACACCAAATGTTTGCAGGTCTGTCTGGACATTATCTCTCCATCGTCTTCTTGGTCTGCCTCGTTGTTTACGACCATTCAGCTTCCTTGTGTTTACAGTTGTTACCATTCTATCATCTGCCATTCTCTCAATATGCCCCAGCCATTTCAGTCTATTCACTCTCATGATCCCAGTGATAAATGCTGATTTAAACAGATTATAAATTTCGTTGTTGCTTCTCACTCTCGCCGCTGTTCCCATTTTTAATGTGTTCAATTATTCGTCGTATGCTAAAATTTGCAAAAAGGCTTCATCTCTTTTAGTTGTGCAAAAAGCTTCAGCGCCATATACGACTGGTCCTATCAACATTTTATATATTTTGATTTTGGTGTTGTGAGATAGAGACCTTGACTTTTTCAGATATTAGAGGGCATAGTATACTTCATTTCCAGATTGTATTTCCTCACTAAGCATGTTTGAGCAGATGAAGTTTACACCCAAGTACTTATATGTTTTCGCTTGTTTATTTTCAAATTATCCACGTGTATACAGCCGGAGTTTATATCCCACTTATTAATATGTATTCTGTCTTATCTTGATTGATAATTAGATAATTGATAACTAGACTCATTAGAGTCTAGAGGTTAATAATTTTCGTGCGTTGTTTAAAATACTGTTTGGACTTTTCTATTCTGATTGATTTCTACTTTACTTCTGTCATCATGTGTTGTACCATGTCCAAGATGATATAAACTTTGTTCTAATATCTCTCTACACTGTGATGTTCCCTGCTGTCATTTCCCTTCTATTGCTAACCGTACCCATGTTTACTATTACCTCCATCTGCATGCATGCATCCATCTTCCATTAGGCTAACTTAGTTGACCAATTCTGCTCAAACTGCCATCAATTCCAAGCATATCAATCCAGCAATATGTCGGCTGCATTTATCTCCCAGCGTTTGATTATCAGGTTCGTCATGACTTAGTTACTGGATCCCAGACCAGTTAGACTATGCACTTCATTTACTGAAGGATTCCTCATTTGATAACCCAGCGGTTTACGTTCTATTTTTGTAGACTGCCATTTCCTCAGAGTATTTATTGCTTGATTCAGAATACGATTATTCCGCCGTGCAAACAATCGTGACAGTTAACTTTCTGGTTAGGTGAGGTACTCAACTGTTCTTATTTTATTGTATAACTTTCAACTGGCACTTCTTATTTGATCTGGTAATAGTGCAAATAACCAGATATTTGATTTCGCCACTGTACTAGTTGATGTACTGTTTGGACTGCTGGGGGTTGGCTATTGATTTCCAGTTCACGTTTTTTTTTTTTTTTTTTTTAGCATGGCTGACATTTTATAGTATTTCTACAATTACTGTACTAACAGTAGCGTGTTAAACGTTTCTGTTTAATGTCATGGTGGTGGTTTCATGATAAATAAAAATTTGTGAAATCCATGTACAATCATTTATTGTTTCCTACGTATGCCCCCCCCCTCCCCAACCCCGTCACCATTTTTTTTTCTTGCTTTTTAAAAAGAAGTTAGCGAGTTTTGTGGTTTACAGATAGGTTGCTGATTCGAACTCCAGACTTACTGATCGACCGGCAAGAATCTAAGCAGTGAATGAACCATGAACTCATGAGCGAAATCAATAATGTTTTCATTTTTTAGACACCGAAGTTCACATTACCAAAGTACGCACTCAAATACCTTTATCCTTTTTTTCTACCAGATTTTCATTCACCATCACTAAGAGTCTGCACTTGATACATGGAGATTCGCTCAAGAAGCCTCCCAACGGCCGGCACTCCAGCTGTACGGGAACGGACGGACTGACACGGCGAAACACTTGCAGCGTCCGATCGATACCATTCAGGAGAGGAGTCCAGCCGTGACACAAGGCGCCCTATGACGATTCTAATGCCAAGAAAAATATCAGGCTTACAAGTGGCCGCTCTGTCCAGCCTCATGGCTAGTCCTAATGACCTACAAATATGTCTCATGCAAAGAGAAGTCTGGCAGTCTTGCTCAGAAGTCCGGAGATGTTTGGATTAATTAAGGACGTGGACTGACCAAGCCGGCAGACGGAAAACAATCGATCATGTATACCAGTCAGGTTACAAGTGTTTCTGGCCAGGGGACTACAACAAGGCTACGTGAGAGAAATACTCTACCTAAGAGTACGTGAAAGTAATACACTACAAACAAGCTACGCGAGAGTCGTAAACTACAACACAAGCAGTCTACTACCAGCGATATGTCAAACACGTCTAGGGGTACATGCAGTGCGAAAATAAAACCGGTACATCAAGGAAGTCTGGGGTTGATTTTGTCAAGTGTGATACTTAACTCCGTTGTACTAGACATGTCTAGATATAGACTCAAACAGTGTGGTGCGGACAAACGCATCAAGTAGACACAAGCGTCTCAGGTAGATTTCATCTAAATAACACATGCAACAAAAATCAAGTACACAACATTGTTTCCACATTATAACAACCTTTGATAACAATAACACATCATTAAACCAGCTTTGATTTAATCAGAACAGTTTGGAAAATAGAAATAAGCGGAGAAAATACAGTTCAAATAAAAACTGACTGAGATTAAAAATTCAAGCCTAGTGATAACTGGTCTGACCAACAGAAGAAAAAGAAACAATGAGAAACAGAATTAAAGAATGAGCTAAACTAAGATGAGACGGACAGGGAATGAGCTGAATGCCATGAAAACCAATAGGACGAAGGCGCGAGTGAACTGATGGCCTATGCTTCACTGGGGCGACAAAGAGCAGAAGATGATACCTGGTTGACTGCAAAGTTCAAAGCTAGAAATAACACAGGTGTTAACAATAATAACATTGAAACACAGCCAAATATAGGAAACACACGTTGAACTACGATAAATCTGTAGTCACAATCTGCAACGTACCAGGCTGCAAGGTACCAGGCTGCAAGGTACCAGGCTGCAACGTACCAGGCTGCAACGTACCAGGCTGCAACGTACCAGGCTGCAACGTACCAGGCTGCAACGTACCAGGCTGCAACGTACCAGGCTGCAACGTACCAGGCTGCAACGTACCAGGCTGCAACGTACCAGGCTGCAACGTACCAGGCTGCAACGTACCAGGCTGCAACGTACCAGGCTGCAACGTACCAGGCTGCAACTGCCGAGAAGGGCGGTTAAGCAAACGACCCCCTTTTGTCTGTGTATAATATATATATGTGTGGTAACTTCAACCCAAATGGGTGCAGAACGATTCCACTTCTGCTCGGAAGAAAACGCATTCTGTTGAGATGACCAAGCCGTGGACTAACCGTTGCCCGAAGACAACAGCGAACTATTTAGTCAGATGACCCGCCAAAGACAACAGCGAACTATTTAGTCAGATGACCCGCCAAAGACAACAGCGAACTATTTAGTCAGATGATCCGCCGAAGACATCAGCTGAAGGTTTGCTGTTGAATCTTCAAGCTGTCGACATGAGGAACAGAAGCAACCCTGAGGACTACGAGACAATGGCCAACGAGAGGGTCTTCCTGCAAGCCAAAAAGAAACAGGCCAGGTTTTACATCATCAAGAACAAAACGGCGCTAACCATTTTAACGCGACTGGTAAGTCAAATCACGTTTACATATTTTTCTTTTTAAACCGGTGTAATCTTTTGCTGTTGTAAATATTTCAGTATGTCTATGTGGCTTATTCATTAGTGAAATCGTTTCACAAATCGATATGTCATGTACCAAGATTCGATTTCCGCGCACGTGCGTGTATGTGTGTTGTCGGCGACTTTCGTTAAAAAAATAGAGCTTGCTGCTATTTTCTGTCTTATAGACTAAAGCAGCTTAACGATTATCAATGATTCGTTTCTCCGTGTAGTTGTTTTTATAACATTTCAGCACGTGTGCTGACTACCAAAAAGCTTAGATGTCCGCAGTGGCGCCGACACGAAGAAAACAATAAACACGTATCAAGCCAACTATTGTGCGTGCTCAAAAGCAGAGGGAAAGGGTACAAATCCCTTTCACGTGTTTTATGGGGCTTAAGGGGCTCATCCTCATTCAATGCGCAGTAATAATAAATAACTTTATGAATGGCTTCTTCTTCTCAAAGCCCATGCCGTGTGGCGTTGACAGTCATGACTGTCCACACAATTCTGCCCCTGACAACATCATTGTTCATGGTGTCATATCATTGTTCATGGTGTCACATCATTGTTTATGGTGTCACATCATTGTTCATGGTGTCACATCATTGTTCATGGTGTTACATCATTGTTTATGGTGTCACATCATTGTTCATAGTATAACATCATTGTTCATGGTGTCACATCATTGTTCATGGTGTCACATCATGGTTCATGGTGTCACATCTTTGTTCATGGTGTCACACCATTGTTCATTGTGTCACATCATTGTTTATGGTGTCACATCATGGTTCATGGTGTACACATCATTGTTCATGGTGTCACATCATGGTTCATGGTGTCACATCATTGTTCATGGTGTCACATCATTGTTCATGGTGTCACATCATTGTTCATGGTGTCACATCATTGTTCATGGTGTCACATCATTGTTCATGGTGTCACATCATTGTTCATGGTGTCACATCATTGTTCATGGTGTCACATCATTGTTCATGGTGTCACATCATTGTTCATGGTGTCACATCATGGTTCATGGTGTCACATCATTGTTCATGGTGTCACATCATTGTTCATGGTGTCACATCATGGTTCATGGTGTCACATCATGGTTCATGGTGTCACATCATTGTTCATGGTGTCACATCATGGTTCATGGTGTCACATCATTGTTCATGGTGTCACATCATGGTTCATGGTGTTCATTTGTTCATGGTGTCACATCATTGTTCATGGTGTCACATCATGTTTCATGGTGTCACATCATTGTTCATGGTGTCACATCATTGTTCATGGTGTCACATCATGGTTCATGGTGCCACATCATTGTTCATGGTGTCACATCATGGTTCATGGTGTCACATAATTTTTCATGGTGTCACATCATTGTTTATGGTGTCACATCATTGATCATGGTGTCACATCATTGTTCATGGTGTCACATCATTGTTCATGGTGTCACATCATGGTTCATGGTGTCACATCATTGTTCATGGTGTCACATCATTGTTCATGGTGTCACATCATTGTTCATGGTGTCACATCATGGTTCATGGTGTCACATCATTGTTCATGGTGTCACATCATTCTTCATGGTGTCACATCATTGTTCATGGTGTCACATCATTGTTCATGGTGTCACATCATGCTTCATGGTGTCACATCATTGTTCATGGTGTCACATCATTGTTTATGGTGTCACATCATGGTTCATGGTGTCACATCATTGTTCATAGTGTCATATCATGGTTCATGGTGTCACATCATTGTTCATGGTGTCACATCATTGTTCATGGTGTCACATCATGGTTCATGGTGTCACATCATGGTTCATGGTGTCACATCATTGTTCATGGTGTCACATCATTGTTCATTGTGTCACATCATTGTTTATGGTGTCACATCATGGTGTCACATCATTGTTCATGGTGTCACATCATGGTTCATGGTGTCACATCATGGTTCATGGTGTCACATCATGGTTCATGGTGTCACATCATTGTTCATGGTGTCACATCATTGTTCATGGTGTCTCATCATTGTTCATGGTGTCTCATCATTGTTCATGGTGTCACATCATTGTTCATGGTGTCACATCATTGTTCATGGTGTCACATCATTGTTCATGGTGTCACATCATTGTTCGTGGTGTCACATCATTGTTTATGGTGTCACATCATGCTTCATGGTGTCACATCATTGTTCATGGTGTCACATCATGGTTTATGGTGTCACATCATGGTTCATGGTGTCACATCATTGTTTATAGTGTCACATCATGGTTCATGGTGTCACATCATTGTTCATGGTGTCACATCATTGTTCATGGTGTCACATCATTGTTCATGGTGTCACATCATTGTTCATGGTGTCACATCATTGTTCATGGTGTCACATCATGGTTCATGGTGTCACATCATTGTTCATGGTGTCACATCATTGTTCATGGTGTCACATCATTGTTCATATGGTGTCACATGGTGTCATGGTGTCACATCATTGTTCATGGTGTCACATCATGGTTCATGGTGTCACATCATTGTTCATGGTGTCACATCATTGTTTATGGTGTCACATCATTGTTCATGGTGTCACATCATTGTTCATGGTGTCACATCATTGTTCATGGTGTCACATCATTGTTCATGGTGTCACATCATTGTTCATGGTGTCACATCATTGTTCATGGTGTCACATCATGGTTCATGGTGTCACATCATTCTTCATGGTGTCACATCATTGTTCATGGTGTCACATCATTGTTCATGGTGTCACATCCTTGTTTTTTATTTTTCATCCGCCAGAGACAATTCTCTTTCTCGTCTCAATTGAGAACCAATGACTGTATAGAATATTTTTCATTTTGTAGAATGCATTCTATCTTGAGCTATTCTTTAGGCTATCCTCCGAATAACGGTCGGTAAAGATGGCAGCCGCAAAATATCCTTTCGAGTCACAGTCACGTGACCTAATTTGCGGTTTTCCGGCGGTTTTTTCCGAGATGCAGGAGATGCGGAAGCTGCTGCTCGTGGGTCCTAGCAATCTAGGTTAGCCCTAATCCACGCCGCGTAGCGGCGTTTGGGACTTGTGGCGGTGGCGGTAGTCGCCGGAACACCGCTGGAAAACCGCAAATTAAGTCGCCGGAAATGCGCAATTGACACGTGACTGTGGCTCAAAAGGATATTTTGCGGCCGCCATCTTTACCGACCGTTATTCGGAGGATAGCCAAAACATTTATAAGCAACAGTTAATAAGAGGCCTGTATGGGTAGGGCCGAGGGCCGATTTTTTTTCACACATTTTCTACAGGGGCTAATTCCCTCTCCCCCCCCCCCTTTCCACCTAAAGTTTCCTCCAGGCTCAGGCGCCCCTGGATGACGAGACGATTAAGAAAATATAAGAACAAGTTATAAATACTGGCCAGATATTAACGACGATATAGAAAAAAAATGGCAGAATAGAGCGGTTTACGTTAAAATAGGCGATGTGGCTGAAAGGGGAAGTGACGGAATTACAGAGATTAAATCAATAAAACGAAAAGAGCCCAGATGAAGGAAATACCGTGGGCGGAACGGGCTAAGCTTCTCTGAAATAGGAAATCAGAAAATCTGCGGGGATGTTTTATTGTATCAATCATTGAGGCTGACGTAAACAATAAGATGGAAGTTCATCTGACCTACTTATGACGCGTGAAGTCCGCGGCTTCTGGTCTCGTTTGGCGCCGGGCAGCGATAATGGAACTAAACGGTGTTCCAACAATAGAGATCTCAACGATTTATGTTTAGTAAATATGGAGGTTATGTTTTCTAGATGTGCCATATTCTGGCTGGCTACAGTTATACAGTGATAAATAAGTCTATACTCTGTGATATTAGCTGGTGAACACGACTTGGACAAAATCTATAAGATGACATAATAAAAGACCCTTTTCCACGCTTTTCAGGCGTATTGGGTACATAGGGCTAGACCTATATTTTATAGACCAACGGCACAAGATGGGTGATAAGGTCAGCATCACGCCGGCCGCCTTTACTTCCCAGGACTGTACCTGGTATCTACTAAAGGCTGGGTCGACCTGGTAGCCAAGGTCATTTTTTGAAGAAAAAAATCCGGCTCCGCCAGGGAGCGAACCCAGTACCTTCAAATCCGCAGGCCAGCATTTAGCCGCTACGCCACGGCGACTCCCTAGATAACATAATAGACAGCAGAAATATTAACAGCGATTATAAGAGGTAAACGTGGAGCGGGAGGACGAGGAGAAAGAGAAGAAGCTTTTATCAGTGCTCATAGACAAGAATACAGCTGCCCTTACAGAGATATATACAGATGCCCTGAGAATTATATATACAGATTCTCCTGCAACTATATATACAGATGTTCTTGCAACGATATGTACAGATGCTCCAGCAACTATACATACAGATGTTCTTGCAACGATATGTACAGATGCTCCAACAACTATACATACAGATGTTCTTGCAACGATATGTACAGATGGTCCTGCAACTATATATACAGATGTTCTTGCAACGATATGTACAGATGCTCCTGCAACTATATATACAGATGTTCTTGCAACGATATGTACAGATGCTCCTGCAACTATATATACAGATGTTCTTGCAACGATATGTACAGATGCTCCTGCAACTATATATACAGATGTTCTTGCAACGATATGTACAGATGCTCCAGCAACTATATATACAGATGTTCTTGCAACGATATGTACAGATGCTCCTGCAACTATACATACAGATGTTCTTGCAACGATATGTACAGATGCTCCAGCAACTATACATACAGATGTTCTTGCAACGATATGTACAGATGCTCCTGCAATTTTATATACAGATGCATTTTTAGGTTAGGTCTACCTGGGAGCCAAGGTCATGTGTGTGGGGGCAGGGGGGGGGTCCCGATTCGATGCAGATTCAAACCCACGACCTTAGCGCTGGCAGCGAAGCGTCTGGACGATATACCACAGCGGCTTTGCTGCATATATATTTTGCAGATGCCGTTAAAAGAACGAATCGAACTGGCACTGCAAACCCACATGGGTCTCTTCACTTGTGTCAGGTGTGCTGAGGAACAGTAGAGATTGCAGTAAAGGCAAGGTGGCAACTGAGACTACAATTATTTGTCGTTTCTGGAACCACACAGTTTCGGCCCACTCATATTTCTGCTATTCTTCTTCTTCCCTG
The DNA here is from genome assembly GCA_905116865.2 of Candidula unifasciata. Lineage (NCBI taxonomy): Eukaryota > Metazoa > Mollusca > Gastropoda > Stylommatophora > Geomitridae > Candidula > Candidula unifasciata. The sequence continues at coordinate 90,473 of CAJHNH020002529.1, forward strand.
TCGTTTCGTTAGCGTCTGCTTTAAACAAAAATTAAATGCAGTTTGGGCTTTAATAAATAAACTGCTGGAAAAAAAGATGTAAAACATCTGAGAGAGGTGGACATTTATATGATTTCTGAGCAATTTACAAAGAAGATCACGGGCTTTGTGTTTGTTATAAGCATGAAACAGTAGCGGTGGCACTGGATCTAGAAGATGCATATAACAGAGCTAGATATGACTTTTGACTGTACACAAGTATGGATATGGGAGTCTGTCCTGCCTGGATCGCCAGTTGGGACTGCAGAGATCCCGTATGAATGTCAGACTGCTTTTCGTCTAGGTTGGTGGAGGTTCGAATCCTGTAGTACCGCACCTGGCACCCTATTGTTCCGCCAATTGCCTAATGCTTCCCAGTCAGAATAGTGGCAACAGAGGCAGTGGGTACTGGGAGAATTGTGACTGTTTCTACAGAAAGAAGAGATACAACAGAACTATTTAAAGAAACGCAGGTCGCGGTAAACAATGTAGGGGAGTGATGCGAATGTCCCAACTGCAGGGATCTTAACTGGATACAGTCATTCATATCATAAGATAACAAACCATAACCGCTTACGCTTATCGGTAGGGCACATGATGATGATAAGCAGGAACAAAAGTGCAGCTGCAAGCACTGCTATAAAAACTAGTTCAACAATAAAAAAAAAATATATTGTTTAGAAGTTTAAAAAGTGTAGTTCAAAAGTGAAATAAAATGTAATTTTAAGGTCAAATTATGTGTACTTAGGAAGTCAAATAAAATGTAGTTCAGAAGTAAAACCAAATGTAGTTTAAAAGACAAATATTATGTATTTCAGAAGTCAAATCAAATGTAGCTCAGAAGACAAATACAATGTAGATTAAAAGTCAAATAATATGTAGTTCAGAAGTCGAAAAAAAATGAAGTTTAAAAGTCAAATAATATGAGGTTCAGAAGTCGAAAAAAAAATGAAGTTTAAAAGTCAAATAATATGTAGTTCAGAAGTCAAATCAAATGTAGTTCAGAAGTCAAATAAAATGTAGCTCAGAAGTCAAATCAAATGTAGTTCAGAAGTCAAATCAAATGTAGTTCAGAAGTCAAATCAAATGTAGTTCAGAAGTCAAATAAAATGTAGTTCAGAAGTCAAATAAAATGTAGTCTGAAGTCAAATACAATGTAGTTTAAAAGCCAAATAATATGTAGTTCAGAAGTCAAATATAATGTAGTTTCAAAGGAAACAAATATGTAGTTTAAAAGCGATGAACAGTTTTCTCTTAGTTCTTTATGATTGTCAAATATGATGAAACTACCTAACTAATGCGTTACTCTCTATCTGCAGGTGTTTCTTGTGCTCATGATGTTCAGTGCTGGTATCATCACCACTTAACCAATGCCTCACTCTCTATCTGCAGGTTTTTGTTGTGCTCATGATGTTCAGTTCTGGTGTCATCAACACCTAACCAATACCTCACTCTCTATTTGCAGGTGTTTGTTGTGCTCATGATGTTTAGTGCTGGTGTCATCATCAACTAACCAATGCCTCACTCTCTATCTGCAGGTGTTTTTTTGTGCTCATGATGTTTAGTGCTAGTGTCATCACCACTTAACCAATGCGTTAATCTCTATCTGCAGGTGTTTGTTGTGCTCATGATGTTCAGTGCTGGTATCATCACCACTTAACAAATGCGTTAATCTCTATCTGCAGGTGTTTGTTGTGCTCATGATGATTAGTGCTGGTGTCATCACCACTTAACCAATACCTCACTCTCTATCTGCAGGTGTTTGTTGTGCTCATGATGTTTAGTGCTGGTGTCATCACCACTTAACTAATGCCTCACTCTCTATCTGCCGGTGTTTGTTGTGCTCATGATGTTTAGTGCTGGTGTCATCACCACTTAACCAATGCCTCACTCTCTATCTGCCGGTGTTTGTTGTGCTCATGATGTTTAGTGCTGGTGTCATCACCACTTAACCAATGCCTCATTCTCTATCTGCAGGTTTTTGTTGTGCTCATGATGCCTCCTATTCTTTTCAGTTTTGCTGGTGTGCATCATCACACCTAAACCAATGCCTCACTCTCTATTTGCACGATGTGTTTGTTGTGCTCATGATGTTTAGTGCTGGTGTCATCATCACTAACCAATGCCTCACTCTCTATCTGCCGGTGTTTGCTGTGCTCATGATGTTCAGTGCTGGTGTTATCACCACTAAACCAATGCCTCACTTCCTATCTGCAGGTTTTTGTTGTGCTGACGATGTTTAGTGCTGGTGTCATCACCACCTAACCAATGCGTCACTTTCTATCTGCAGGTTTTTGTTGTGCTCATGATGTTTAGTGCTGGTGTCATCACCACCTAACCAATGCCTCACTCTGTATCTGCAGCTGTTTGTTGTGTTGATGATGTTCAGTGCTTGTGTCATCATCATCTAACCAATGCGTCACTTTCTATCTGCAGGTGTTTGTTGTGCTAATGATGTTTAGTGCTGGTGTCATCACCACCTAACCAATGCCTCACTCTCTATCTGCAGGTTTTTGTTGTGCTCATGATGTTCGGTGCTGGTGTCATCACCACCTAACAAATACCTCACTCTCTATCTGCAGGTGTTTGTTGTGCTCAGGATGTTTTGTGCTGGTGTCATCAACACCTAACCAATGCGTCACTATCTATCTGCAGGTTTTTGTTGTGCTCATGATGTTCAGTTCTGGTGTCATCACCACTTAACCAATACCTCACTCTCTATCTGCAGGTTTTTGTTGTGCTCATGATGTTTAGTGCTGGTGTCATCACCACCTAACCGATGCGTCACTTTCTATTTGTAGGTTTTTGTTGTGCTCATGATGTTTAGTGCTGGTGTCATCACCACCTAACCAATGCCTCACTTTCATTCTTCAGGTGTTTGTTGTGTTGATGATGTTCAGTGATGGTGTCATCACCGCATAACCAATGCGTCACTTTCTTTCTGCAGATTTTTGTTGTGCTCATGATGTTCAGTGCTGGTGTCATCACCACTTAACCAATACCTCAATCTCTATCTGCAGGTTTTTGTTGTGCTCATGATGTTCAGTGCTGGTGTCATCATCACTTAAACAATGCCTCACTCTCTATCTGCAGGTTTTTGTTGTGCTCATGATGTTTAGTGCTTATATCATCACCCCCTAACCAATGCCTCACTCTGTATCTGCAGTTGTTTGTTGTGTTGATGATGTTCAGTGCTGGTGTCATCACCACCTAACTAATGCCTCACTCTCTATCTGCAGGTTTTCGTTGTGCTTATGATGTTTAGTGCTTGTGTTATCACCACCTAACCAATACCTCACTCTCTATCTGCAGGTATTTGTTGTGCTCATGATGTTTAGTGCTGGTGTCATCAGCACCTAACCAATGCGTCACTTTCTATCTGCAGGTTTTTGTTGTGCTCATGATGTTCAGTTCTGGTGTTATCACCACTTAACCAATGCCTCACTCTCTATCTGCAGGTGTTTGTTGTGCTCATGATGTTTTGTGCTGGTGTCATCAACACCTAACCAATGCGTCACTTTCTATCTGCAGGTGTTTGTTGTGCTCATGATTTTCAGTGCTGGTGTCATCACCACCTCCATATGGCTGATGATGGAATGCCGTCAAAGCTTCAGCACAGTGCGTCCTATGCTTCCCAGGAACATCCAGTTCTGCACAAACATGGGCATGCCAGCGCTGTTTGCCTGCTGCACCGTGCTCTTCGCTATCTTCGGCTTGGGCTGCACCGGCAGACGACTCACGGGCTACGCTCTGATCATCATTAGTTCAGTGGAGATCCTGCAAAGTGTCACTGCATTAACGTTCTACAGCTGCAACACCATGTCTCGCCAGGAGATCACGCGATCTGTCAACTCCAGCCTGTTTTCCCTGTTTCACGCCGGCTAAATCTCTGGCTCCCTTTGTGTATGGTAAGGCTATTGACAACAATTTGGCCCTGTCGTATGATTCTTCCTTGCAAGACACTTTTCATCTATATAATGTCAAGAGAAAGCCGACAAGAGGAAAATTTTTCAGTAGGCGCCGATG
>CAJHNH020002529.1:99516-104357 GCA_905116865.2 Candidula unifasciata
CCCCCCCTTTGAGTACACCGTAAGATCCCCAGGGCCCCCTCCCTTGACGTACACCGCAAGATCCCCAGGCCCCCTCCCCACACCGCCAGGCCCCCTCCCTTGAGTACACTGCAAGATCCCCCCCCATCCCTTCAGTACATCGCAAGATCCCAGGCCCCCTCCTTGAAAGCAAGACCACCCCTCTCTTGAGTACACTGCACAAATCCCACGCCCCACCCCTCCCTTGAGTACACCGCAAGATCCCCAGGCCCCCTCCCTTGAGTACACCGCAAGATCCCCAGGCCCCCTCCCTTGAGTACACCGCAAGATCCCCAGGCCCCCTCCCTTGAGTACATCGCAAGATCCCCAGGCCCCCTCCCTTGAGTACACCGCAAGATCCCACCCCCCTCTCTTGAGTACATCGCAAAATCCCCATTGAGGCACCCCCCCCCTCCCTTGAGTACACCGCAAGACCCCCACGCCCCCTTCCTTCAGTACATCGCAAGATCCCCAGGCCCCCTCCCTTGAGTACACCGCAAGACAACCACCTCTCTTGAGTACACTGCAAGATCCCCAGGCCCCCGCCCTTGAGTACACCGCAAGACCACCACCTCTCTTGAGTACACTGCAAGATCCCCACGCCCCCTCCCTTGAGTACATTGCATGACACCGACGCCTCTTTACACCGCAAGAGAATATGAGCAAGATCCCACGAAGCTCCCTTCCTTGCAAGTACCTCCCTCCCTTCAGTACATCCCAAGATCCCCCCCCCTCTCTTGAGTCCTCTTGAGTACACTGGCATAAATCCACGCTTCCTCCTTTGAGTTAAGCAAGACTCACGCCCGCTCCCTTGAGTGAGCCGCAAGACACCCACGCTTCCTTGAGTATATGGCAAGACAACTAAGCCCCCTTCCCTGAGTAAACCGCAAGAGACTCAACGCCCGCCTCCCTTGACCCCGCAAGACCCCCACCTCCCTTGAGTATACCGCAAGAAACCTACGCTCCCTTCCTTGAGTACACTGCAAGACCCCAGGCCCCTCTCCCATGAGTACACGGCAAGACCCCCCACGCCCCCTCCATGAGTATATGGCAAGACACCCAAGCCCCCTCCCATGAGTATATGACAAGACCCCCACGCCCCCTCCCATGAGTATATGGCAAGAGACCCACGCCTCCCATGAGTATATGGCAAGACCCCCACGCCTCCCATGAGTATATGGCAAGACCCCCACGCCTCCCATGAGTATATGGCAAGACCCCCACGCCCCCTCCCATGAGTATATGGCAAGACACGCACGCCCCCTTGAGTATATGGCAAGATACCCAAGCCCCCTTCGTTGAGTGAACTGGTAGACCCCCACGCCCCCGCCCCCCCCCCTCCTTTGAGTACACCGAAAGAAAACACCACCCCTCCTTTGAGTAAACCGCAAGACCCTCACGCCCCTCTCCCTTGAGTACACTGCCCTCTTGAGTATATGGCCAAACACCCACCCTTTTCCACGTAACAAAATGTGATTAAAAAGGGAAGGACAGTAAAAGAAACAGATAGTATGCAGATACGTTTTGGTCACAATGTTTCCTAATCTATAAATTCCTGTGCATATAGATTAATTAAATTTTTTACTGCAGATATAATTGCTTATGAAAACAAAAAATGACCTCGGCTTTTTGTTTTATAAATAGCTTTAAAATATTTATTAATTCATTTGTAAGCTTGAACTCACTCAAAAAAATATATAACGGCCCAAACAAACAAAAAACCGCTCTAAATCATGGCACAACGTGCTGCCAATTGACACATACAGAAGGTCTGGCTTACAGATTACACACAAATGCAAGTCCTCAATTTGAAAACAGTCTGACGCGCCATGGAAACATCCTCGCGCGCCCCAGGTTAGAGACCACCGCTCTAAATCATCTTGTGTGGCACATGTTGTCTGACATGTTTGCCTGCCACATGTGACACAGGTCTGGCTTACAGATGTGACACAAGTCTAGCTTACAGATGTGACACAGGTATAGCTTACAGATGGGACACAAGTCTAGCTTACAGATGTGACACAAGTCTAGCTTACATATGGGACACAAGCCTAGCTCATACCAAGATGGGACACAGTCTAGTATGGCCAAGTCTACAGATGGGACACAAGTGACACAGGTCTGACAGGACTGGACACAAGTAAGCTTGCAGATGTGACACAAGTCTAGCTTACAGATGGGACACAAGTCTAGCTTACAGATGGGACACAAATCTAGCTTACAGACGGGACACAAGTCTAGCTTACAGATGGGACACAAGTCTAGCTTACAGATGGGACACAAGTCTAGCTTACAGATGGACACAAGTCTAGCTTACAGATGTGACACAGGTATGGCTTACAGATGGGACACAAGTCCAGCTTACAGATGTGACACAAGTCTAGCTTACAGATGGGACACAAGCCTAGCTTATAGATGTGACACAGGTATGGCCTACAGATGTGACACAGGTCTAGCTTACAGATGTGACACAAGTCTAGCTTACAGATGGGACACAAATCTAGCTTACAGATGGGACACAAATCTAGCTTACAGATGGGACACAAGTCTAGCTTACAGATGGGACACAAGTCTAGCTTACAGATGGGACACAAGTCTAGCTTACAGATGGACACAAGTCTAGCTTACAGATGGGACACAAGTCTAGCTTACAGATGGGACACAAGTCTGGCTTACAGATGTGTACTTACATAGATACAGATAAAGACACACAGTCTAGCTTACAGATGAGGACACAAGTCTAGCTTACAGATGGGACAGATGTGACACAAGTCTAGCTTACAGATGGGACACAAGTCTAGCTTAAAGATGGGACACAAGTCTAGCTTACAGATGGGACACAAGTCTAGCTTACAGATGGGACACAAGTCTAGCTTACAGATGTGACACAGGTCTGTCTTACAGATAGGACACAAGTCTAGCTTACAGATGGGACACAAGTCCAGCTTACAGATGGGACACAAGTCTGGCTTACAGATGGGACACAAGTCTAGCTTACAGATGGGACACAAGTCTAGCTTACAGATGGGACACGGGTATGGCCTACAGATGTAAGACAGGTATGGTTTACAGATGTGACACAGGTATGGCTTACAGATGTGACACAGGTATGGCTTACATATGTGACACAGATAAAGCTTACAGATGTGACACAAATCCAGCTTACAGATGAAACACGGATATGACTTACAAATGTGACACAAGTCTAGCTTACAGATGTGACACAAGTCTAGCTTACAGATGTGACACAATTCTAGCTTACAGATGTGACACAAGTCTAGCTTACAGATGTGACACAAGTCTAGCTTACAGATGTGATACAAGTCTAGCTTACAGATGTGACACAAGTCTAGCTTACAGATGTGACACAGGTATGGCCTACAGATGTAACACAGGTATGGCTTACATATGTGACAAATGTCTAGCTTACAGATTTGACACGGGTATGGCTTACAGATGTGGTATTGGTCTGGCTTCCAGATGTGTCACGGGTATGGCTTACAGATGTGACACAAGTATGGATTCCAGATGTGACACTGGTCTGGTTTCCAGATGTGACACTGGTCTGGTTTCCAGATGTGACACTGGTCTGGTTTCCAGATGTGACACTGGTCTGGTTTTCAGATGTGACACTGGTCTGGTTTCCAGATGTGACACATGTCTGGCTTCCATGGGTAAAAAGGTAAAAGGTAAAGTCGGGAGATGTGAACCAGCGTCATAGCACACGATTATAAACCATAAGTGCTCTGCCACCAGTACGGACAGCTGATAAGAAACTGTCCGCCTGTGTCGCCGTTCGTACGTAACTCTGTAGCTACAGCGACGTTCCTCCATCTACCCCAGAGAGTAACTCTGGTACCCATATCCTAGAGGCTGGGTGAACCCCGGTTTCGAACATCGACCATGGCTGCAGCGAGTCGCAGATGGATTTGAAAGCGAGCCTCGTATCGACTGCGCTAACGCGGCTCCCGCGTGTCACTGGTCTAGCTTCCAGATGTGACACTGGTCTGGCTTCCAGATGTGACACAAGTCTGGCTTTCAGGTGTGACACAAGTATGGCTTTTAGATGTGACACGGATCTGACATCCAGATGGCACCTTTCCTGACAGCAAACACAAACTGTCAAGTGCGCCTGCGGACAGCAGCCCTGGGAATGTCAGTGTGAGTAACTTACAACACGAGGCCAATACAATACATCTCTGAAATTGTGTCTCTACGGGCATATGTGAAAACCCAATGTTTACCAATTTCTCAAGTGAGCCGGCAGCGATGCACCAGCAGACGCCAACACACAAGTGATTGCAACATCTCATGTCGGTGAAATTATAATTAGGCCAGCGGAAATTAAGTGCCGGTGTGGGCGAGATCAGAATGTATGCATGCACTGTACCTCAGGTTTGTGAGTGACGTCGTTCACTCTTTCAGTACCGAGCAACTCACTTTAAGTCATGGCCACCGACACACACAAAACATTGGTGGCTAAAGTGTGCAATATAATGATAATAATAATATGATGCTGAATGACAAATGTATAATTTTATATTAGGAAATATTCAAACAGATAGCTAAAAACAAAAAAAAACTATATCTGTTGGTGGGATTGGGATAGGGAGGAACCTTTGTTCCCTTACACAAGGCCAAGAAGGATGTTGGACACTGTCCCCCTTCCTCCAATCCTAAAATTCTTCGTGGTGGAGGCGCTCAAAGCCCCTAGGTTCAGGCGCCCCTGCTATACGTTTATGATATTTGCTTTAAGTGGAGTACATTTCCCATCACCTTCTATTCCACTGATCTGTTACTCTAACTCATTCTCCAGAGCTGGT
>CAJHNH020002530.1:0-25000 GCA_905116865.2 Candidula unifasciata
GTTTCAGAGATGTGGTTTTACAGAAGAATGCCTTAGAATACCTTGGACAGCCAAAAAGAGCAACCATGATGTTTTGAAAGAGGTGGGAGCCCGAAGACAACTTATCACAGACATCAGAAGGAGACAGTCATCATTTTTCGGCCATGTTATGAGAAGAGGGAAAATAGAACATGTTGTGACCACTGGAAAGATCTGTGGAAAAAGGGATAGAGGAAGACAACGAGAGAAGATGCTTGACAGTCTTGTTGCATGGCATGGAGGTGTGTCGGCACACGAACTGATACATGCTGCAGGGGATCGCAGATTATGGAGAGGTATGATTGCCCACGCCAGTCGGCAAGACACCTGATGATGATGATAATCTTCTATGTTTCTTCCAATATGCCTTCCTTGTTGCTCTAATTTTCTGTAAGTTTTTTATCCACTGGTGTCGGGATGACCTACCTGAAACTGTGAGTTGTTGAACTCACAGACAGGATAGGTTTCTTCTGTGTCTTGTGTTTTATCCTCTGGTGTCTCAGGAGAACTGCCTGAAACCATCTGATGTGAGTTATTGAACTCAAAGGCAGGGTAGGTTTCTTCTGTGTCTGTGTTTTATCTACTGGTGTCTCTGGAGAGGTACCTGAAACTGAGTATTGAACTCACAGACTGGATGTTTTTCTGTGTCTTGTGTTTTATCCTCTGGTGTCTAATGAGATTTAGCTGAAACTGTGCCAGTTATTGAACTCAATTGCAGGGTAGGTTTCTTTTGTGTTTGTGTTTTATCTACTGGTGTCTCATAAGAAGTAGCTATCATTACAGTCTGAGGAGAATAATGCTGCGAGGAGTTGCCAGGGGGGAATAGTGTTAACATGGTCCGAGTATTGAGAGGAGACCAGTGAGAATGTCGATTCATGAACAAGGCGGGCACGCACGAGAGAAAGTAGACGTGTGGGTCACTGTGTGGGGGGGCTGAAAGCATGGCTAACAAGATAAACAGAGAAAGTGTGAATTAAGTGACAGCGTGATTCTCAGGTAACATCAGCCGCCCGCATAAGTGTGATCCTCGAGAACGCCCATATGAGCGTGAGTCTCGAGAACACCCACAGGATCATGATTCACGAGAACGCCCATACAAGCGTGCCTCTCGTGTAGACATCATCCACCTACACGGATTTGAGGGGGATAAATTGGAGGGCTGAGTAGCCACTCAGAGGCAATCGAGAAGCAGTCGAGAGAGAGAGAAAGCGAGAGTCAGAGACCAGGTCAGGGTCCGTGATATCTCTCTCGAGTCTAACAGACAAGAATACTGTACGACTATCAGGCATTGAGGTCTGAGTAAGAGTCAAGGTTGCGGTACTGAAAGAAGATATGGTCCCGCTGGCAAAGTAAGTCCAGGGAAACGGAAGGCTCCAGTAGTACCTGTTCTGGGTGGCGACGTATTAAAACGTAGGAGGACCACTACGGAAACAGAACAGGGGGGAGTGGTGCCGACGAGAGCTGTGTGCTAGAGTGGACTTATGGTAGAAGTCCTGTCGGTCATCGGAGCCCTGCGACAAGCTGACGACAGCTGTGTGTTTTCGGAGTACGGCAAGGGAAGTCCGTCTCCAGTCAGCCGTGTTGTATGCTGAAATAATATCAAAGTTCAGTGAATTTGAGAAATTGTCCTGTTCAGCTGTACGGCGCGTCCAGAATGTGAGACACTGTAATCCTTGGAGCTGTAGTAGTCAAGGAGAGGTCGCTACAAATTGAGAGAGAGAGAGCGAGTGAGGATAAATGGACGATGTACGAATGTCAACTGTGATCACTAACTACGTTTATGCATTTGTGTCCAGTATCCTGTTAAATAAAATGTATGACTGTGCCATCGTCGTCGAGTTATATTTCTAAGAGAGGAAGCGGAAGGGTACCTGCTAGACACCTGGTAGTGTGCTGACTAGTCGTAACTCATTTAGCACACAACACTCAACTCTCAAGGGAAAGAGGAGATGGATTGTATACAATCAGACAGTTACTGGTGCCATCAAAATTTGAACTCTTTGTTTGCTGCTGAAGATGGGGATGGAGCATCTATGGGAGTGTCCCGAGTGCTATGATGTCAATTCCTAATTCAACATTCATAAGAAGTAGCTGAAACTCATTTATTAAAGTGAAAGTCAGGGTAGGATTCCTCTGTATATATGTGTTTTATCCACTGGTATCTTTTGTGTCTGTTTCTTATGATATGTCTTCGTTAACATATAACCAGACAGTGACCGGTACCATCAGTATTTAAACTGGCTGCTAAAGATGAGGACGGAGCATGCATGAGAATGATCCAAGTGCTGTGATGTCAATTCTTGACTCAACTCAACTCATGATTCGCCCACTTAGAGAGAATGCCTTGTGATGTCTTACCATACAAGGCATACACCAAAAAAGAAGGACATAGAACATGAGGTAGACCAAGAACAATATGGAAAGATAACATCAGAGAAACTCTACAGCAGCACACTGTCTCTGTCATCATAAGAGCAGAAAGCAGAATCTTATATCTCTCGTGACACCTGAAGCTGTACAAGGTGAAATAGAGAAGAAATTGCATTAAACAAATTTTTTTGTTGGCTATCCTCCGAATAACGGGCACAAAATATGGCGGCCAAAAACAGGGCCTCAGTCACGTGTCAGTTGCGCACTTCCGGCGACTCAATTTGCGATTTTCCGGGGACTACGCCACCGCCAAGAGTATCCCTCACGCCGCTCACGCGGCCTGGATTGGGGCTAAACAAGATGGCTAGGACTCACGAGCAAAGCTGCAGGAGATATGGAAGCTGCTGCTTGTGAGTCCCAGCCATCTAGTTTAGCCGAAATCCACGCGGTGGCGGTAGTTGCCGGTAAACTGCATATCAAGTAGCCGGAAGTGCGCAATTGACACGTGACTGAGGCTCCGTTAGGGTGTTTTTGCGGCCACCATTTTTTTTGCCTGTTATTCGGAGGATAGCCTTTTTTTTTTTTTTACTGTTTTATTTAGTTCTGACTGTTTCCTCAGGGACTTTACGCACATAACTGGCAAGACTGAGTTTGAATATGTCGATGATGATGATGATGAGGGAACCACGTCCTTGCATGTGGAAAAATGCCTGATAAATTTTGATACAGTAAGTACATCTGCATGTGTGTTTAATGTTAATTATTTTATTAAGAATCAACATCACAGCGCTCGAGACACTCTCATAAGCGCTCCGTCCCCATGTTAAGCAGCAAGCACAGAGTTCCAGTTCTGATTGTAACAGTCTGATTGTATGTCCGTGTAACCTTTTCCTAAAGTGTTGATCGTCGGCCAGATCCCCTGGTCACTCCTCATTCTCCTAAGACCGTAATGATCTATCTGCGTCTCCGCACTGTTCACTCGCTCCCAAAGGGCCCTCATGATATCTAACTTGTCATACTTCATTTCACCACCAAATGGTGCAGAGCTAGCCAATCTACCTGCATGCTCATTTCCCAACACACTGGGATGATTTGGGGAAAATATCCAAAGGATGCTAACTACTCAGGACCGCTGAAGTGATGCTTGCCACTCTGCACAAAGTATGCCTGTTTAAAATATAAAATAGTTCTCTTGGGCCACCATAGGACTGCAGGTGACACCTGGCTAGTCTGGATATTAGGGGTGCTCTGATTATAACTTCTTTGGGGGGCAGGGTGTCTGGGTTCTTCCTCGTTGGTCCAGTTTGAGGTTTGTAAATCTCAGGATGGTAGGGGAACAATTTAGGTAGCAGCTCAGAGGGGACAGCCAGATCGATCGATGGATCAGTCTTGCACCCTGCTGATGCAAAGTAACCTGCAGAACCAGTGTGGTTGTGTGTTGTCCCAGGTTTAGGTTGTGTTGTCCCGGGTTTAGGTTGTGTGTTGTCCCGGGTTTAGGTTGTGTGTTGTCCCGGGTTTAGGTTGTGTGTTGTCCTGGGTTTAGGTTGTGTGTTGTCCTGCTTTAAGGCTGTGTGTTGTCCTGGGTTTGGGTTGTGTGTTGTCCCGGGTTTAAGTTGTGTGTTGTCCCGGTTTAGGTTGTGTGTTGTCCCGGGTTTAGGTTGTGTGTTGTCCCGGGCTTAGGTTGTGTGTTGTCTTGGGTTTAGGCTGTGTGTTGTCCTGCTTTAAGGCTGTGTGTTGTCCTGGGTTTGGGTTGTGTGTTGTCTCAGGTTTAGGTTGTGTGTTGTCCCGGGTTTAGGTTGTGTGTTGCCCCAGGTTTCAGTTGTGTGTTGTCCCAGGTTTAGGTTGTGTGTTGTCCTGAGTTTGGGTTGTGTGTTGTCCCGAGTTTAGGTTGTGTGTTGTCCCGGGTTTAGGTTGTGTGTTGTCCCGGGCTTAGGTTGTGTGTTGTCCCGGGCTTAGGTTGTGTGTTGTCCCGGGTTTAGGCTGTGTGTTGTCCTGCTTTAAGGCTGTGTGTTGTCCTGGGTTTGGGTTGTGTTGTCTCAGGTTTAGGTTGTGTGTTGTCCCGGGTTTAGGTTGTGTGTTGCCCCAGGTTTCAGTTGTGTGTTGTCCCAGGTTTAGGTTGTGTGTCTTCCCAGGTTTAGGCTGTGTGTTGTCTCAGGTTTAGGTTGTGTGTTGTCCCGGGTTTAGGTTGTGTGTTGCCCCTGGTTTAGGTTGTGTGTTGTCTCAGGTTTAGGTTGTGTGTTGTCCTGACGTTTAGGTTGTATTGTCTCAGGTTTAGGTTGTGTGTTGTCCCCGGTTTAGGTTGTGTGACTTCCCAGGTTTAGGCTGTGTGTTGTCCCAGGTTTAGGTTGTGTGTTGTCCTGGGTTTGGGTTGTGTTGTCTCAGGTTTAGGTTGTGTGTTGTCCCCGGTTTAGGTTGTGTGTTGTCCCAGGTTTCAGTTGTGTGTTGTGCCAGGTTTAGGTTTATTTGTTGTCCCAGGTTTAGATTGTGTGTTGTCCCGGCTTTAGGCTGTGTGTTGTCCTGGGACAGGCTGTGTGTTGTCCCAGGACAATCTATGTGTTGTCCCGGTCTTAGACTGTGTGTTGTCACGCACATTTTGTTGTTGTCCTGGGACAGTCTTTGTTGACCCGAGAAAGTCTTTGTTGTCCTGGGGCAGGCTATGTGTTGTCCCGTGACAGGCTGTGTATTATCCTGTTACAGGACAGGCTGTGTCTTTTGTCCTGGGACAGGCTGTGTGTTGTCTCGGGACATGTCATAGTACCCATTTTTAGGGTGAATCAGCTTAGAAACTAGATCTGTTATATAAAATCAAACACCCCCCCCCCCCCCACCACACACACACACACACACACACACACACGCGCGCACGCTCACACACACATCTCCATGTGGATTTGAGCCCAAGATCTGGGGGTTGGCAAAGATCTAACCACTTCGGCTCTTATTTACCTCTTCAGTGCTTTTCAGTGGCTGTCTGTTGTCATTTCTTACTACGTGTCAAGGGACGCTATTCGCTATAGTTTTTGTTAACATTCCACAAAGTAGTGTGTTATGGCCCTTGAATTTGTCATCACGGAATGTCAGCGTCTATTTCTTAGTAGTTATGAACACAGTTTGATAGTTCTCTCTCTCTCTCTCTCTCTCTCTCTCTCTCTCTCTCTCTCTCTCTCTCTCTCTCTCTCTCTCTCTCTCTCTCTCTCTCTCTCTCTCTCTCTCTCTCTCAATTTTTTAAATTCATTAATGGGGCTGAGTGGTCTCGAGGTATGGTGGCCGCCTAAAGTGCTGGAGGCCCTGGGTTCAAGCCCCCTTAAAAGCTTGGATTTTTTCACGTGGACTTCTAGTAATTTTCTGTTGTTCAAAACCTCAAAATTTAAACAACAATAAAACTTCTATTTGTCTTTATAGAGAGCCGCGGTAGAGTAGTGCACAGACTCTCTAGTCTAGGGTTCAAATCCTCCGCGGTTTCTTTTTCGTCAACACTCACCTTGGCTTCCAGGTCGACCTAGGCTAAAACAGGTAAAAGATCATATTCACGTCTGTGGCTTAGGCCCTGTGAATGCGCTTCGTGGTGCCGGGTTCGATCCCAGCCGCGGGCCTTTTGGTGGTATCAAGAAACTGTCCAGAAAGCAATGGCAAACAACTGGACGTAAATTTGCATAGAAAAATCACAACAGTTAAAAAAAAAAGTGAAACACCATGCTTCGGGATTTCTTTTTACCCAGAGACTAGGAGAAATTACTTCAAGTACAAGTCCATGTGAAAATATCCCAGCCTTTACCAGGGATGGAACCCGGAGCTTCTAGCACTCTAGCCGGACACCATGCCTCGAGACCACGCAGCCCTCACACTATTGTTGTTTAGGGAGACAGCTAACAGCATCTTTTTTCTGGTCGTTGGAGTCTTATGTTAATACAATCACGCAGAACTGAGCGAGAATTGATCTGTAAAATTCCAACTCGTAAAATGCGCCTTGAAATCCCGTTGTTTAACTGTTTCGTATGTGTCTGCTGATGGAACTGGGGTATTCCCGCGCAAGAAGAAAGAACACCGGTGAATCATTTCATATGTTTCTGATGGAGACAGGGAGATATCAGCATACTAAATCAGTAAAACGTTAGGACCACTGAGAGGAGCGGCTGGCCGAACGGTTAAAACACCGGGAGCTCTCATGCCGGCGACCCGGTAAGGCTGGTTTTTTTTTCTGTCGGGGGCAATACAACAAATTCTTCACCTGCACAGTCCGTGGCGAGAGCACCAGCCATGCGGCCGTAAATCCTCAGACTCAAAGACCCCCCCCCCGTCATCCCCCCCCCCCCCCCCCCCCCCCCTGCCCTACCTACACAGCATAATTGGTAAATAAAGGCAGTAATTGACAGTTTTGGCAGAAGGACATCTTTCGCGCCTTAGGCGCATTTTTTTTAAAAATAGAGGAATCAGTCCGGAACCTAATATGTGATGTGGTCAACAGCACACTGGCCGCCTTTACTTTCCAGGAATTACCCGGTATCCATTTGAACCTCCTTTGACCTGGTATTCTAACAGCTGTCATCCAAAGTAGGAGACCCTCCATGGACAGGGAACGTAAGTTTAAAGCATTTGAGTGGGCCATGGGAGGCACTGGAAGAGAGGTTTATAGACACATGGCTGGCCCTGATTCTAATGACAGCATTAACCATCTAACAAGAAGGGACCAGGCCACCATCTTCATACTTAGAACGCAACATACTCCACTCAATGGACATCTAAACAGAATACAGCCACAACACTCCCCAGAGTGCCAGCTATGTAACTACCCCTGCGAAACTGTTGAATACCATCTCTTTAAGTGCCCAAAACTCAGCGAGACTGGAATAATGCTACTCTCTCCGAGACCAGACAAGTGGAACACCTTGTACGGAGGAAAAGTACAGCTTGTGAAAACATGCAAATTCCACTACATGGCACTGGGCCCAAGGGCGAAAGCTCATGCGCCGCTGAATCAATAAAACACAGCATTTAAAAAAAACTGTCCGGGGAGAATCATGAACATCAAATGGGGATGCATTAAAAAAGAGTGAGAAGATCAGGAAGGAGGGGCAGGGGCCGACCGACACGAAGATGGGCACAGGATATAAGTGACTACTTGAGTATGAAAGTGCAGGAGAACTGGCGAGAGATCGAGTTTCTTTCAGGCAGACCGTGATGAGAGCGACGTTCTGCAAAAGGACCTGCTACATGATAATGATGAGGAGATCAGAGAAATGTCTAGACAAATACCCGTATCTAGCAACCTCTGTGACGAAATGTACAAAGAATTACAAAACAGGCACTGGAATGAGAAAAAAAGGCAGACTTCCTAAGGAAATATCGAGAGGCTAAAAGTGCGCTGTCAGAAACGGAGACTGTTGCATGCGATATAGCGGACTTGAGGAATCAAATGCGAGCCAGATATGACGTCTAGTCACACAGATGATAACGATGACCACGACCTGGTAACCAAGGTCAGTTTTGAAGAGAGAACATGCAGGCTTATACCCTAGACCTAAACCATGACCGGCTCTAGCAGACGAGCCGTTCTGCTGACGTCACCGGGTCGGGCTAACGATGCTCTGAAGCAGGGGTTCTCAAACAAGAAATAAACTATTTTCCCACAGTGGCCAGGGAAGACAAATTAAATTTCAACTTTAAAGTATCTACTTTAAAGCACTAGGGAATTTGTGGAGGTCAAAAGAAATTAAAAGAAATACTAAACTAAAATTTTTTAATTCTGTCAAATCAGTACTATTGTATGGGACGGAAACATGGAGAACAACCGAAGGCAATTACTAATAAATTACAGACATTCATTAACTGGTGCCTGCGCAGAATAGAGGGAATAAAATGGTATGATAGAATAACTAATGTAGAACTTTGGGAGAGAACTAAACAGGCTCCGGTGGACCAAGAGGTGAGGAAAAGACGCTGGTGTTGGATAGGACACACACTGAGAAAACAGAACAGCATAACTAGAATGTCTTTGCATTGGAACCCACAGGGGCATAGGAATAAAGGAAGGCCAAAAAACACGGAGAAGAGAGCTGGAGAATGAGGTTAGAAAGCTTGGGAGGACATCGGGAGAGCTCCATGCAATGGCGAAGGACAGAACGACTTGGCGTGAGTTGGTTGAGGGTCTATGCTCCATTGGGGGATAAAAGGCAGAATAATAAGTATCTACATACCTTTAAAATTTAACAATTTTTAGACGACTTTTCTTGATTATTGCCGCAGCACCCCTGGCATACGCTTACGACACCCAGTTTAAAAACCGCTGCTTTATCGCATCGTTAGCCCGACCTGGTGACGTCAACAGCAAGGCCGGTTAGCTGGAACCGATCATGCTTTAAACCGTTGGGCAGATAGGTGAGCGCCTTGCCACCCCGCCACCGTGGCGCAATAGTGAACTGTTAAATGTGAATCCCTGTACAGGAGGTCGTATTTCATGGAAACATAAACAACCAGATACAGAACTTCTGGAAGAACGATTAAAAAAATAATTGCTGAAAGAAATACTTTACAGATAATTAAGATATTTTGGCCATAGTAAAAGACATTTAAAAAAAAAAAACATACTAGTGGGAATCGTCGTGGGCAAGAGGACAAGAGGTAGACGACGATACAATAAAAACAGACTTCATCAAGATGTTGACAAACAGTAGTCTGAGAGTGCGTACAACCAAAACAAGAGACTGGGCGTGTTGGAGATCGATTGCAGCCAACCTTCAGCGTGGACACCTGATTGATGATCTCGTCATATTAAGAAGATTGAAAAGAACAAGGGTGAAAAAGTAGAAGTACAGAGAGACACGACTAATCAAATACTCTGTGGACGATGAGTGCTTGACCAAAAACAATCACGCGGCATTGAACACAAATTGATCTGTGAAAATCCCCAGTCGCAGAGTGCGCCTTGAAATCCCGTTGACTAACAGTTCCATCCATATCTAGTGGTCTCTGGGGGAACTGGAGCGGTCATGCGCAGTGACAGGATTTCCGGGCTGAAGACTGGGTGATTCCTTTCTTGTTGTTTGTCTGATGGAGGCCAGCAAATATTGCAGTAAACTCAGGGAGTCGCCGTAGCGTAGCGGCTAGACGCTCGGGTGCGTATCGGAAGCTCGTGCGTTTGCTCCCTGGCGGAGCCGGACTTTGACTCTCAGGTCGACCCAGCCTGGAGTGGGTACCGGGTGCATTCCTGGGAAGTAAAGGAGGCTGGCCTGATTCTGACATCACCCATCTTGTGCCGATTGGTCAATAAAAAATATAGGTCTGGCCCTTTACGCTTAAAGGCGTGGAAAAGGGACCTTTGCCTTTGCTTTGCAGTAAACTCAGGCTGAAAGTTTTGGTTGTTCATCCACTTCTGGATTTTAATCTTGTTTCAGAACTTGAGGTTTGCTGCAAATTAAGACTTGTGTATCTGTCGGTCGGACGTCGTTTGTTGTCTTGATTTGGGAGAATATGGCTTGCGTCGTTGAAGGCCCGGACTTTCTCTGACAGGCAGAAAGGAGATGAGGGAGAGAGAGAGAACGGCTTTTTTCTTTTATTTCACCCCATCTCGGGACTCCGAGAACTCATGGGGAGTTCTTGGGAAAGTCAGATTTTATAGTTAAGGTTAGTGTTATTCGGTGGTTAATTTCACACCCTGACACCCCTAAACTATTGGACTTTCCCAGGAATTCCACAGCGAAATCTCGGAGTCGCCGAGATGGGGTGAAATAAAAGAACAGAGAATGCTTTCAATTAACGCGTTCTCTATGTCTGTGAAGTGAGAGAGCTTAGGTCACCGTGGTGCGAACTCCTTAGAAAGAGAGCTCCAGTTATGAGTCCTGGTAATGAGAGAGCGTTCTGCCATAACCCACATCTCGCGGAGTATCGATTGGGCCGCATTAAAATTAAATACCAACAAATCGGTTTGCTTGAATGTTTCATGTGAATAGCTCGAAGTCGTCAGGTGATCCGCGTTGATTGCCTCCCGACTTCTCGACTTTTCCCCCCCGCAAGGTGTTATTGATTTTGTCATCCTCCCAGCATCGATGGCGTGTCTCATACTTAGAGGTCAGTTTCAGGATGCCCGACCTGCGAGGTTTCTATTTCCTCGGACGGCGGTTAAAAAAAGTGCTTTTTTTTTTTAGCCGACCACAAATGACGTCACGGGACCGTCCAATATTTTAGAGAGTGGTAAGGGGCGGGTTTTTCCTGCTTTAGCTCGTTTCTTCAAAGGCCAAGGTTTTCGTGCGTTGACCTAACCCTAACCCTAACCCAACCAAAACTATACGCTTAATCTACCACTCCCTGAAATATTTATGGTACGAGAGTTCCATCGTGGAAGAGAATAGGGCTTCATCACGTAATGTTCCTAAGGTCAACAGTGGGTGCACATATCCGCCGCATCCGCTATCCATTATGGAGGAGTACCAGTGTTAATAATTTTATCATCATAGATAATCTCTTTTTCTTGTCTTTTTTTTTTTTTTTTAAATATCTTCTACTTCTGACACTCGTTAACTTTTTTTTTTCGACGCCAGTTTTAAAAGTGAGTTGTAAACCCATCGTAATTTGTGGGGGAAATCCTAAAAAAATTTACACAGACCACTAATAATTTTTTAAACCCCCCCCCCCCCCCTCCACCCGACATACAGAAAGATATATAATAGGACATTCGATACACACGGACAGAGTGAAGCATTAAAAACACAGCTCACAGGCCTGCACCAAGCACTAAACTCAGTAGCTCAGGCGGCGAAACCGTAGACTACCGTCCTGATGTGGAAACTGCATTAGCAAAGCGCTATCGGAAGCAAATATAACTTCTAAGCTTAACATTCTACCAAGCCTTACCTCCATTTTGGCCGGA
The DNA here is from genome assembly GCA_905116865.2 of Candidula unifasciata. Taxonomy (NCBI): domain Eukaryota; kingdom Metazoa; phylum Mollusca; class Gastropoda; order Stylommatophora; family Geomitridae; genus Candidula; species Candidula unifasciata. The sequence continues at coordinate 11,252 of CAJHNH020002530.1, forward strand.
ATTCAAGGCTCAGTAGGAAAGACTAACTTACTAGACTGAAGCCTTAAATGCAATACAACCCGTAAAAACGATGCTAAAAACCAAAATTTAACGGGTGACTCATGCCACGCTTACACGCAGTTTCTACTTGGCTGTAGAAAAACACATTGGTCATAAGGGAACCCCCCCCCCCCTTTCTCCCCTTTCCTAATACTGTTTTAGTTACTATATTACAATGAAGTTCATACTAAAGACCACATTTGTAGATATAGATAATCTGTTTCGAGCGATCGAAAGAAGAAGTGACTGTATTGATATCCTGGCCGTCCCCGTGTTGATTCTGGAGCCCATTTGTGGGGAAAACAAGAATAGACCCACTGCCTGCCCAAAAGCATGTCGTAAGAGTCGACTAATTGGGAGCTTCCTTCGAAGTCGGAGTAAATCTGCCTGAAAGGCAAGGAACCAATAGTCTGCATGCAGATGAGTCAGACCTGTGAAATGGATGTACATGCAAAAGTCAGGTTCTGGACCAGGGCTAGTGTCTAGAGGAGACAAACAACCAGAACTTTCTGCCGGAGCTTACAGCTGGTGAACGCGAAAAAGAAGATATCCTGGCCTGTTGAAGACGGCACATGCGCATATAGAGCCAGTGAAATTTAATTACTGCGCTTTCCTTGAAGAGGTCACCCCAGACCTTTCGATATATCGGCATTTGCGGGACTGTGTCACAACTGGAAATAAGTGCCCTTCTCAGGTGACATAGTTAGGTTCAGTTGTCAGGGAGAGTTTGGTGTCATAAATTATGTCACTACCAACTGACTATCTTCTTCTTCTTCTTCTTCTTCTTCTTCTTCTTCTTCTTCTTCTTCTTCTTCTTCTTCTTCTTCTTCTTTTTCGTCGTCGTCTTCTTTTTCGTCGTCGTCTTCTTTTTCTTCTTCTTCTTCTTCTTCTTCTTCTTCTTCTTCTTCTTCTTCTTCTTCTTCTTCTTCTTCTTCTTCTTCTCTTCTTCTTCTTCTTCTTTCTTCTTCTTCTTCTTCTTCTTCTCTTCTTCTTCTTCTTCTTCTTCTTCTTTCTTCTTCTTCTTTCTTCTTCTTCTTCTTTCTTCTTCTTCTTCTTCTTCTTCGGCATTCCGAGCCCTTGGGGTTCATTGCTGCAGATATCACTCGCCTCCATTCATCTCTCTGGTTGGCCTTCTCTTTCCAGTTGGTGACACCAAGTGATTGCAGGTCTGCCTGGAAATTATATCTCCGTTTTTTCTTGGTCTGCCTCGTGATCTACGACCATTCATCTCCCTTGTGTGTAAAGTTTTTACTTCTCTGACATTTTTTCAGTACGCCCCAATCATTTCAGTCTATAAGCTCTCGTGATGTCATGATGCCAGTGATCAATGGTGATTTAAACAGATTATGAATTTCGTCATTGCTTCTCACTCTCCATTCCCCGCTGTTTGCATCTTTGATGGGTGCCAACTGACTATACGTTTATTAATTACCATATACAAGAATCCCCGTGGGTTCCGGCAATAAGTGTTTAAAAACTACAGAAGGTGAGGGTTTTCGATTTCATGCATGATAATGATAGCTTTTGGTTTTTTTTTACGGCTGTACCGAATAGTGATTTTCACTATTCGGCCGAATACGAATACGAATAGTGTATCGTCATCATCAGGTGCCTTGCCGACTGGCGTGGGCATCATGCCTCTCCACAATCTGCTATCTCCTGCAGCATGTATCAGTTCGTGTGCTGACACACCTCCATGCCATGCAACAAGACTGTCAAGAATCTTCTATCGTTGTCTTCCTTCATCCCTCCTTCCACAGATCTTTCCAGTGGTCACAATATGTTCTATTTTCCCTCTTCTCATAACACGACTGAAAAATGACGACTGTTTCCTTCTGATGTCTGTGATTAGTTGTCTTCGGGCTCCCGCCTCTTTCAAAACCGTCGTTGGCTCGGCCATTCGTTCGATGTAATTTAAACGCACCTTCATATTCTCGTTAGCAATATTTTCAAATTTGATTTGGGCGAAGACATCCTGAAAGAACGAAAAATGCATGACCTTTCCCCCCCCCCCTTTCTCTCTCTCACTCACACACACACACACACACTGCGGTTGGCATTGTATGCAGTTTGTACCACGCAACCGGGTCGCAGTTTCCCCCGCTACGAATGACTTGGGCAACAGCAACTATTGTGTTAATGAGAGAGTTATTTCAGTCCATCACAGTGTATGCAGAAGCGGGAGTAAGGTAACCACTAATTGTATTCGGCTCCACCGCAACTATTCGGCCGAATACCGAATAGTTATTAGGTCCACTATTCGGCCCCGAAGCGAATATTCGGTACAGCCCTAGTTTTTATATTGTCTGGGTTGTCCTTCTGCTTCTTTTTTGTGTGTGCCGATCAACACTTGTCAATTTGTTTATTATGTATACTAATTCGGTTATGTCTCCATAATGAAGGTTGGCTTCAGTGATCCGCTGTTGTCTTTGGGAGTATTCCGTAGTGAGCGACTCAGTACCGTTGTCCGAAAGATCGTTTTCAATCGTCTGCCGTGGTACCCAGGGATCACGAAACTGTTAATCGCATTCGATAACCCCCTAGGCCGGGGAGCCGTCTATTATATATAGGATTCTCCTTGCGTGTTCCGGGGCCTCAGTATGTGGAAAAAAGAATAGACCCACTGCCTCCCGCCTTGTGTGGCATTGTTTGATTTATGTATGTGCTGATGAAGGCTTCATAACCGCAACGTTCACGTTTTGTTTGTATTTGTTATATTGTGAAGCTGACTAATATACTTTTCATTCGGTTTTCTATGCCTCCCCAACAAGCATGTCGTATAAGTCGACTGACTGGGGACTTCCTGTGAAGTCGGAATGCATCTGCCTGAGCTGCAAGGAACAACTAACTGCACACAAATAAGCCAGTAAAACGGACGCACACGCAAAACTCAGACCCTGACACAAACCCAGTGGACGAACAACCAGGACTTTCCCGCCGGAGCTTACAGCTGGGGAACAAAGAAGAAAATATATGTTTGAAGTTTTAACAACGGATCAACGTCATGGCACACCTGTGTGCTCCGTTCTACTCTTCTAATTAAGTAGCACCTGCGAGGATCCTGAAATACTTCAGGTAGATTTTTTACTCCAGCGCCGTTAGGCTACCCTTTTCGATTTCCAACGGTCGAGGGATTTTTTACGTGGGCAGCAATGCACACGGGCGTCCGATCTCACTACCCAGAGACCAGGGGGAGTTACTAGAAGTCCATGAAAAAAAATCCCAGCCCTTACCGGGGATTGAACCCGGAACCTCTAGCACTGGAGGCGGATACCATGCCTCTAGACCACGCGGCTCCTAGAAGAAAATATATAAGATAATTAACCAGCATGGTATTTCTGTCTGCTTTTCTTTCACATTCCACACTTTCATTGATCATATAACTTTCCCAGATGCAAATAGTTGTGCGCAGAAGGTAATAGGGGAAATTCTAGGGTAAATTCCCCCCTTTTTTTCAATGAATCAAAACGGAAAACCCATTTTCACGGTGTTTCTCGACCTATTCCAGTCATTTCGAACCGCGCCGTATTTAAAACTATTTGTCTTTGGAGTTGAGTATTTGTGAAGTGTTTTTTCTACTTGAGCTCTTGATTAAACAGTTTGTGTTTATTGATGAACCTGCAAGGCTTGTATTGTTGGTTTCAGTGTTACTTGTATCTTGATAATCATTGTGAAATATTGTTGGCCGTAGTTGCAGGTTGCGTCGCCAGGCAGCTGAATTGACTGTTATTTTCTTATTTTGGACTGTGAAAAATAAGTGTTGTTATCTTATTTCAGACTGCGAGAAACAAGAGTAGTTATCTTTTTTTAGACTGCGAAAAACAAGTGAATTTATCTTATTTTAGACTGCGAAAAACAGGTATAGTTCTTATTTTAGACTGAAAAACAAGTGTTTTTATCTTATTTTAGACTGCGAAAAACTGGTATAGTTATCTTATTTTAGACTGAAAAACAGGTAGTTATCTTATTTTAGACTGCGAAAAACAGGTATAGTTATCTTATTTTAGACTGAAAAACAGGTAGTTATCTTATTTTAGACTGAAAAACAGGTAGTTATCTTATTTTAGACTGCGAAAAACAAGTATAGTTGTCTTATTTTAGATTGTGAAAAACAAGTGTTGTTATCTTATATGAGACTACGAGAAACAAGAGTAGTTATCTTTTTTTTTTTTTTTTTGACTGTGAAAAACAAGTGTAGTTGTCTTATTTTAGATTGTAAAAAAAGTGTTATTTTATTTGAGACTGCGAAAACAAGAGTTGTTTCAGAGAAGAATATTATTACAATTGTGCTGCAGACATTATCAATAATGATGTTATGTCTTAGTCAGTACCAGTAGTTGTCTATTGTTTTAGATAGTCACAGTAATAACTGTGTGATGTTTTAGGGAATAACAGTAGGTTTGTGATGTTTTAGGCAATAGCAACGGTACAGTGATGTTTTAGACAATAACAGTAATAACTTTGTTATACTTTAGGGAATAACAGTATGTTGTGTTATGTATTAGGCAATAGCAACGGTACAGTTATGTTTTAGGCAATAGCAGCGGTACAGTGATGTTTTAGACAATAACAGTAATAACTTTGTTATACTTTAGGGAATAACAGTATGTTGTGTTATGTATTAGGCAACAGCAACGGTTCAGTGATGTTTTAGACAATAACAGTAATAACTTTGTTATACTTTAGGGAATAACAGTATGTTGTGTTATGTTTTAGGCAATAGCAGCGGTACAGTGATGTTTTAGACAATAACAGTAATAACTTTGTTATACTTTATGGAATAACAGTATGTTGTGTTATGTATTAGGCAATAGCAACGGTACAGTTATGTATTAGGCAATAGCAGCGGTACAGTGATGTTTTAGACAATAACAGTAATAACTTTGTTATACTTTAGGGAATAACAGTATGTTGTGTTATGTATTAGGCAATAGCAACGGTTCAGTGATGTTTTAGACAATAACAGTAATAACTTTGTTATACTTTATGGAATAACAGTATGTTGTGTTATGTATTAGGCAATAGCAACGGTACAGTTATGTATTAGGCAATAGCAGCGGTACAGTTATGTATTAGGCAATAGCAACGGTACAGTGATGTTTTAGACAATAACACTTGTCTTGCTTTGCGGAAAAAAATCCTCATGTGCAGCTAGCATTCCCCACCGCCAGGTTACAATTGTGACTGGGTTTATGTGCACCAAATAAAATAGCTTAGCATTGCACGCCACCACCAAGTAGCATTGAAATAGACTTTTGCAGTGTTGATACGATCAAGAGAGACTGACCCAGGTACTGTCCCAACCGACGACAAAGTCGTCTACCGGCCAGCCAGTTGGTGACACGGTCGCTGATAGACAGTAACAATAGTTCTGTACTGTTTTAGACAATAACAGTTCTGTTGTGTTTGAAACAATAACAGTATTTCCGATTGTAGACAACTACAATAGTGAGAAGTACGAAATACAGCATAAACTGTGATTCGAAAGTTCAACGGCCGGAATGCAAAAGACGCGCGGAAATACATCTGAACGTTTCGAGCAGAGTCTTTATCAGCGGAGTATCAAACACAACATACACGATAACCAGAAAACTCAACGGGCAAGGCAACTTTTGTTACGTAACAACAGCAGTTTCATTTATTTTTTACAACATAAAAGTGATTATATTATTTTATAAGTGTAGTGACTGAAGTTCATATGGACACTGGAAGGGGACATAAATCGGGGAAGACCAAGAGAGACTACATAGAACCATCAGCAGGGAAGGCTCAACCACAGGCCTAACAAACATTCAAGACATACAGCAGGTGGCAACGAACCACCAGACTTGGAGAGCTATGACGTCTACCCTGTGCGCCGCCCTTGGCCCAAGAGTAAAGACTGAAGTGCACAATTGTAGTGGATCTTTAGCCAGGCCACTTTAACCTTGTCGTGTCTGGTGGCGTACATTGTCTGAAATGAAGAATCGCATCTTGTTGGTTGACGGTATAGCCTGGCAAGTGGCTGATCCGTGGAAGTAAGCTCGGCAATGACAGCAGTTCAGTGCTCGTTGAGACTTCCTGGGGAAGTCCATTCCAGTGCAGCAATGATGTCTTTTTACCTGGAGGGTGTCACGGTAAATCACCGGTCTACCTGTGTGTTTGTATGCGTGCGTTAGAGAGAGAAAGAGGGAGAGAACGAAGGAACAAACAAACTTTATTTTCAAAGGGTTACAAAGTCGGCACGCAGTCCTGTCTGACATTCGGCCCTTCTAAGCACTCATCTTTCAGAGTACCAATGCCTGTTATCAATAATGCATGTTGTGTATATAATTTTTAAAAAATATGCATTATTGGATAATGCATACACACATTATGTGTACACAATCTTACACACTCAAACAAACACACACGTACACATACATACTCTTACATTCTCATACATACACGTACACACTCATACGCAGACATACGTAATACATACATAAACGGATCTACATACATACACAAACATAAAACACGCACACATACACAAACATAAAACACGCACACACAAATTCCATACATACACATGCATGCATACATACACATACAATCCCATATACAGACACCCACATACACCCGCAATCACACATATACACTCACACAATCACACACACATACATACATACATACATACATACATACATACATACATACATACATACATACATACATACATACATACATACATACATACATACATACATACATACATACATACATACATACATACATACATACATACATACATACATACATACATACATACATACATACCTAAATACACACACATGCATACATACACACATCCCATACATACACTCACATACTTACGCACATACATGCAAACTTGCATACATGCCTAAATACACACACATACTTACGCAGGTACATATGCAAACATACATCCACCAACATGCATGCATACACAGATAGATACATACATAGATGTATGCATACATACACATTACATACATACATGCATGCATACACACATATACAATCACACATACAAAATACCTATCTTGACAGGTACTTATTAAAAGACGTAGAAAGAAAGGATACACTAGACAACATAAACTTTGAAAGCTATTGTGTCTGTGTCGAGAATCAAACCTCTCACCTCCAGACAATGACCCAGTCTACTGTTGTTGAACATGGGGCTGTCTCGACCAGGGCAGGTTATTGTCATTCGCTGATTGTAATTCATGCTCTTGTCAGTGAAGCACTGTCACAACAGATCCGGTAGAGATTTATCTATCGGCACGCAGTCACCTAAGAGTCTAGAAAAGACAACGCACTTGTTTAAATGCTTGGTTCTTTTCACCCATGATTAGTTCACTTCACTTCACTTATGTCCGAGTTTGGGCCTGTACCAGACAGAGCACGCGTTGACAAATAGGTATTATCGGCACATCTTTGTGTGGACACTGTCAACAATTAGGATTAAACTATATTTGTGTACTCCGTTCCGTTCGGTTGCTTTGCTAAAAAAAAAAAAAAATTTCAGCCAGCGTCATGGAAAGGGGGTGAGGGCGTTAGGTTATAATTGTGACAGGGTTATGTGCACCATATCAAATAGCTCATTGTTGCACGCTACCGAGAGTCATGAAAAGAAATCCTGCCGTGTTGATGCGATCAGAGAAGATAGACTCAAATACTGTCCTGACCGGCTACGAAGTCGTCTACCGGCCAGCCAATGGGCGACCCGGTCGCCGGTGTAATGTAATTCTTTTTTATGTGCCGGAAGTGGTAGAAAACTGGGACAATAGGGGATATGTGATTGCCCTCTGATCATCATCATCATCCCGTAATACGTCACGGACGGCTAGCGGTTTGGGTTCTTTATTAATATCCTACCCCCAGATGACGTCACAGGACAGCAGTCCAACATTTTAGAGGGTGGTAAGACTGGGTTTCCCGGCTTTCTGATGATTTTAACGACCCCAAAACATCTAGAACTGGCCCCAACCCACCTGCGTCCCAGGACAGTCCAACATTTTAGAGGGTGGTAAGACTGGGTTTTTCGGCTTTCTGATGCTTTTAATTACCATAAAACATGTAGAACTGACCCTAACCCCAACCCACCTACGTCCTAGGATAGAGTGCAGCCTAGGTCTCACGAGAGACTGCAGCCTAGATCCACGAGAGAGTGCAGCCTAGGTCCCACGACTGCATGCAGTCTATCTACCTTCTTCTTTTTCTCTTCCACCTTGTACCTCATCGAAGTGTCGGGGGAGATGTAATGTTCGTTGATGAGCTCTGTCAAGAGCACTATTGAGACTGATGTTCATTTCCGTAAGACTGTTCTTAATGCCATGAAGACAGCATAGACGTGTTAAACCAAGGCCTTACTCCCAGGTCACGCAATCGTGTTAGCGTCAGATACTCTTCATTGTCTGCCAACCTCGTCGGTACATCATTGATTATAACAACAGCTAAAGGGGGAATAGAGCACTTATCGGCGTGTTCGGAGTGCACTGAAGATAACCCAACTCACAACTCATGTATCTCATGTATGGCTAAGTCATCTGGGCATTTGTTGTCTCTTTGCATTTCGTCCCTCTTGCCCCCTCCCCTCCCTTATCAATCTTGCCAGTCGTCATTAGGCTGTGGAGTCCATTTCTTCTCATTACATAGCGGTTCTCAGCATATTGGTCGCGACCCTTTTTTGGGGTCAAACGACCCTTTCACAGGGGTCGCCAAACACTATCGTAAAAGCTTTCCGTTGGCTAGAGAACACGACACACACACACATCGTGATTGTAACTGACTCAGAAAGCATACTGAGGAAGATCAGGATAGGCATGATTCGTGCAGAGTGGCATGCCTCGCAGCGGAGGACACGGGTGAGAAGCATTGTCACCAGGGTATACCAGTGTGTTGGGAAATGAGCAGGCGGACAGACTAGCTGGCTCTGCACAACTTGGTGGAATACTGATACATGATAAGGCAGGCGTGGTTAGTGCCTTGTGGGAGAGCGTGTACAGTTCGGAGGAGCAGATGGATCACCACAGTCTGGTGAGATTGATGCAGTTGGGAGTGACGAGAGGTTCTGGCAGATGCTCGAGACTCAAAGGAAAGGCAAGACGGACGTTTAATCTGAATACTACTGGCACCATTAGTATCGGAACTCTTCGCTGGCTGCTGAAGATGGGGAGGGATCACTTGTGGGAGTGTCCCGAGTGCTGTGATGTCGGTTCTTGAATCAAATCAAATCATATCGCAAAACACATGTTAATTTAAGTTATAAAGGAGCGACGACAGGAATAGTATGGTTGGGGATCGCCACAACATAAGGAGCTGTATTGAAGGGTCATCGCATTAGGAATATTGAGTGCCACTGCCATAAATATGTCTGGAAAACACCGACTGTCTGCGTTTGTGAGTTGTAAAATCGTAACTGTTCTTAGCATCTCAAAGAATGTAGTTTGCCATTGCTTTCTTTCTTGGCAGTGACTATACTAGTCGAATGATCAGAGTTCGTGTCAGTAGCTTGATCTTCTGCCTACCGTCGGACAGCATGAGAACATGACCAACAGTTAACTGTCGGACAGCATGAGAACATCATCAATAATTAACGGTCGGACAGCATGAAAACATCAACAATTAACGGTCGGACAGCATGAAAGCATGACCAACAGTTAACGGTCGGACAGCATGAGAACATCATCAATAATTAACGGTCGGACAGCATGAGAACATCATCAACAATTAACGGTCGGACAGCATGAGAACATTATCAACAATTAACGGTCTGACAGCATGAGAGCATGACCAACAGTTAACGGTCGGACAGCATGAGAACATGACCAACAGTTAACGGTCGGACAGCATGAGAACATGACCAACAGTTAACGGTCGGACAGCATGAGAACATGACCAACAGTTAACGGTCGGCTGCTATCAAGCTCTTGAATTCCCATTTAATGTTTATCAGTGTCTCTGGGCAGATTGAGAAGCAACAACGAAATTCATAGTTTGTTTAATTCACAGTTGATCACTGGCATCATGAGAGCTTCTTCTTCTTCTTCTTCTTCTTCTTCTTCTTCTTCTTCTTCTTCTTCTTCTTCTTCTTCTTCTTCTCTTCTTCTTCTTCTTCTTCTTCTTCTTATCTTCTTCTTCTTCATCATCATCATCATCATCATCATCTTCTTTTTCTTCATCTTCATCTTCTTCTTCTTCTTCTTCTTCTTCTTCTTCTTCTTCTTCTTCTTCTTCTTCTTCTTCTTCTTCTTCTTCTTCTTCTTCATCATCATCATCTTCTTCTTCTTCTTCTTCTTCTTCTTCTTCTTACTTCTTCTTCTTCTTCTTCTTCTTCTTCTTATTTCTTCTTCTTCTTCTTCTTTCTTCTTTTTCTTCTTCTTCTTCTTCATCATCATCATCATTATCATCTTCTTTACTCTTCTTCTTTCTTCTTCTTCTTCTTCTTCTTCTTCTTCTCTTCTTCTTCTTCTCTTCTTCTTCTTCTTCTTCTTCTTCTTCTTCTTCTTCTTCCACCTCGGAACCCACACGGCGGGAGGGGGGGGGGGGTTTACTCAATACGGTTAAAGGCTTGGAGAAGGGTCCTTTTACTGTCACTACTTCTGACTCAAGCGGCGACTGTGGCTTAGGCGTTGCGAGCCGACTCGTAATTCCAACGTACCGCGATCGAAACACAATGCTGGCTGCTTGGATTTTTATCATGGTATGGGGCGTCCGCAGGTCGACCCAGACTAAAATGGGTACCAGGATAGATGTCGTGGGGAAGTAAAGACGGCCGGCGTAATGCTGACTACATTACCCGCCTATTGACGATTGGTCTGTAAAAATATGGGCGCTCTTCCCATATGCCCGATGCGCCTAAAGGCGTGAAAAAGGATCTTTACTTTTGACTCTGCGCTGCGCCGCCTGTGTGTAGTTTTGAATAACAGTTTTTCTCACCTGGGAATTGAGTGTATTATCTTGCAGTCGCGGCCAGTGCCTTTCTCGGCCTAGTTAGTTTGTGAAAACTACTCCACCCTAACCCCTTATCCCAGCATACTAGGTAAGAATGGTGTAGTTGAACTGTGGCGACTGTTATGCTGGGGCCTGTTGTAGCGGGCCGTTATTGATCCACTTCACCCGAGCAGCGATACGTTATGTTGTGTGATTCAGCCTTGTGGGTTAGGGCTTGCGGTTCTGGCACTGAGTGTGGGGTGGAGGGACGGGAGAGGTCACGTCCGTTATGTTTGGCGTCGGTTGATGAGATATGTTTGAGGAAGGTCGGGCGCAATCGGTATGTTGTATATAATATTGTTGTTGATCAGTTGGTCTGGTAAACAGGGCTGCCAATGACGGGTTTTTACCCCCAGATCTGGGTTTTTATTCGACGCCTTGGGTTCAAATTTTGAAATCTGGGTTTTTTTTTTTAAAATATCCTTAAATAAAAGTTTTTAACAATCTGGGTTTTTTAATTTTGTTTTTTGTTATTTGCTTATGTATTGCTTGGGTTTTTTGGTTTTCTTAGCTGGGGTTTAAACAAACGAACTACTATTTGCTGACGACCAGTGCTTGTTCTACCCTGAAGAAGATAGACTGCAAGACCACATTACCAGGCAGTGGCAGCCAACTTGCACTGGATCGCATATTATTCCTCCCCACGTCGCTTAACGGCAGATTGGTTTGTGATGATGATGATGATGAGCTGGGTTTAAAAAAAAAAAAAAACACATATTGGCAGCCCTGCTGGTAAAGTGATAGAACGGCAGTCGGTATTTGTCAAATGAGATTGTAGATCCATTGGTCTGGTAAAGTTAGCGTCTGTTTCTTTGCGTCGGGGAAATGGGGGGGGGGGGGGGTTGTTAGATATTCGTGTACTATTTGCTGTTTGCAGGACTTTTTTTTTTTCCTTCTTCTGAATGTGGGCATGGGGTCATTTTTTTTCCCAGCACTATTGTAAAGGACGCCTTGTGGTGCGTACCGGCACCCCTTTTCTTTTTAAGGAAACAAGCTCTGGCTGCTTGTATCATGATCGTCGTGAAGCGCCTTGCTTACTGGCATGGGCGATCATGCCGCTCGGAAATCTGCGATCACGCCTGTGCTCAGTCTGCGATCTTCATCTGCAGGTATCAGTTGACACCCTTCCATAGCATGGAGGAGAGAGAGAGAGAGAAAAGGCTGTGAAGAATCTTCTCACACTGTCTTCCTCTGCCTCTCTTTCCAGTGGTCGCAACAGGTTCTAGTTTCTCTCTTCTCATAGCATCCCCCCCCCCTCCACAACACACTCACACACACGTACTTACTCACACACACACACACACACACACACACGTACTTACACACACACACACACGTACTTACTCACACACACACACACAGACACTCACACGCACGCACACACACACGTACTTACACACACACACACACGTACTTACACACACACACGTCCTTACACACACACGTACTTACTCACACACAGACACACACACACATACGTACTTAAACACACACACACACGTACTTACTACACACACACTCTCTCTCACACACACACACACACACATATAATAATAACGATGACTGTCTCCATCTAATAATTTGAAGTCGTCAAATCCCCTGTGCATCCCAAAGTGTTGGATTCTGGTCAGACTCCCCCCCCCCCCCCCCCTACTTCCAGGTGGAGCTAGGCTTAAGTCTGTACCAGGTGCAGTCCTTGGAAGTACATCACCAGCAGTAGTAGTAATGATAGTGGTGGTGGCAGTAGTAGTAGTAGTTGTGGAAGTAGTAGAAGTGTTGGTAGTAGAAGCAGAATTGGTAGCAAAAGTAGTAGTAGTTATATTAATAGTAGTTTCAAGTAGTAGTAGTAGTAGCAGCAGCAGCAGTATTAGTAGCTGTCGTTGTTGTAGCAGCAGCAGTAGTAGTAGTAGTATTAGTAGTAGTAGTAGTAGTAGTAGTAGTAGTAGTAGTAGTAGTAGTAGTAGGAGGAGGAGGAGGAGGAGTAGGAGGAGTTGTCGTTGTTTCAAGTGTAGTAGCGGTAGTAGCAGCAGCAACAGTAGTAGTATTAGTAGTAGCAGTAATGTTATTACTAACGGTAGTATAAGCAGCAGCAGTGGTGGTGGTGGTTGTAGTAGCAGTAGTAGTAGTTTTTGTAACAGAGACTTATATCCCATATAGATACTGAACAGTACAGAGTTATACCCGAAGCACTTCCATACCTATAAATATCTGCAATAATACTTTAATCTTGTCCTCCCGTGTGTGATATAAACATACATGTGTAGAGGAAAATGAAAGATTATTATGGGCTTTCAGAATGGGCCGGGCGCCCCTGGAGCAAACAGTAGGGGGCCCTACAAAGACGAAATCGATAATCGATTGGGGAACGCGATCGGTGGCAGGTAAATCTACCCTAGCCTGTACTAGAAACGTTGGTCTTTGCTGACGTGAGTGGGGACACAAGCCGCCAGCGTTGCTGGAACTACCCATTGGAGACACACTCTTTCTCTCTCTCTCTCCCCCACCCTCGTTGCGTTTGACCTGGTTGATTGGCGATTGGCTTAATCGGCCGTTACACCGCGGCCGCGTGTTTGTATGCAGCAGCAGCAAATAAGTACGTGTGTGTGTATGTATGTGTGAGCGCTTGTCGCCAAGTCGTAGCTTGCTGTGACAACCTGGCCCGACAAGATCGAACCTGTTGTCGGGCATTTGATCTGCGACCCGACCGATATA
>CAJHNH020002530.1:30000-104327 GCA_905116865.2 Candidula unifasciata
TTTTAGACATGACTGGCCCTGATCCTAATGACAGCATTAACCATCTGACAAGAAGGGACCAGGCCACCATCTTCAGACTCAGAACACAACATACTTCACTGAATGGACACCTAAACAGAATACAGCCACAACACTCCCCAGAGTGCCAGCTATGTAACTACCCCTACGAAACTGTTGAACACCATCTCTTTGAGTGGCCAAAACTCAGTGAGACTAGAAGAGTGCTACTCCCTCCGAGACCAGACAAGTGGAACACCTTGTACGGAGGAAAAGAACAGCTTGTGAAAACATGCAAATTCCACTACATGGCATTGGGCCAAAGGGCGAAAGCTCATGCGCCGCTGGATCGATAACAACAAAAATAACAACAACAAGGCAGCAATTTTCAGCCTTTAAAAAGGTAGTTCTGACCTTCACCATTAGATCTGCCTGCCGTTAATACATTAATGGATAATGGAACTATTCCACAATATCCAAACCAATATTAATTAGACAACAACACAATTTATCAGATAACTGCTAACTTAGTTTGCAAATATCTGGCTGTTGATGACACAGGTTCCCTGTTGTAAATGCTCTCTCATTGCTTTCCACTTGATCACACCGTCGAAGCTTCATATACGTACGAGGGGAGTTATGAAAGTAACGCATATAAGACATGAAATTGAGCAGTTTAGTTTTGAAATTCACTGGCATCATAAATGCTAATAGACTCAAATGGTTGAGGCATATTGAAAGGATGTCAGATGACAGAGAAGTAAAAAACTGTATACACAAGGGAGATGAATGGTCGTAGACCACGAGGCAGACCAAGAAGACGATTGAGAGATAATATCCAGACAGACCTGCAAACACTTGATGTCATCAACTGGAAAGAGAAGACCAACCAGAGAGATGAATGGAGGCGGGTGATATCTGCAGCAGTGAACCTCAAGGGCTCGGAATGCTCAAGAGGAAAAAGAAGAAGAAGAAGAAGAAGAAGTGTATTGTTTACGAAATGGTAACTAGCTCAGAGAGAAAGAAAACTGCTGCTGGTAGAAGACCAGGACATTGTTCATTACAAACAGCCAATTTTTGTAGAATTTGCGGGAATGAAAAACCTATGGAGAACATTCTTAAACATATTCAGTACAGTACAGTTCGGAGGAACAGTTGGATCACCACAGTCTGGTGAGATTGATTGATGCAGCGGGGAGTGACGAGAGGTTCTGGCAGATGCTCGAGGCTCAGAGGAAAGGCAAGACGGACGTTTAATCAGAATGCTACTGGCACCATTAGTATCGGAACTCTTCGCTGGCTGCTGAAGATAGGGACGGAGCGCTTATGGGAATGCCCGAGTGCTGTGATGTCGGTTCTTGAATCAAATCAAATCAAACATGTTCGGTGTAAGTAAATGGGCGCCAGTCAATTGAAGCACGGTTAGTCGCCGGGTTCAGAGAGTTGAAGCTTCAGAGAGACGGACGTAGGGGTGTTGATCACAATATGAAGGCTACGTGAACAGCACATAATCTGATACAGGCAATACTTGCACGTCATTGTTTCGCTTTAGCCGATAGTCACAGAACTGAACAGAGATTTCTGTCCTGTGAATGACATCATTAATTATAATGTCAGCCAATTTCATACAGTTTGTATAATGTGTGTGTATGTGTAGGGGGCGGACTTGACCTTGGCTCCTACCTAGGTGGACCCAGGCTTGAGTGTGTACCAGGTAAAGCCCTGGGAGGTAAAAGCGGCCGGCGTGCTGTTGACCACCTCTCCCACCGAGTCTATAAAATATAGGTCTAGCCCTGTATGCACAGTACGCCTCAAGGCGGGGAAAAAGGTCCTTTATCTTTACTTTCCTTATTTTTTAGACGGAGGAGCGGCTGGCCCAGCGGTTAAGAATGCTGGACTCTTACGCGGAAGACCCAGGTTCGAATCCTGGGTAAGGTCATGACTCCACACAAACCTGACAGGTCCGCTAGCTCTCTGACTCACTCCTCTCCTCGTCAGAACACAGTTCATCGCCTGGCTTATTCCGTTATAGGAAGTTCTGAATATAACACACACACATTGGAAGCAACGTGTCCACATCACTGCTAAGAATACGCGAATCGGGAGTAAAGATCGGCACAGCCAAGCATGAGAAACTCACCGGACGCACATGAAGTCTTGATAACCAACATAGGACTGGTACTATTCCGTACGACGCTGATGAATATGTTGAGAGGGGAATCTGAGCGCCTATGGATGTGTCCGGATGCTGTGAAGATAATCTAACTCATAACCCATAACTCATAACAAATAACTCATAACACATAACTCATAACACATAACACATAACTCATAACAAAAAATTGCTAGAAAGATCAACGGAATTACGTACGTCTGGGTTTCGTGTTGATCTTGGGTCTTTATTAGCTCCTTTGTCTTGTTCATAGAGGTGGGTTTTTTTTTTTTTTTATCTTTAGTTTTCCTTATTTTTTAGACGGAGGAGCGGCTGGCCCAGCGGTTAAGAATGCTGGACTCTTACGCGGAAGACCCAGGTTCGAATCCTGGGTAAGGTCATGACTCCACACAAACCTGACAGGTCCGCTAGCTCTCTGACTCACTCCTCTCCTCGTCAGAACACAGTTCATCGCCCGGCTTATTCCGTTATAGGAAGTTCTGAATATAACACACACACATTGGAAGCAACGTGTGTGTGTGTGTGTGTGTGTGTGTCTGTCTAGTCTTTCCCGTTTATTTCCACCCCTCCTCACCTTCCGTACGCTGATGAGAGCTTTTTAGTCGCTAAGTTCATTATGTCGTTCGTGACTGCTTGTCCTCTAGAACAGCGATTATCAACCTGTGGGTCGCAACCGTTTTTTAGGTCGAACAGTCGCATTGCTCGCAGCTGGGATCGAACCCGGCACCCCGGTATTACGAAGTGTTCTCATCGACTTATCCACAGAGCCGACAATGGTCGTCTAAGACTATTGAAAAACACATATTCATTGAAGTTATGAAGTAGTCATCGAAATGATTGTATGTTCGATGGTCGCGACAACATGAGGAACTGTATTGAAGGGTCGTGGCATTAGGAAGGTTGAGAGCCACAATTCTAGAAGCTGGCTAGTTCTGTTTCTTGTTTAGATTGACATTTTCCTTGAAAATGATTGTGCCCATTAGCTCACATTACACAACCTCTTTCCCCGGCTTGTCCGTCTGTTTGTTTATGGACTTGTAATTGCATTCTTATCAGTAGCACTGCTTTCGTTTACATGAACGAGGGCGGGGAAAGGAGAGGAGGGGCAGCAGTGAAAACATGCAGTCATTGGTTAAGTGGATGCTCCAACAGCTGCTATCTATCCAATCTGCTAGGTGGCGTCTGTTTAATGACTCACAGCACGGAGGGACTGATTGATTGCTTGATTGGTGGTTTTGATTTTGTGGGCGGGATTGATTGATTGGTGGGGTTTGTGGTTTTGATTTGTGGGTGGGGTTGATTGATTGGTGGGGTTAATGGATGTGGCTGATTGATAGGCTGTGTTCGTTGATTGGTGGGATTCATTGATTGCTTGATGCGTGAGCTTAATTGATTGGTTGATGGATAAGCTTGATTAATTGGTTGGTTGGTGGGTGAGCTGAGTTGATAAGCGAGCTTGATTGGTTGGTTAATGGGAGAGGTTGATTGATTGTTGGGGTAGATTGATGGGCCGTTATTGGTTGATGGGTGAGGTTGATTGATTAGTTGATGCGTGAGGTTGGTTGATGGGTGAGGTTGATGCGTGAGATTGATTGGTTGAAGGGTGAGCTTGATTGAATCGTTGATGGGTGAGGTTGATTGATTGGTGAGTTTGATTGATTGGTTGATGGGTTAGGTTGATTGATTGGTCGGTGTGGTATTTAGAGTATTGGTGTTGATTAATTGATAAGGTTGATTGATTGGTGGGTTTAGGTAATTGGGAGAGTTGGTTGGTTGAGTGATTGATTTATTGGTATGATTGAAATATTGGTTTGGTGGATTGATGGGATTGAATAATGGATGAGGATGCTTCATTGAATGCGTTGATTTACTGATGCAATTCATTGGTTAAATATGTTGATTCAATTATATGGTTGATTGATAGGCTCATTCCTGGGATTGGTTTAGTGGATGATTGGTTGATTTGCTGTGTGGATTTGATTGATAGGGTAGGAATATGTGAGTTTAGGTTGGAATCAACAGCTAGCATGAAGTTCCAATACAGACAGTCAGCTGGCTCATGTGTAGACACGGACAACAGACAGATCATTACGGTCTGAGGAGAATGGCGCTGCGAGGGGTTACAAGGGGATCTGGCTTACGCTCGGCACTCAGGGGAAAGGCGAGACGGATATGCAATCAGACTACTACAGGTACCATCGGAGCTTTAACTCTTCGCTTGCTGCTGAAGATGGGGACGGAGCGCTTATGGGGGTGTCCTGGCTGCTGTGATGTTGATTCTTAATTCAACATTCAACATTGTAGACACTAATTTATAATTGCTTTTTTTTTCCACTTTTCATTAAGCTTCAATTTCATTAATTGTTCTGTTGCTACATAATTGGAAAGGAAAAACATATTGCCTGTTGATCTGAATCATTATAGAAACAGAAACCAGCCAGGCACATTGCTGATTGTATCAATTAGTGCTATTGCTCATTATTTCAATCAGCTAAAGGTGTGTGCATTAGCCGGCCGGCTGGCAGAGCGTAATGATGATTGGATTGGATTGGAATCATCTAGTTATAACAGGGGTTATCAAATTGGTGTCTCTATCATTGTAATGATGATGGGAATTGGAATTGTCTAGTTATAGCAGTGGTTCTCAAATTGGTGTCTCTGTCAGTGTAATGATGATGGGAATCGGAATTATCTAGTTATAGCAGGGGTTCTCAAATTGGTGTCTCTGTCAGTGTAATGATGATGGGAATTGGAATTGTCTAGTTATAGCAGGGATTCTCAATTTGGTGTCTCTGTCAGTGTAATGATGATGGGATTGGAATCATCTGGTTATAGCAGTGGTTCTCAAATTGTTGTCTCTGTCAGTGTAATGATGATGGAATTTGAATCGTCTAGTTATAGCAGTGGTTTTCAAATTACTGTCTCCCCTTGTTGATTCCAGGACCTCGTTATTATTTATTAGGGGGGGGGGGGGGGTGTAGATTCACTGCCCCTCTAACTAGCACCTCGTAAAAATCGACTTATTATGGGTGTTTCCTTTAAAGTTGAGGGACTTCTGCTTCAGAGATGCTTCAGAGGCAATGAACTTATAGTTTGCCTATAAATAAGCCAGGTCAGTGAGACGGATATGCACGCAAAACTCATGCTTTAGAATAAGACCAACAGTCCAGAAGTGGACGAACAAAAACATTTTCTGCTGAAGATTACAGACAGTGAACCTTTGACCCTGCATTCACATAAAATTCATCAGCTAAAGGTGTGTTCATTTTCTTGTGGCTGTAGATGTAATGATACACAAGCTGGTAATGGGGCTTGAAGCATCTGGTTGTTAAACTGGTTCTCACACTTGTGTCTATGGCAACAAGTATATCATTAAATCGCTCAGCTAAAGTTCTGTCTGTGATCTGGTGGCTATAGATATGACAATCTGGTGGCTGTAGATATGACAATCTGGTGGCTGTAGATATGACAATCTGGTGGCTATAGATATGACAATCTGGTGGCTGTAGATATGACAATCTGGTGGCTGTAGATATGACAATCTGGTGGCTGTAGATATGACAATCTGGTGGCTGTAGATATGACAATCTGGTGGCTGTAGATATGACAATCTGGTGGCTGCAGATATGGCAATCTGGTGGCTGTAGATATGACAATCTGGTGGCTATAGATATGACAATCTGGTGGCTATAGATATGACAATCTGGTGGCTATAGATATGACAATCTGGTGGCTATAGATATGACAATCTGGTGGCTGTAGATATGACAATCTGGTGGCTGTAGATATGACAATCTGGTGGCTGTAGATATGACAATCTGGTGGCTGTGATATGACAATCTGGTGGCTGTGATATGACAGTCTGGAGGCTAGAGGTTCTGGGTTCAATCTCCGGTAAGGGCTGGGATTTTTTCATGTGGATTTGGACTTCAAGTAATTCCCCTTGGTCTCTGGGTAGCGTGATCAGACGCTCATGTGCATTGTTGCCCGCTTTAAAAATCCCTTGGCAGTTGGAAATCGAAAAGAGTAGCCTAACGGCGCTGTCCTGGGCAAAATTGTGAGTTAATATCCTTGGCAGTGCTACAGAGCCTGTGCACTGTGCTGAGCTTCTTCGGACTCAGACTTGAGTTGGAAGAAGAACGTAGCACTTACCCGTGTGCCATGATGTTGATCCGTTGTTCAAACCTCAAAGCAAACCGGAACAGAAAATTAGAAACTATGAAAATGGGAGGTCTGAGGTCTTCAGGAGTGACCAGAAAAGATCAAATCAGGAATGAGGTCATAAGAGAAACAGTCGGGCACAGAACCAATTCTAAATAACATACAAAGACAGAACATTAAATGGTTTGCCGACCTAAAGAAAATTCCTTGTGATGCCATACCATACAAGACATACACTAAACAAGGAGAAGGATGCAGAGCATGAGGTAGACCAAGAATAATATGCAATGATAACATCAGAGAAACTCTACAACAGCACTATGTGTCTATGGTTGAGTTAACCAGAAGAGCAAGATGCGAAACTGTGTATCTCTCTCGACACCTGAAGAATTAAAAGAGGAAGTGAAAAATAACAAGTCTGAGAGTTGCACTGTGGAAGAGAATGGGTTCCACCCCCGAGTCAGTAGTTAGTTGCTTGTGTCATATTGTAAAAGGTGTCCACATCCTACGGCACAACTGTCGGGTCACCCCATACATTTGATGATGTTTGTTTGTGAATTGTCTTTTTTTCAGTTGAATCCCATCTTGAGTACCAACAGCCCCTCTGGCATGAGCCCAGACTCCCAGACCAACATTATTGGCAGCACTGCATCAAGTCCTTACGATGATGTGAGTATGTGTGTCCACTGTTCTTTGCTGCCTCAAGTCCTTCCTTCTGTGTTATTATCATTAGTCTCTGGGGCTGTGTGGTCTCGAGGCATGATATATGTATAGTGGCACGACAGGATAATGATACCTGTTTTTAAAAACCAGATCAGGGTTTGTTCCTCTCTGTCATCGAATATACACTGGCAATCTTTACCTTCAGCTTGGCAATCTTTACCTTCAGCTTGGCAATCTTTACCTTCAGCTTGGCAATCTTTACCTTCAGCTTGGCAATCTTTACCTTCAGCTTGGCAATCTTTACCTTTAGTATGTTGTTCGTCCATCACGAGTGATGAAGACCACCTTTCATCCAAAGTAGTAATTATCAATGAGTATGAAGAGTGGCATGCCTCGCTGCGGAGGACACGGCTGAGGAGTACTGTCTGGATTTTTTCACCGGGTAATGCCGGTGTGTTGGGAAATGAACAGGCGGACAGACTGGCTGGCTCTGCACAACTTAGTGAAATACTGATACATGATAAGGCAGACGTGGTTAGTGCCTTGTGGAGAGAGCGTGTACAGTTCGGGGGAGCAGATGGATCACCACAGTCTGGTGAGATTGATGCAGCAGGGAGTGACGAGAGGTTCTGGCAGAAGTTTGTGGCTCAGAGGAAAGGCAAGACTGACGTACCAACGCATGGTGTCCACCTCGAGTGCTAGAGGTTCCGGGTACAATCACAGGTAAGGGCTGGGATTTTTTTCTCTTGGATTTGGACTTCTAGTATTTCCCCCTGGTCTCTGGGTAGTGGGATCGGACGCCTGTATTGCGCACGTAAAAAAATCCCTTGGCAGTTGAAAATGGTAAAGAGTAGACTGACGGTGGTACCCGGGCAACATTTGGAGTTTAAAAACTACTCTAAGTATTTCAGGATCCTCGCCTGTGCTACAGAGCCTGTGCACTGTGCTGGGCTTCTTCGGACTCAGACTTGAGTTAAAAGAAGAATGGAGCACAAAAGGGTTACTACAGTGTCCCATGATGTTGATCCATTGTTCAAACCTCAAACCTGGCTATTATCTTTTAGCCCAGCACAGACCTTCTTCTACAGAATGTTTTCTAAAGGGCAGCTAGTGTCCTCCTCCCCCCCCCCCCCCCCCCCCCCCCCTCCCCCCCAGAGCCCACACTGGGAGTCCAAGAAACTAATGTGTGTTTCCATTTGTTGCCATAGTTACCACCACAGATGGGAGGTAATTGTAAACAGAGCAGGTAACAGCTCACAGGCAGGCAGGCAATCTGTCTGTGGGACATTGATCCTGGCTGTGTGAGGTTATGCAAGCTCAGAGAGTTTCTCATGCAGTGATATTACATTAATTCTTTCCATAGCAAGCAACCCAGCACATGTTTATAATTTTTGTTTTTAACTTTTCTGTCTTTCCAGAGATAGTGTTTAGTGTTATGTTGTGGGGAGGCGTGTCTCAGAAATCTGAGAAACACAATAGGTTTTGGCATATTCTAGAATATGACATATGGAGTGTGGTGACTAGTTCACATCCTCTAGTACCCATTTTTATGAGAAGGCATTTGTCTTTCCAGAGAATAGTGTTTAGTGTTATGTTGTGGGGAGGCATGTCTCAGGAATCTGGGAAACACGATAGGTTTTGGCATATTCTAGAATATGACATATGGAGTGTAGTGACTAGTTCACATCCTCTAGTACCCATTTTTATGAGAATGCATTTGTCTTTCCAGAGAATAGTGTTATGTTGTGGGGAGGCATGTCTCAGGAATCTGGGAAACACAATAGGTCTTGGCATATTCTAGGATATGACATTTGGGGTATAGTGACCACTTCATATCCTCTGGTACCCATTTTTATGAGAATGCATTTGTCTATCCAGAGAATAGTGTTGTGTTGGGGGGGGGGGGGGGGGGGGGGGGGGGGAGGCATGTTCTTTCTTGTTTTTCTAAGTCTGCCTTGTGCTGTATGTCCCTCTCCTCTTTTGGTGTGTGACTTGGATGGTATGGCATCACAACTCTGTCTTCTCAACCCTATATATTGATATCGTATTCACAAGGCATTCTTTCTAAGTCTTCTTCTGCCTTTCTAAACCCCCAGTGGAGCATAGGCCCTCAATCAACTCAGGCCAAGTCATTCTATCCTTTGCTATCGCATGCAGCTCTCCCCTTGTCCTCCCTTGTCTTTCTAATTTTATTCTCCAGCTCCCTTCTCCATTAGTTTTTTTGGCCTTCCTTTATTTCTATGCCCCTGTGGGTTCCACTGCAAAGGCATTCTAGTTATATTGTCGGCAGTAGGTGCTGAGACGATCTGGTGAAACATTTGTGTGTGCTTCTTCCCAGCTCATATTGTCGGCAGTAGGTGCAGAGACAATCCGGGTGAAACATTTTGTTGTGCTACACCCCAGCCCATATTGTCGGCAGTAGATGCAGAGACAATCCGGTGAAACATTTTGTTGTGCTACATCCTAGCTCATATTGTTGGCAGTAGGTGCAGAGACAATCCGGTGAAACATTTTGTTGTGCTACACCCCAGCCCATATTGTCGGCAGTAGGTGCTGCACATGCATAATTAATTGTAATATCAAGACCATTACTGTTACTACTGTCTGGCTCAGATTCATCAATGGCAGTAGCAGTTTGGACAGTTCTAGACTTAGCTGTGTTGTCGTTCTGGTTTCCTTTACCATTTGGTCATGATCTATTCAGATGGTTCGGTGGTGAGAGGAAAGAGAAGGCCTTGGGGTTCGTAGTGAAAGCCAATGGAAAATCTTTAGTGCAAGACAGCCTAGCGTACGACACCACAACATCTAGCATGAGAATGGAGGTGGAGGCGGTAACTGCAGCTCCCCGGTGGCTAGAGAACAAGATGCATACACATGTTGTAATTGTAACTGACTCTGAAAGCTTGCTGAGAAAAGTGAAGACAGGGATGCCGGCGTAGTGGGTAATGAACAGACAGACAGATTGTCTGGGTCTGCACCACTGGGTGGTGAATTTATTCACAAGGCAGATGTGGTCAAGGCTCTTTAGGAACAAGCAACGGAGCTAGTAGAGAAACAAGGTTATTATGGCCTGGATAGAAGAATGAGGTACCTGGGTGTAACCAGAGGGTCTGGCTGGCTCACCAGAGGGTCTGGCCGGCTCACTACACTCAGGGAACAGGCAAGATGGACATATAACCAGATTGTGACCGGTACCATCAGTATTGGAACTGCGCTGGCTGCTGAAGATGAGGACGGAGCACACATGGGAATGCCCCGAGTGCAGTGATGCCAATTTTTGACTCAACTCAACTTGGTCAGGGACGTCAAACAAAAATTGTATCACACTAATTCAAAACAAATCGAATTATTCCTCTGGATAGCCTATGCTTAGAAAACAAAACTACTTTGGTTTTTCAAAACGTGTTCAGACAAATTAATTTTCCTAGCAAACAAAACAGTATTGTTACAGTGCATATGTTGACAACCATTAAGTCTCATTACTTAATTGTCGCACCTTGTATAAACAGCTAGAAACCTCTGGAATCTGACATCATATGGTCCTTAATCTCTGTCCGCAGGTTATAGGCTCTCCCCACTCGTACTCAGGTCACAACAGTGTCACTTCACCCATGCCCACAGTGCCATCCAAGTAAGTAGATCTACCTTAACAAACATTGTATTGTCATCCATGCCCACAGTGCCATCCAAGTAAGTAGATCTACCTTAACAAACATTGTATTGTCATCCATGCCCACAGTGCCATCCAAGTAAGTAGATCTACCTTAACAAACATTGTATTATCACCCATGCCCACAGTGCCATCCAACTAAGTAGATCTACCTCAACAATTGTGTTATCACCCATGCCCACAGTGCCATCCAAGTAA
The DNA here is from genome assembly GCA_905116865.2 of Candidula unifasciata. NCBI lineage: Eukaryota > Metazoa > Mollusca > Gastropoda > Stylommatophora > Geomitridae > Candidula > Candidula unifasciata. Next base: position 40,863 of record CAJHNH020002530.1, read on the forward strand.
GTAGATCTACCTTAACAAACATTGTATTGTCATCCATGCCCACAGTGTCATCCAAGTAAGTAGATCTACCTCAACACTTGTGTTATCACACATGCCGTGACATCCAAGTAAGTAGATCTACCTCAAAAAACATTGTATTATCACCCATGCCCACAGTGCCATCCAAGTAAGTAGATCTACCTCAACAATTGTGTTATCATCCATGCCCACAGTGCCATCCAAGTAAGTAGATCTACCTCAACAATTGTGTTATCATCCATGCCCACAGTGCCATCCAAGTAAGTAGATCTACCTCAACAATTGTGTTGTATTTGAGTGCTTCAGTATGAGATGGGCAGCAAAGATTTTTTTTGGCAGATTGAGTAATGCATACGTGAGATACCCCAAAGTTTATGTTATTCACATGGGAGTTGTCCAAAGTTTATGTAATACAAATGGGAGTATCCAAAGGTAATGTAATACAAATGGGAGTATCCAAAGTTTATGTAATACAAATAGGAGTATCCAAAGTTTATGTAATACAACTACAAAGTATCCAAAGTTTATGTAATAAAATACAGTCTAAAGTTTATGGAATTCGGTGTACAAAGTTTGTGTAATACAAACTTTGTTTAAGTTTGTGTAATACAAACTTTGTTTATGTCCATACTTTATTTAATCCAAACTTTGTTTTTTTCTTATAGTTTATGTAATACAAACTTTGTTTATTCCCAAAGTTTATGTTATACAAACTTTGTTTATTCCTATAGTTTATGTAATACAAACTTTGTTTATTCCCAAAGCTTATGTTATACAAACTTTGTTTATTCCCATTGTTTATGTAATATAAATTTTGTTTGTTCCCATTGTTTATGTAATACAAACTTTGTTTATTTCCATAGTTTATGTAATGCAAACTTTGTTTATTTCCATAGTTTATGTAATAAAAAAAAAACAGAATGTCAAAAGTTTATGTATTAAAATTGCCGTGTCCAGAGTTTGTGTAATACAATCACAGAGTGTCAAAAGTTTAAGTAGGGTGGTCAAGAGGTGCCCACATTTATATTGGTTTGTTTTATGGTGTATAACCATAAATAAATGGTAAAACCGGTTTTTACAACAAGGCTATTCACCTGTTTACTCAAGAACCATAAATTTGAAAATGGCGATCATTATGGCCCAGAGGTGCGAGCCGCAGCATAGAAAAATAATTAAAAAGTGTGGGACCCTTTCCGCACCTTTAGGCGTATTAGGCATATAGGAGTAGTCATGTTTTATAGACTAATCGGCACAAGCCGATAATATGAAAATTAGTACTTGGGTGCAAATTTCAATTGCTCCAACATGCTGAGAGAAGAAATACAATCTGCAAATAAAGTATACTATGCCCTTCAATATCTGCTAAAGTAAAGTTTCTGTCTCGCAACACCATGATCTTCTTCTTCTTCTTCACTTCCTCTTTTACCGCTGTGGGTGTCGAGGGAGAGATAAGGTTCTGTTCCTAGCTCTTCTGGCCGCCTCGACCATAGGCACATCGTGCTGTTGTAGAGTTCTTCACTTCCTCTTTTACCGCTGTGGGTGTCGAGGGAGATATAAGGTTCTGTTTCTAGCTCTTCTGGCTGCCTCGACCATAGGCATATCGTGCTGTTGTAGAGTTTCTCTGATGTTATCCTTCCATCTTGTTCTTGGTCTACCTCATGCTCTACGTCCTTCTCTTTCCATGTATGCTTTGTATGGTATGGTGTCACAAGGCATTCTCTCTAAGTGGGCAAACCATTTCATTTGCTGTCTTCGTATGTAATCCAGAATTGGTTCTGTGCCTACTTTTTCTCTTATGATCTCATTCCTGATCTTATCTCTTATGGTCACTCCTACAGCCCTTCTCAGACATCTCATTTCCATGGTTACTAATTTTCTTTTATGGTTTGTTGTGAGTGACCATGTCTGGCACTGGTAGCACAGAGTTGGAATAAATATGCTTTGAATAAGATGTCTCTTTGTGCTGATTGGGATTGTCTTATGCTGTAAGAGGGGTGCTAGCTGTCCCAATACTTGGTTTGCTTTACTGCATCTAATGTTAATTTCGTTATCCAATTTCCCACCTTCGGTAAATGTAGTTTCCCAGATATTTAAACTCAGATGCCTGTTTAATGCCTTTGTACTCTTTTGCTATGTTTAGATCTGTCTTCTTTTTTCCTATTGACCTTACTTCTGTCTTTTAAGTGTTGATTCTCATATTATTTGTTTTACATTCTTCATTCATGGATGTTAGATGTTGTTGCAATTTCATGGCTGTATCTGCTATCAAGGCCTGGTCATCTGCAAAGAGTAATTTGTTGATCTTACCAACATTTTCATTCATGGACTTGGCATTCTTGCATATACTGTCGAAACATCCTGGCCAACGGGGCTCTGGTGAAGTTGCGACAGGCCTAGCAAGCTTTCAATGGATTTATTATCGCTACAGAAAACACAATGAGATATAAACACCAAGATCAAAATATATAAAACATTGATAAGACCAGTCATTTTATATGACTCTGAAACTTGGAGCACAACTAAAAGAGATGAAGCCTTATGACAGATTTTTTTTAAACAGATTCTTACGACGAATCTTTGGACCCATCAAAGATGCAAACAGCGTATGGAAAAAAAAGGAGTACAGCCACAGTTACACAACACAAATACATCCAGAAAAACAGGACAATGGACACGAAAAGTGGAACCCTCATCCGGACCACAGGATCAGAATGGAGGACCCAGACATATTGAGTGTGGCCACATCACACAGCTGGGGACAATAGGCCACAATTCTTGGTACAACATACAACAATAGGCCACAACTCTTGGCACAACAAATAACAATAAGCCACAACCCTTGGCACAACAAGCAGTAGGCCACAACTCTTGGCACAACATACAACAATAAGCCGCAACCCTTGGCACAACATTCGACAATAAGCCACAACCCTAGGCACAACAAACAATTGGCCACAACCCCATGGCACAACATTCAACAATAAGCCACGCCTTGGACACAACAATAAGCCAGAATTATCGGGCAACAAATACTTTAAACTGTTTAACTTGGCACAAATAAAACCAGACCACAATTATAACTGAAGCTGCACTGGTAACAGCCAAACATTACAGGTCGCTGAGTGACCTACAAAAGACAGTGAAGTTTATACTAGAGACGACATTGTAGATATAGATCATCTATTTCAGTCGATCGAATGAAAGAAGAAGTTAACGTGAAGCTGATCTCAGCAGGGTTGAACATGGTCAGAATAGATGTTTAATGAAACAAAACTGGCTGAAGCAAGACAATTAAAATGAACGCTCCTATGTTGTGCAGACAAAAAGAGCATGTTGTAAATTTGAAACCACCATAGTAATCACCTGCTGATCTTAAATTTCCTGTGGTGAGATGTACAGTATAAATAGACACATTCTGATTTGTATATTTCATAGGAAAGAATTCATTTCCCCCACACTTTGCCTGATTTCAGTGTATCTGCATTATTTCCACATTATTTAAATTTAATATAATGAACGTAATCAAGGAATGTATAACATAACTGAGTTATGAGTTCGAAATTAACGAACTGGAAAAGAAGTCTCAGCGTATGTAAAACGGGAAAAAAAATATCTTGACCCATATACCATGCTTCATTTGAGGACAATCTTTATGGAACTATGAGCAGCCTCTTAGCTGCAGGAGTTTCAAGGAAAGACAGAATACGAAATCATGAAATCTAGGAATAAAGCCAGTCTTACAGGTCGTCAAAGAACAACAAATGAAGTGGTTCGGACACCTAACAAGAATGCCCTGGTACTATCTGCCACGGCGAGCCACACTAAAACGTTACAACGGATATAGAGCGAGTGGAAGACCTCGGAAAATAGGGAGTGACGGCATTGAGAACAGCCTTACAGAAATGAACATCAGTCTCAATAGTGCTCTTGACAGAGCTCATCAACGAACATTACATCTCCCCCCGACACTTCGATGAGGTACAAGGTGGAAGAGAGGAAGAAGAAGAAGAAGAAGAGCAGCCTCAGGTTAGTTAACTGCTGCTTTCATTGATTTATGCTTTTTCTTCATGTTCACCAGAAGTAAACACAGAAAGTTCTAGTTGTTCTTTTTTTCCCTTCTGTGGTCTTGAACCAGAACTTGGGTTATGCTTGCACATCCAATTTTACAGATCTGTATGCAGACTACTGGTTCCTCGCCTCTCAGGCAGCTGAACTCCGACTTTGAAGGAAGCGCCCCTAATTAGTAGGCTCTTAGGACATGCTTTGTTGGTGGGTCTGTTGTTTACTCTGTCACCCAAGGAATGGTGCCCTGGAACTCACACAGGGATTTCAATGTTTTCAGGCTGGAGGTTTGCATGATGAAATGGTTAGCTTGTTTACCTTGAGTTCTGAAGGTTGTGGGTTTGATATTGAACTTTGCCCTTTGGTTCTTGAGTATGGCTGTTTAGGAGATCCCTGGAGGCTGCTACTGGAGCAGGGGGAGATTGTATTTTGTGCAATGCGTTTTTTTTTTTTTTTTTAATTGGAAAAAATAATTTTAAAAAAAATTATGTCTCCCCCAACACCTCACTGATGTAAATGGTGGAGGAAAAGAAGAAGAAGATTAGAGATAGGGAGGTGGTTGGTCCTCTATAGCAAAGCGGTTAAGCCGTTTGCCTGGCACTCTGACAGTCTTGAGCTCAGTTATTTCATAGACAATGTTATTTGGAGGAGGGAGGGTAACACTGGAGCTGTGGAGTTTGTGCTTTGTGTGACACTCTCAGCAGGTAGCCATTCTGCAGAGAGAGACTGACCCATGTGAGATCAAACCTGGTGCAGTGAAGGTGATCCTCTCTGATGTAAGCCTGTTATATAATTGCTGTGTTTGTTGTTTCTCTGACAATTTGCAGCACTGATTATGCTGGGGATTTTGGCTTTGAGATCAGCTTTGCTCAACCATCTAAGGAAACCAAGTCTACCACCTGGACTGTAAGTTTTTGTAAATATGTATGTGTGAGAGAGAGAGAGAGAGAGAGAGAGAGAGAGAGAGAGACAGACAGAAAAAGGGAGAGAGAGAGAGAGATCGAGAGAGAGAGAGAGAGGGAGGCAGGGAAAGAGAGAAACTTTAAGATCATCTTTGCTCAACCATCTAAAGAAGCCAAGTCTACCACCTGTACTGTAAGTTTCTGTAAATATGTGTGTGTGAGAGAGAGAGACAGACAAGGGAAAAGGGGGGGGGGGGGAAAGAAAGAGAGAAACTTTGAGATCAGTTTTGCTCAACTGTCTAAAGAGACCAGGTCAGCCACCAGGACTGTAAGTGTTTGTAAATATGTGATTAAGAGAGAGAGAGAGAGAGAGAACTTTTGAGGTGTGAGAGAGGGAGGGGGAGAAAGAGACCCTTTGTTTAGGGAGAGAGAGAGAACGTTTGAGGTGTGAGAGAGGGAGGGGGAGAAAGAGACCCTTTGTTTGGGGTGAGAGAGAGAGAGAGAGAGAGAGAACCTTTGTTTGGGGTGAGAGAGAGAGAGAACCTTTGTTTGGGGTGAGAGAGAGAGAACCTTTGTTTGGGTAGAGAGAGAGAACAATTGAGGTGTGAGAGAGGGAGGGGGAGAAAGAGGGAGGGGGAGAAAGAGAACCTTTGTTTGGGGTGAGAGAGAGAGAGAGAACCTTTGTTTGGGGTGTGAGAGAGAGAGAGAACCTTTATGGTCAGCAGTGCTTAGCTGTCTAAAGAGACCATCTGGAATAAGTTTTTTTTTGTAAATGTGTGTGTGTGTGAGGAAGGGAGAAAGGTAGAGAGTGTGGGGGAGGGAGAGAGATATAGGGTGTACAGTTCGGGGAGCAGATGGATCACCACAGTCTGGTGAGACTGATGCAAGGGGGAGTGACGAGAGGTTCTGGCAGATGCTCGAGGCTCAGAGGAAAGGCAAGACGGACGCTTGATCAGAATGCTGCTGGCACCATTAGTATTGGAACTCTTCACTGGCTGCTGAGGATGGGGACGGAGCACTTATGGAAATGCCCTGAGTGCTGTGATGTCGGTTCTTGAATCAACTCAACAGTCTCAAACACTAAACTACTTTAAGTCACAAACCAAGACACTCTTGACAGTATGATAACCAAGAGAAGATGGAAATGGCTTGGCCGCATTTTGAGAATGAATCCTGATATACCTGCCGAAAAAGCTCTCACATGGACTGGACACCAGAGGGAAAGAGAGAGAAGGGGCGTCCCAAACAAAAAACCACATGGGGACGAACGATGGAAAGTGAACTGAGTGCGGCATCTCTGACATGGAAAACTGCTATGAAGATTGCGCAGGACAGGAAAGCATGGAAAGTCCTCTCTGAAGCCTCATAGGTCACTAGCCATAGAGAACTGATGCTGATGATGTGATATATCTCTTGAGCCAGTGGTACAGAATGGTCCTATACTTATATGTGTTTACCTGTTTTAAAACATTGCAGTATTCAGACAGCCTGAAGAAGTTGTATGTGAGGATGGCCACCACATGCCCTGTACGCTTTAAGACTCGCCACCTGGCGCCAGTTGGCAGCGTCATCCGAGCCATGCCCATCTTCATGAAACCAGAGCACGTCCAGGAGGTGGTCAAGAGGTGCCCCAACCACGCCGTTTCCAAAGAGCACAACGAGAACCACCCAGCTCCGTCTCACCTGGTCCGCTGTGAACACAAGCTGGCCAGGTACGTCGAAGACTCTTACACAAATCGACAAAGTGTCCTCCTCCCCAACGAGACCCCGCAGGCTGGGTCTGAGTGGGTCACCAATCTCTTCCAGTTCATGTGCCTGGGTTCATGTGTGGGCGGTCCGAACCGGCGGCCATTGCAGATTGTGTTCACTCTTGAGAAAGATGGCCAAGTGCTCGGCAGACGGGCGGTGGAGGTCAGGATCTGTGCGTGCCCTGGACGGGATCGAAAAGCAGATGAGGCGTCCTCCCAGCCAATCAAAGTCCAGGGAAAGAAAGGTGGGTTCATCCTTTTCTGTCTTTCTGCTTTTTGTTGAGTAGGTCTTCCCTGGCATGCTCTTTGTTGAGTATGTCTTCCCTTTCATGCTCTTTGTTGAGTAGGCCTTCCTTTTCATGCTCTTTGTTGAGTAGGTCTTTCCTTTCATGCTCTTTGTTGAGTAGGTCTTCCCTTTCATGCTCTTTGTTGAGTAGGTCTTTCCTTTCATGCACTTTGTTGAGTTGACCTTCCCTTTCATGCATTCTCTTTGTGAACCAGGTCTTCCCTCTTATGCTCTTTGTTGACTAAGTCTTCTCTTTCATGCTCTTTGTTGAGTAGGCCTTCCCTTTCATGCATGCTCTTTGTTGGGTGAGTAGGCCTTCCCTTTCATGCTCTTTGTTGAGTAGGCCTTCCCTTTCATGCTCTTTGTTGAGTAGGCCTTCCCTTTCATGCTCTTTGTTGAGTAGGCCTTTTCTTTCATGCTCTGTTAATAAACATTACATACGTTTGTAATGTTTTTGTTTGCGTTCACCGGTTGTAAATCCTCGGCAGAAAGACCTGGTTGTTCGTCCAATTCTGGACTTTTGCTTTATTCCAGGTCCTGAATTGTGCGTGCATATCCATTTCACAGATCTTGCTTATTTGTATGCAGACTGTTGGTTCCTTGCCTCTCAAGCAACTTTTAAGAAAGAACCCAGTTAGTCAGCTCTTATGACATGCTTGTTGAGGAGGCAGTGGATCCATTCTTGTTTCCCCCACAGTGGGACCCCGGAACCCACAGAGAAATGTTTGTAATAATCTCATTATAAAATTGTGTATTTCTGTGTGGGTTCCAGGGCCCAGTTGTGGGGAAAACAAGAATAGACCCAATGCCTCCTCAGCAAGCATGTCGTACGAGTCGACTAATTGGGGACTTCCTTTGAAGTCGGAGTGCATCTGTCCGAGAGGCAAGGAACCAACAATCTGCATACAACAAAGATGTGTAAAACGGAAAAGTAACAACAGTCTTTAAGAGCCTTAAGAAATTTTGGAGTTCCACGTTGTGCAGCTTTAAGACCAAACTATGAATCTTCAGTTCGAATGTTATTTTAATTCTAACATATGTCAGCGAAAATTGGAGAACCACAAAAGATATGGAACAAAAATTAAATGCATTTAAAAATAATTGTCTGAAAAAAATCATGAATATAAAATGGGATGTTTTTTTTTTTTTTTTAATTGAGGAGATCAGAAAAAACAAAAATTGTAGTAAAAGGGATAATATATGATAGAAAAACACTAACGATCCATCTTCCTCTTTCATTCTGGTCAGGTCATGTGATCTATTCCTTTATCTACGAGCACTAAATAAACCACTTTGCTGGACCAATCACAGTGTTGTCAAACTTCCTATAACGTCACACTTGAACTAGACTACCACATTCAGACTAGTATTACACTACTAATATAACGATCTATCAGTGGTCATAATAACAGATGGAATAACATAAAAGCAAAGGTCCCTTGTCTATGCCTTTAAGCGTACTGGAAATATAGGGCTAGATCTGTATTTTTATAGACCAGTCGGCACTGGGTGGGTGCTGTGGTCAGCATCAGGCCGGCCGCCTTTACTTCCCAGCCCTGCACCTGGTACCCACTCAAGGCTGGGTCGCCCTAGGAGTCAAGGTCATTTTTGAAAAAAGTCCAGCTCCACCAGGGTTCGAACCCACAGCCTTCCAATATGCAGGCGGGCGTCTAGACGCCAATGCCACAGTGATCCCGTAGAATAACATTTTTAAACATAAAATAAAATCAGGCCTCACTCTATGGTAATTTATGATTCTGTTGTTGGGGATGATAATAATGAGGATGACTGATGATGTTACAGAGTTGCAAAGGCAAACACTGCTCAAACAGACTTCAGAGTGTTTGCAGATCAAACATCTACAGCATTAACACTAAACTCAGGATCTACAAAACATGTGTTAGCTCAGTTCTCCTCTGTGGAGCAGAAACTTGGAAAACAGACAGACAGAAAGATAGAGAACATGCTCAGAAGTTTTGAGGGAAGACTTCTCAGAAGGGTTCACATGGGAAATTAAAATCAGCAATTCTAGATTTTTAAAAATGACAGACTTAGAAGATGTACATTTAAAAATAAAAAAATGGAGGTGGATTGGACACATCCTCAGAATGAAGAGAGAGAGATGCCGAGACAGGCAATGTAATTGACACCACAAGGAAAGCGAGAAAGAGGCAGGTCCAGAAGTACTTGGAGGCGAACCTTTGAGGCTGAACTCAAAGCTACGTGAAGGACATAATTGGAGATAGAGAGAATGGCTCAGGATCAAATTGAATGACATTTTATTTCTGACTTATGTTCCTCTGGGCGCAATGAGGTTTGATTGGTTGATCATGGTAATGAGATACTGATGATGCCAGGAGTGGCAGGGAATTGTTTGCCATTTGTCCAGACAGTTTTTCTTCTGTCACAGGGCTCCATGGCACAGCGTCCAAGATGGCCCTCAGCACAGAAATTATAAGTGTGGCCAAGAGACGCAAGTTGAATGATGACTCAGATATGTACACACTGACGGTGAGTGACCTTTTGGTTCTTTATTAATATCCTACCCCCAGAAGACGTCACAGGTAGTCCAAACATTTTAGAGGGTGGAAAGACTGGGTTTCCCGGCTTTCTGATGCTTTTAAGGACCCCAAAACATATAGAACTGGTCCTTACCCCAACCCACCTACGTCCCACGAGAAAGTGCAGCCTAGGTCCCACGACTGCATGCAGCCTATCTACCGCCATCTGAAATATTAGACTGTCCTGTGACCTGTGGATTTCCCCTGTTTGGGGTAGGATATTAATAAAGAGCCGACTTTTTTTTTGTCATACAATTTCTGGTACCCTCGTTATTATGATCTTTTTTCCTCTCCTCATGTTTGTCTGGGACCCCAATGTGAGGAGGGGGGGCCTCGCTGCGGCCCCTCAAACAAGCATGTCGTAAAAGTCGACTGATCAGTAGTATTTCCAAGTCAGAGGACATCTGCCTGAGAGGCAAGGAACTGTCTGCATACATATAAACCAGATCTGTAAAACAGATGTGCACGCAAAACAAGTTCTGGAACAAGACTAAAAGTCCTAAAGTGGATGAACAACCAGAACTTTCTGATGAACATGAAGTGGATCTTCTTCATTTTCTCTTTCACTGCTTCAGGTATTGAGGTTCTGCTTCTTGCTCCTCTTGTCGCTTTTATCTTTGACACTTTGTGCCATGTTAAAGTTACTCTGATGTTGTTTTTCCTTCTCATTCATTGTCTGCCTTGAGCTCCAAGCCCCTCTTCTCTTTCTGTGAAGCTGCTGAGTTCTGCTTTTTTCTTTAGAATGAGAAAGGTGAAGATAGGGATGCTTTGAGCAGAGTGGCAAGCTTCACTGGAAAGTTCACGGGAAGTGAGCAGACTTTGAATCTTTTCTCCAGGCCATGGTGGGTAATGAGCAGGCAGACAGATTGGCTGGATCTGCACCACTGAGTGGTGAATTGATACATGACAAGGCAAATGTAGTCAAGCCCTATGGGAAAAACAACGGAATCGGTAGAGATTATTAAAGCCTGGAGAGAATGAGGCACCTGGGAGTAACCAGAGGGTCTGGCCGGCTCACTACACTCAGAGGAAAGGCAAGACAGACATATAACCAGATTGTGACCGGTACCATCAGTATTGGAACTCTGCGCTGGCTGCTGAAGATGACGGAACACGCTTGGAAATGCCCTGAGTGCTGTAATGCCAATTCTCAACTCAACTCTACTCATTTAGAATGAGTTCTTCTTCTCGTTGAGAATGAGTTATGCTTTTCATTTGAATTGATAACACCTCTTTTGATGCATTTTATCACCATCGTCATTGTTATTTTTATTGTGCCATCAGCTTCATACAGTGGAGTACATTGGAAGAACAATAGCTTTATCCTACTTCTTCTTCTTCATCTTAGAGTCCATGCCGTGTGGCGTTGGTAGTTAATCCACAACCTTCTGTCTCATGTGTACTTTCAGTCAGCTGTAGTTAATCCACAACCTTCTGTCTCGTGTGTACATTCAGTCAGCTGTAGTTAATCCACAACCTTCTGTCTCGTGTGTACTTTCAGTCAGCTGTAGTTAATCCACAACCTTCTGTCTCGTGTGTACATTCAGTCAGCTGTAGTTAATCCACAACCTTCTGTCTCGTGTGTACTTTCAGTCAGCTGTAGTTAATCCACAACCTTCTGTCTCGTGTGTACATTCAGTCAGCTGTAGTTAATCCACAACCTTCTGTCTCGTGTGTACTTTCAATCAGCTGTAGTTAATCCACAACCTTCTGTCTCGTGTGTACATTCAGTCAGCTGTAGTTAATCCACAACCTTCTGTCTCGTGTGTACTTTCAGTCAGCTGTAGTTAATCCACAACCTTCTGTCTCGTGTGTACATTCAGTCAGCTGTAGTTAATCCACAACCTTCTGTCTCGTGTGTACTTTCAGTCAGCTGTAGTTAATCCACAACCTTCTGTCTCGTGTGTACTTTCAGTCAGCTGTAGTTAATCCACAACCTTCTGTCTCGTGTGTACATTCAGTCAGCTGTAGTTAATCCACAACCTTCTGTCTCGTGTGTACTTTCAATCAGCTGTAGTTAATCCACAACCTTCTGTCTCGTGTGTACTTTCAATCAGCTGTAGTTAATCCACAACCTTCTGTCTCGTGTGTACTTTCAGTCAGCTGTAGTTAATCCACAACCTTCTGTCTCGTGTGTACTTTCAATCAGCTGTAGTTAATCCACAACCTTCTGTCTCGTGTGTACTTTCAGTCAGCTCTGACACAGATGATCTTCCATGGCACGTGGCGTTGGTAGTTAATCTACAACCTTCTGTCTCGTGTGTACTTTAAATCAGCTGTAGTTAATCCACAACCTTCTGTCTCGTGTGTACTTTCAGTCAGCTGTAGTTAATCCACAACCTTCTGTCTCGTGTGTACTTTCAATCTGCTCTGACACAGATGATTTCCATACCTTGTGGCGTTTGTAGTCATGTCTATCCACAATCTTCTGTCTCGTGTAATTTCAATCAGCTCTGACACAGATGATCTTCCATGCCATGATGTCAGGCTGTCCAGCATCTTGTCTCCCTCTGCCTCTCCTTTCCTCCAACTTTCTTACCATCACAGTGTACTCCAGTTTTTCTTCACCACATGACCAAAGAACGTACATCGTCTCTTTCTGATGTGGGCAATCAGTTTTCTTTGTAAGTTTTTTTTTTAAAAAGACGTCTACATTACTCTTTTGAACTATTCAGGGTATTCTCATCCTTCGTCTATAAAACCACTTCTCCGCAGCTTCCAAATAAATGTTCACTAATTTACGAACTGTCCATGATTCACTTCAATATAGGACTTATATAGCCTTATCCTATGAAGAGATAATGTAGCCATAAAACTGTATGTTATGGCAGGGCAGACCAGGCCCTTAGCAGTCCCTGGCGGCTGGTCTAGGAGGGGAGCTCTGTCATGCAGACTGACAAAGTATTGCTCTTTAGATCAAGCAGCTTCTGTGGCCTGAATTGTTCTAAGCATTTTGGTGTCCCCTTTTCTCCAGGTCATGCTGGTGTGTTGGGAAATGAGCAGTCAGATAGACTGGCTGGCTCTGTGCCACTTGGTGGTGAATTGATGTATGACAAGTTAGATATTGTGAGGGCCCTTTGGCAGCGAGGGAACAGTGCGCAGCGCAGATAGATCATTACGGTCTAAGGAGAATGGTGCTGCGAGGTATCTGGCCAACGCTCAACACTCAGGGGAAGGATGAGACGGATATAGAGTCAGATGGTTACTGGTACCATCGGAATTGGAACTCGGCTTGCTGCTAAAGATGGGGACTGAGCACTTAAGGGAGTGTCCTGAGTGCTGTGATGTAGATTTTTAATTCAACATTTTGATGTCCCCTTTCCTTTGGATTTAATAAAGTCCGAGAGGTGAGGAACTAACAATCTGCATACAAACAAAGCCAGATCTGTAAATCGTATGTGCACACAAAACTCAAGTTCTTCTCTTCTCCTTGTTTGTGTTCACCGGCTGTTAACTGCGACGAAAGGTTCTGGTTGTTTGTCCACTACTGGACTTTAGTCTTGTTCCAGAACCTGAGAGTTGCATGCACATCTGTTTTACTGATCTTACTTGTTTGTGTGCAGACTCTTGGTTTACAGCTAGTCTGCGATATCGACTTTTAGTCGTGCGCATCTGATTTCTGTAAACCCTTAATTAGTCACTTTTTTGCAACACGTTTATTAACAGAAAGTGTGTCTCTTCTTCTGCCCACCAGAACAAGGTCCCAGATCCCACTCGGAAGTAGATTTATCTCTAATTACACAACTGAGTATTCCGATCAATTGATTTCAGGTGAAAGGAAAGGAAAACTTTGAATTCTTGAAGAAGATGAAAGAAGTTTTGGAGTTATCTGCCCTGCTGCCAGCCCAGACGGTCGCATCTTACAGGCAGCGGCAAGCGGAATATCACAACCAGTGAGTATTGGTTTTGTTTTCTTTCTGTTTTATCTGTATTCTTATTCTTTTTTCCTTTTTAATCTCACATTCTTCTTCTTCTCTTCCACCTTGTACCTCAGCGAAATGTCCGGGTGAGATGTAACATGCGCTGATGAGCTCTGTCAAGATCACTATTGAGACTGATTTTCTTTTCCTAAAGGCTGTTCTCAATGCCATCACTCCATATTTTCTGAGGTCTTCTTCTTGCTCCATACCTGTTGTAACGTTTCGGTGTTGCTTGCTGTGGCTGATATTACCAGGGCATTCATGTTAGGTGTCCAAAGCACTTCATTTGTTGTTGTTTGATGACTTGTTCACTGGCTATAAATTCCAGCAAGAAATTTTGGTGGCTCAGCCACTTCTGGAACTTGATCCTGTTCCAGAATTTGAGTTTTTGCATGCACATCCGTTTTACAGTTTGTTTAAGGTTAGTTAGTCGACAGATTATCCTCATTGCATTCAAACCACTCAGTCCATAAGTGCTCGGATCCCCTCCTCAGTCAATCCTGCAGCGTGTAGCGGCTGATGACGCTAGTTCTGTGGTGGTTTATTATTATTCTTTGACTACCCGCGTAGTGTTCTTGTTTGGCGACACCCCGTTTAACTTGCTGTTCTTGAGTCTGACCATGGTTGCAGATTCACAGTTCTCAGTTGGTTCACGCAAATGTTTTAAATCTCGTACAGCATTCAGTATATCAGCCTGGTCCAAAGCTCATCCAGATTTCAGAGTAGCCTATTCTTCTTCTTCTTCTTCTTTCGTTCACCTGAAATAAATTTTGTATATCAACAGTTTTGTCTCTTGTATGAATTTCACTGTCGTTGTTAGTTCATTCAGTGGTCCATAGAGTTTACATTCCACTGTTGTTCTTTCTGGCCAAAAGGTTTGCCTTAATGTGTCAAATTCGGTGCAGTCCTGGAGTACATGCTCTGATGTCTGGGGCACCTTTCCACTGGTGCACATGGCTGATACACCTATCTTGAATTGTGTGCCTATCAGCTTGTTCATTTCCTTGTACTCCCTCATATCTTGGCACAAAAATGTAAGTTTAAGATTATTTGTGTGCAGTATATTGGTTCAGAATAGAGGGAATTACATGGTATAATAACTAATGTAGAGCTTTGGGAGAGAACTAAACAGGCTCCAGTGGACCAAGAGGTGAGGAAAAGATGCTGGCATTGGAAAGGACACACATTGAGAAAACAGGAGAGCAGCATAACTAGAATGTCTTTGCATTGGAACCCACAGGGGCATAGGAATAAAGGAAGGCCAAAAAACACATGGAGAAGAGAGCTGGAGAATGAAGTTAGAAAGATGGGGAGGACATGGCGAGAGCTCCATGCAATGTCGAAGGATAGAACGACTTGGCTGAGTTGGTTGAGGGCCTATGCTCCATTGGGGGATAGAAAGTCAGAAGAAGAAGAAATTGGTTCCTTGCTTCTTAGGCAGGTTCACTGTGATTTTGAAGATAACATCCCCAATCAGTCATCTAATTAGTTTGGATTAGGGGGTGGGGGGATGTAGACCCATCCCCCCTTCCCCAACCCCTTCCCCACAGTGGGACCCCGGAACATAAATGTAGATAATGTTGAATTAAGAATCGACATCATAGTACTGGGGACACTCCCATAAGCGCTCCATCCCCGTCTTCAGCAGCAAGCGAAAAGTTCCTATTCCAATGGCACCAGCAACTGTCTGATTGTATATCTGTCTTGTTTTTCCCCTGAGTGTTGAGAGTCAGCCAGATCCCCTGGTAACTCCTCGCAGTGCCATTCTCCCCAGACAGTGTGTCTCTGCGCTTTTCCCTCGCTCCCAAAGGGCCCTCACAATATCTGGCTTGTCATACATCATTTCACTACCAAGTGGTGCAGAACCGGCCAGTCTATCTGCCTGCTCATTTCCCAACACACCAGCATAACCTGGAGAAAATATCAAAAGGACGCTAACTACCCGGGACCTTTGAAGTGATGCTTGCCACTCTTCCCAACACACCAGCATAACCTGGAGAAAATATCAAAAGGACGCAAACTACCCGGGACCTTTGAAGTGATGCTTCCCACTCTGCACAGAACATGCCTGTCTCCTCCATTTTCAGCATGCTCTGTGAGTCAGTTACAATCACAGCATGTGTGTACAGCTGATTCTCAAGCCAGCGGAAGGCAGCAGTGACTGCCTCCACCTCCATTCTCAAACTAGACGTGATATCATATGCAAGGTTTTGTTGCACTAAGCGATGTCCATTCGCTTTTGCTTCTGTGGTTAGTTATCCACCGTCATTTTTTACATTACACATTTTGACTATCCTCGGAATAACGGCCCTAAATTATCAAGGCAGAAAATATACCCTAACAGAGCCTCAGTCACGTGTCAATTGCACACTTTCGGGGACTATAACGCCACCGCCGAATTGCGAACTTCCAGCGATTTCCGCCATGGCCGAGAGTATCCTCCAGGCCGCTCACGCGGCGTGGATTGGGACTAAACTAGATGGCTAGGACTCAGCAAATAAAATGAAGGAAGCTGCAGGAAATGCGGTAGCTGCTACTTGTGAGTCCCAGCCATCTAGTTTAGCCCCAATCCACGCCACGTGGGGGAATACTCTCGGCAGTGGCAGAAGTCGCCGAAAGTGCGCAATTTAAGACGGAAGTGGGCAATTGACACGTGACTGAGGCTCTGTTATGGAATATTTTCCGCCTTGATAATTTAGGACCGTTATTCGGAGGATAGCCCATATTTTCAAGGTTTTTGTGTGTTTACCATTGTCATTTCGTGTAATTTCTGGTTAACTGCACACTCCCTTGTCTGTTGGTTGTCCATTGTTCTCATTGTAGGGGGCTGCATGGTGTCCGCCTCGAGTGCTAGAGGTTCCTGGTTCAATCCCCAGTAAGGGCTGGGGATTTGTTTTTCACATGAACTTGGACTTCTAGTAATTCCCCCTGGTCTCTGGGTAGTGAGATTGGACGCCTGTGTGCATTGTTGCGCACGTAAAAGTTCCCTTGGCAGTTGGAAATCGAAAAGAGTAGCCTAACTGCGCTGCCGGGACAAAATTTGGGGTTAAAAGTATTTCAGGATCCTCTACGACGCTACAGAGCCTGTGCACTGTGCTGAGCTTCTTCAGACTCAGACTTGAGTAAGAAGAAAGAACGAAGCACTCATGGGGTACTTCTCATGTGCCATGGTGTTGATCCGTTGTTCAAACCTCAAACCTGTTCTCACTGTGTTAACATGCTGGATTTGAAAGCGAGCATCTTATCGACTGCGCTAACGCGGCCATGTGGGTGTTGTTTATGGTTTCCATTTGAGTGAAATAGAGTTGGAGAGTGAGTGAGGCAGTTTATGGAGTTATTTGTAGTAGGTGAGTGAGTGAATTAGGGGGATGGATGAGTGAATTATAGAGTTAGGGCAGTAATGTGTGAATAAGGGGGGATGTCAGTGATTTAAGGAGTTGTTCTTCTTATCGATCCAGCTGCGGAGCATGAGCTTTCGCCCTTTGGCCCAATGCCATAAAGTAGAATTTACATGTTTTCACAAGTTGTTCTTTTTCTCCGTACAAGATGCTCCACTTGGAGGGAGTAGCATTCTTCTAGTCTCGTTGAGTTTTGGGCACTCTAAGAGATGATGGTCAACAGTTTTGTAGGGGTAGTTACACAGCGGCAATAGAATCATGTTAAAATTACATTACAAAATAAAGTCACATTGAAATTAGTTATGGAAATTATTAAACTTAGTTATGAAATAGGCTCATATTGAAATTAATTATAAAATAGATCCACATTAAAATGTATTATAAAATTGTTCTACGCTGAAATTAATTATAAAATTGGCCCTCTTTCAAATTAATTATGGAATAGGTGCAGATTGTGGGGAAAGTCTATTCCTTTTCTTAGCCAGGCTCCTGCCCTTTGACTACTGACCCATAATCTTTGCCAGCCACCTGCAACTTTATGACAATTCTTCAGAATTGATCCATACTGAGTTTACTTTATCCATTAGGCCCATATTGAAATTTCTTGTAAAAAAAAAAATGTCCATATTGAAATTTTTTGTTACAAAATTTTCGTATTTAAATTTCTTGTAAAAAGATTTCCATATTGAAATTTCTTGTAAAAAAATCTCCATATTGAAATTTCTTGTAAAAATGTCTGAATTGAAATTACTTCATAAAATAGACACACATGGAGATTACAGTGTAATACAAGATACCTCAGTGATTCAGTCAGTCAGTAGCATGTCCTTTGCAGAACCTTGTTCCCATAACAACCTTCCGGCAAACTTCTCGATCACAAGCATGATGTCCAGTGTCCGATACACCCATCTGAAGATCATCCGCCACATCCTGCACCCATCTTCTCTTTGGCCTTCCCCTTCCTCTCTTCCCCTTCCTCTCTTCCCCTTCCTCTCTTCCCCTTCCTCTCTTCCCCTTCCTCTCTTCCCCTTCCTCTCTTCCCCTTCCTCTCTTCCCCTTCCTCTCTTCCCCTTCCTCTCTTCCCCTTCCTCTCTTCCCCTTCCTCTCTTCCCCTTCCTCTCTTCCCCTTCCCTCAATGATTAGATTATAAAATATAAATTAAATTGTTGATGTTGACCACATCACCCAGCAAGTACCGACTGGGCTTGTGCCCTATATGCCCAGTATGCCTGAAGGTGTGGAAAAGGTGCTTTACTTTACTTACCACTACGTCATAAAATAGCATTGCACTGAGATTGCATTTGTTTTGTTTTTAATTAAGTGAAGGACTCTTGTCACACAACTCTGGTCACGTAACTCTGGTCACACAACTCTTGTCACCCAAGTATTGTCACACAATTCTGGTCACACAAATGATTTCACACAACTGTTTTCACACAACTCTGGTCACACAACTCTTGTCACCCAAGTATTGTCACACAATTCTGGTCACACAAATGATTTCACACAACTGTTTTCACACAACTCTGGTCACACAACTCTCATCACCCAAGTATTGTATCAGGCATATGGTTTTAGACCCAAATTTGTCAAGACCTACCAGCAGCCGATGGGTGGATGTGGTCAGCATCACGCTGGCCACCTTAACGTCTCAGGACTTTACCTGGTACTTATTGTAAAGCTAGGTCCCCCTGAGAGCCAAGGTCTTTCGTTTTGTAGAATGATAAAATGCAGATGTGGTGTTCTTGTTATCGTTTACCCGTTGTAAACTTCTGCAGAAAGTTCTGGTTCTTCATTTACTTGTCTCATTCCAGGACTTGAGCTTTGTGTGCAGTCTGGCTTATCTGTGTGCAGACTATTGGTTCTTCGCCTCTCAGGCAGATGCACGCTGACTTACAAGGAAACTACTTTAATTAAACACCTTTTACGACATTGTGGGATATTTACGGCAGTGGGTCTGTCCCTCCCTTTTCCCCAATAGGGTCCCCTGAACTCACACAGGGAGATGCAGGAACCATGACCTTTGGGTCGGCAGGCAAGTAACTGCACCAGTGCCGGTCACATAAAATAGGCCCACTTTGACATTAGATTATAAACTGTCACATGCAATCAGTCATCTGTACTGCTCTGGCTCGTTGCAGGCGGCTGGCAAAGGTCATGGGTCAGGAGTCAAAGGGCAGGTGCATGGCTAAGAAAAGGAAGAGACTTTCCCCCAAATCGAGCAAACTTGTCAAGAAATAGCAACAGTCCAGGAGTTTAACGCAACATCTAAAGCCCAGCAACAGTTCAGAAGTTTAACCCAACATCTAAAGCCCAGCAACAGTCCAGAAGTTTAACGCAACATCTAAAGCCCAGCAACAGTCCAGAAGTTTAACATAACATCTTAAGCCCAGCAACAGTCCAGAAGTTTTAACACAACATCTAAAGCCCAGCAACAGTCCAGAAGTTTAACATAACATCTAAAGCCCAGCAACAGTCCAGAAGTTTAACATAACATCTAAAGCCCAGCAACAGTTCAGAAGTTTAACGCAACATCTAAAGCCCAGCAACAGTTCAGAAGTTTAACGCAACATCTAAAGCCCAGCAACAGTCCAGGAGTTTAACGCAACATCTAAAGCCCAGCAACAGTCCAGAAGTTTAACACAACGTCTAAAGCCCAGCAACAGTCCAGAAGTTTAAAGCAACATCTAAAGCCCACCGACAGTCCAGAAGTTTAACACAACGTCTAAAGCCCAGCAACAGTCCAGAAGTTTAAAGCAACATCTAGAAGGGTTTATTTCACACATCAGTTAATCTGTATTTCCAACTTTTGAAATTCTAATTTCACACGGAAAATATCCTAGTTTTAAAATGTATATCCTCATATGGGTTCCAGAGCCCTATTGTGGGGGTGGGGGGAGAGGGGGGGAGAACAAGAGTAGACTGCCTGCCTGCCCAAAATCATGTCATTATATTTGACGAATTGGGGAGCTTTCTTCAAAGTCAGAGTACATCTGCCTAAGGGGCTGGGAACCAACAGTCATCACGCAGTGTGTTCTGTTACTGTTTTTTTTCCCCTATTCGGTCATAGCATACCACAAAATATCTGGCATTGCCAGTTGCCTCCTTGAAAGTTTTGTACTCATGATTTTTCATAGTGATTATCTTTTTGTGCAACTGCTGTGAAAGGTGAGGGGGGGGGGGTCTTATACATGTGAGCATCTTGTAATGGAAAAAATATGGTAATTATGTTGTTTGTATATAGCACTTAACGACTCTCAGTGTTTGCGATATGGTAATTGTTGTAATATGTTGTCGATGTTTCATTATCTGTTTTATTATGTGACCATGGTAGGAGAAAATTGTGATTTGATTGAGAATTTTCAATTTATTTATGGTAGCTAGGTAATTGTACCCCACTAGGACGTCACACAATTGATAAACACCCGGTGACACAAAGTGCCACCATGCGGATGAGGACCACCCGTGGAGAGGTCGCAGAAATCCCTGTTCAGCCGCTAGGCCATATTTTAGGCCCAGCTATATTTAGGGCCCCCCGACAAAAGCTAGGGCGGGCTTCCAAATAACCAAAAATTGCATCCCACATGGGGACGACAAGAGCATGTAGCATCTCTATTTGTTTATATATATATTTATTTTGGTTGTTCTTTCTGCAATTTTGCCAGAAAATGTTTTCACGTTGTTGATATTTAAATAATGCAGACCCAAACGTTAAATTGTATTGGTGATGTATTGGTGATGTATTGATGATGTATTGATGATGTATTGATGTCCTGATTCTTTAAGGTTTGAGAAGGTGTGAACTTGGCTAGAAGCCTTAACGATACGTCTCATTAACAGGTTATTATAGGCAAGTCAGAAAAATGACATTTGTGGGGAATAGGACACAACCTGAAGTGTCAGTTTTTCAGCTTCTCTGGGCGATGGGATTAAACCATTGTCTCTGCCTGTGATAGGGCTGGAATGTGTGGCTTAGAGGGGGAACTAGTTAAGTTAGTCGACAGATTATTCTTGCACATCGAACCGTTCAGTCCATAACTGCTTGGATCCCCTCCTCAGTAAATCCTGCAGTGTGTGTCACCAGTTCAGTTTTTTTTTTTTTTTTTTTTTTTTAATTCTTCTTTGGCTTCCTGCATAGTACTCTTGTCTGGCCACACTCTTTTAACATACTATTCTTGCATCTGGTCATGGTTGTAGAGTCACAGTCATTACTTGGTTATCACAAACGTCTTACTTCTCATAGAGCATTCAGTGTATCATCCTGGTCCATGGCATGTCTGCCCTCCATGGTAGCATCACCTGCAAGCCTATCTGCTTGCTCATTCCCTTGCACACCTGTATATGTGCACTGGCAGGAATATCGAAACATATATGTCAGTCCCGACTGCCTAAGATACTCCAGCCACTATTTATGGACTTAGTCCATCTTGCATCTTCCTGATCATACTTATGGAGTCACAGAGAAAACATGCGCGGGTAAGGGTCAGTGTCTCCAGCCATCCAGCCATGTTATTACTTTGGTCACTGCCACGACCTGCGTAGTCAGAAAGGGAACTGATTATCTCAACCCATACAGCTGTGATTTTCTGTATGTGATATTCTAGAAATCTTAACTCCCTGAGTTTGAATGGTTGGTAACACTAGTAAGCACTTCAGAAAAGGCTGGACAAACCTTCATCTTTGTGCTGGCGTATGGGGGTGTTTGAGGCTACAAGCATGCAGATTACCTTGCAGACACTGTAATTGATATGGCTGTTCCAGCACTGAACACAAGCTTTTTTATCAATGCCATGCACAGCACTTGCAGCAAAGGCAAATATCCCCCCAAAAAGCATGACTACATATCCGAGACTGGGCTGACGGACATGGGGGTGCAGCCTAGAGCTGCAAGAAAGGAAACATTTCACCAAGGGGACAGGATGTTTGATTAATCAACACTTGTGGAGAAGGAGATTGTAGCACCTGGTGCAGAGGGATGTGGAGAACATTGAATAATTAGTTTAATGAGTCATGTAACTAAAATATTAATGAGAATTAACATGAGAAGATATTATTATCTGTGGAGATATATGACAGGGCACATGGTGATGATGATGAGCACTGTATGCTTTATGTGCCACTTTTTTTTAACGCTTTTACATCTGCCGGTAACATGTACAGTTTTACATAATATTTTGCAATACAACAGAACTATAGTAGAAAGTAAAAGTAAAGATCCCTTTTTAAGCCTTTGGCGCATCGGGCATATGGAAAGAGCACCCATATTTTTACAGACACATCATCACTAGGTGGGTAATGTGGTCAGCATTACGCCAGCGGTCTTTACTTCCCCAGTACAGCCATCCTGGTACCCATTTTAGGCCGGGTCGACCTGTGAAGCCCCATACCATGATAGAAATCCACGCAGCCAGCAGTGAGTTTCGATCGCGGTCTGTTAGAATTACGAGTCAGACTCGCAACGCCTGAGCAACGAACGTCGCTACAACGGAACTATGTCTGTTAGTAAACATTCCAATTTCATGTTCAGCAATAGGGCAGCTGGTATTATTTATTATCATTGTTGTTATTTTTGTTCCAACCTTGTCATTGTATGTACATTACATATCATATAACATAAGTTGTTATTTTTGTTCCAACCTTGTCATTGTGTGTACATTACATGTCATATAACATAAGTTGTTATTTTTGTTCCAACCTTGTCATCGTGTGTACATTACATGTCATATAACATAAGTTGTTATTTTTGTTCCAACCTTGTCATTGTGTGTACATTACATGTCATATAACATAAGTTGTTCTTTTTGTGTTGGTGTATTTTCATATCATACAACCACATGTATGCTCACCTGCAGATCCGGAGATTGTGGGTTCAAATACGAACAGAACAGGACTTATTTCAAATATGACCTGCCTAAAATTGGCACTAGGTAAAGTCATGGGATGTAAAGGCGGCCGGCGTGATGTTAAACCCACATCACCTCCTACGTGCTGGATGGTCTGTGAAATATAGGTCTGTCCTTCTATGCCAAGTACACCTGAAGGCGTGTTAAAATGTGCTTTACTTTCCTGTATAGCCACTTGGTGGGTGAGTGCTTGCCTGTGTGTGTGTGTGGGTGAGTGCTGGCCTGTGTGTGTGTGCACGTGGGTGAGTGCTAGCCTGTGTGCGTGGGTGAGTGCTGGCCTGTGTGTGTTAGTGCTGGCCTGTGTGTGGGTGAGTGCTGGCCTGTGTGTGTGTGGGTGAGTGCTGGCCTGTGTGTGTGTGTGCACGTGGGTGAGTGCTAGCCTGTGTGCGTGGGTGAGTGCTGGCCTGTGTGTGTGTGTGTGGGTTAGTGCTGGCCTGTGTGCGTGGGTTAGTGCTGGTCTGTGTGTGTGGGTTAGTGTTGGCCTGTGTGTGTGGGTTAGTGCTAGCCTGTGTGCGTGGGTTAGTGTTGGCCTGTGTGTGTGCATGGGTGAGTGCTGGCCTGTGGGTGAGTGCTGGCCTGTGTGGGTTAGTGCTGGCCTGTGTGTGTGTGCATGGGTGAGTGTTGGCCTGTGTGTGTGCATGGGTGAGTGCTGGCCTGTGTGTGTGCATGGGTGAATGCTGGCCTGTGTGTGCACGTGGGTGAGTGCTGGCCTGTTTGTGCACATGGGTGAGTCCTCGCCTGTGTGTGTGTGCGCGTGGGTAAGTGCTGGCCTCTGTGTATGCGTGGGTTAGTGCTGGCCTGTGTGTGGGTGAGTGCTGGCCTGTGCATGGGTGAGTACTGGCCTGTGTGGGGGTAAGTACTGGCCTGTGCGGGGGTGAGTGCTGGCCTGTGCGTGGGTGAGTGCTGGCCTGTGAGTGGGTGAGTGCTGGCCTGTGAGTGGGTGAGTACTGGCCTGTGCATGGGTGGTTACTAGCTTGTGTATGAGTGAGTACTGGCCTGTGAGTGGGTGAGTGCTGGCCTGTGAGTGGGTGAGTGCTGGCCTGTGAGTGGGTGAGTGCTGGCCTGTGAGTGGGTGAGTGCTGGCCTGTGAGTGGGTGAGTGCTGGCCTGTGCATGGGTGGTTACTAGCTTGTGTATGAGTGAGTACTGGCCTGTGAGTACTGGCCTGTGTGTGGGTGAGTACTGGCCTGTGAGTGGGTGAGTGCTGGCCTGTGAGTGGGTGAGTACTGGCCTGTGAGTGGGTGAGTACTGGCCTGTGAGTGGGTGAGTACTGGCCTGTGAGTGGGTGAGTACTGGCCTGTGCGTGGGTGAGTACTGGCCTGTGAGTGGGTGAGTGCTGGCCTGTGCAAGTGTGTGTTTGTGTCTTTATTGATGTAGTAACATTTTAGAATGTTTATTTTTATTATTTCATTTTTTTAATTATACATAATAAATTGTACAGAACTAATTCAGACCTCATAGGAGCTGTGTTGGGATTTTTGTGAAAGGAAGTGATGCTGTAATGTAGCTTCTTTCTCTTTTTTTTAGCTTCTTCTTTTGTCTTCGTCTCGTCTTCCTTCTCTGCCATTTATCCCCTAATGGAGCATAGGCCCTCAACCTGTTCATGCCAGTTTGTTCTGTCCTTTGCTAGCACATGCAGTAGCTTATCTCGTGTCCTCCCAACATCTTTTTTCACATTATTCTTACTTTCCCTTCATCGCCATGCTCACTAGTTTAGTTGGTTTAAACCCTCTGCACAGTGACTCGGTGACGAACTCCTAGTGGTCCGGGTTTAAGCCCTGGGGTAGGCAGAAAAGCCACATTTCTCCCAGATTTATGCTATCTATCATGGAATCAAGGCCTAAGGGTTGCGATATCCATAGTACCGAGCCAAAGGGTTTACAACTCATAGTTTATGGATACTTTAACAAACAAATTTAAAAAAAAAATATTTTTTTTCAAACTTTTTTGTGCAGTTTGGTGTGCCTTTATTTTATTTTTTACTCTGCTGGTTCCAGTGCTTCTTCTCTTTAAATATCTGGCTTACTTGCATGCAGAATGTTGGTTCTGAACAACCAGAACTTTCCCCCAGAGTTTTACAGCTGGTAAAAAGTAAAGGACCCTTTTCACGCCTTTCAGGGGTATTGGGTATATAGGGTTAGACCTGTATTTTATAGACCAAGCGGCACGTGGTGGGTGATATTATCAGCATCACGCCAGCCACCTTTACTTCCCAGGACTACCTGATACCCACTCAAGACTGGGTCGACCTGGAAGCCAAGGTCATTTTTGGAAAAGAAAATCCGGCCTTTGTTGGGAACCGAACCCACGACCTTCTAATTGGCAGACAAGTGGTCTATCCGCTAGACCAGGGAGACTCTCTTTACAGCTGGTGAATGCGAAGAAGTCATTATTATAGTTGTTCACATCTTAGTTATCTTAGTTTCAGCTTCATAGCAGACGGGTCGCCCCATAGTTGCTGCAATCCTGTGCCAACAAAAAACGCACAGAATGTCCATTCACTGTCCCCTGTGGTTTTGTCGACTCTCTGATACCCAGTTGGAGCCCAGTGTCGTGGTTTTCTGTATTTGTTTTGCACTCATGGGGTGGATTTGTTTATCTTTGTGTAGGTTTCTGCTGCAGCATTTATCCATCTCTTTCTTGGTCTTCCCCTTGTCTTCCTCCCATAAGTTCTGCTGAAAAAAGTGCAATCATCTCTCTCTCTCTCAGCCAGCCTCTCCCTCTTCTATCGTTGATCTTTCCAGTTGTCACTATATTCTCCAAAGGAACATTTTACGTTCAGTAGTTTACAATTGTTTATGTACTCTAGGTAAATTTCACCTACAATCTCTGGCTACATTCTCTCAAGATGGCTGAACCATTAGTCTGCACACAATTAAGTCATATCTGTAAAAGGGATGTGCACATAAAACTGAAGTCTTGGAACCAGACAAAATGGTCACTCCCTTGTTATTTTGAAGCCCCATTCTGGCTCTTGCCAGGGCGCCACAATATAGCCCAGCCATAAATATTGTCTAATGGCTGAACGCGGTTTCCAGGACTTCTCCACGGGTGATCCTCATCCACATTGTGGCACTTTGTGTCATCGGGTGTTTATTCGCTTGGGTGATGTCCTAGTGGGGGAAAATGTACTACTACTACTACTACCAGACAAAAGTCTAAAAGTGGACAACAACCAGGACTTTCCACGGGAGTTTACAGTGGGTAAACACGAAGAAGATACTTCACACCTCCAGCCATTTGTGTAAGTTTCTGTATCAAACTGTTTCAGGCTCCAGCCCAAGTATGGTCTCACAGAGGATGTTGCCCTCCACTCCGAAGCTTCCAACTCCTCCACGCTGACCACAGACAGCCACGGCCATTCTCATGCATACGAGGTCAGCTCCGAGAGCTATGAAGACCTTCTCAACACAGTGACCAGTTCAGGGAGTCCCCGGCTGGAGGTGATGGATGCTGGCACCATTGCCGTGAAGAAGGAGAACATTGATGGAGTTTATGGGGAGATTCAGGATAACTCTGTGGCTGGGTAAGTTGCTTCTCCTCCTCCTCCTCCTCTTTTTCTTCTTTATCCTCCTCTCATTTTATCTTCTTATTCTTCTTTTGTCTCTTCCTATTCTTCTTCATCTCCTCTTCCTATTCTTCCTCTTTTTCTTCAAACATTTATTAATTACCATTACAACTTCTTATGGAAGTCACCATGGCGTAGCAGCTGAATACTTGCCTGTGGATCCAAAGGTTGTAGGTTCAGATCCTAGTGGTGCCAGACCTTTTTTTTTTAAAGACTTTGGCACTCAGGTCGACCTACCCTCAAATAGGCACCAAGTAATGTCCTGGGAAGTCAAGGCAGCCCACCTTGTGTTGACCACATCACCCACTGAGTCCCGATTGGTCTATAAGATAGAGGTCTTGCCCCAGAAACCTGAAGGCGTGGAAATGGGACCTTTACTTTTGCAACTTTTTAGGATTTGTTAAAACTTGCGCTTGCTGCTGAAAGAGTTTGTATATTTCATACAGTTTCAAAATTGTTCTTGTTAAAACTTTGAAAACCCTTGATAATGTTGGTGAGTTTGCTTTTATCCCAGTATATTATTGACTGTTGTGTACACGTCTGATGGATGCGTTATTCAAATTAACAAGAGCAGTTTTGATGGAGATCCTTACAGATCATCCCTGGAGCTTGAGAGTTTGTGCTTTGTACAGTGCTCTCAGCAGGAAGCTAGCTGTTCAGTGTAGAGAGACCAAGC
This sequence comes from Candidula unifasciata, assembly GCA_905116865.2. Classification (NCBI taxonomy): domain Eukaryota; kingdom Metazoa; phylum Mollusca; class Gastropoda; order Stylommatophora; family Geomitridae; genus Candidula; species Candidula unifasciata. Next base: position 67,904 of record CAJHNH020002530.1, read on the forward strand.
TATGTGGGGGGAAAAACCCAGTGCAGTCAAGTCAGTCCTGTTGAATTTAACTTTATACTGTCTGTTACTGGGAAGTAAAGGCAGTCGGTGTCATGTTGACCGCTGAGTGTCGATTGGTCTATAACAGCAGTTTTCAACCTGCCATTCGCGACCCTTTTTTTGGGTCGAAGGACCCTTTCACACAGGTCACCTAAAACTGTCGGAAAACACTTATTCATTGAAGTCATAAAGGACAATAATTATTTGGGGGTCGCCACAACATGGGGAACTTTATTAAAGGGTCGCAGCATTAGGAAGGTTAAGAGCCACTGGTCTATGACATGTAGGTGAAATTACCTAGAGTATATAAACAATGGTAAGCTACCGAACGTAAAATGTTCCTTTGGAGAATGTTGTGACGACTGGAAAGATCAACGGTAGAAGAGGGAGAGGCTGGCAGAGAGAGATATCATCGGTGGAACTGATCCAGAGAACAAGAGACCAAGATCTCTGAAAATTCATGAACGTCTACTTCACTCAGCAGGGGAGATGTTGATGATGATGACACAAACACCTAGGGAACTGAACTGTCAACACAGCTTCATCTAAAATCCCCTTAGCATTCTCTGGCTGTTTTTCTTGGGCCACACATGCCTTTTCATTCCGCTGGCAAGACATCAACGTCGCTGCTTTGATAAACATCATTCATTTATTCATGTAGCAGGTCCTTTGCAGAACGTAGCTTTATCACAGTCTGCCTAAAAGAAACTCGGTCTCTTGCCAGTTCTTCCGCCTCATGAACTTTCACACTCAAGGAGTCACTTATATCTTGTACCCATCTTCGTGTCGGTCGGCCCCTGCCCCTCCTTCCTGGTACCATGCCTTCTGATATCATTTTTTCCAATCCGTTGTGGCGCTTGATATGACCAAAATATTTCAGCTTTCGAGAAAGGATGCTGTTTATTAGCCAATCTTCCTTGATGTTCAGATCTTTTAAGATGTCAATATTTCTCATCTTCTTTGTCCAAGATATTCTGAGAATCTTTCTATAGCATTTCAGCTCAAAAGCCCCTATTCTCTTTCTTAAGGACTGAGAGATAGTCCACGACTCACATCCGTATGTAGCCACAGGGAAGATAGTCCACGACTCACATCCGTATGTAGCCACAGGGAAGATGATAAACATCAGTTAAGGGATTTTGTGTATTTTTGTGGTTTTGTGTGATTTATGTGCTGATGAAGGCTCTGTAGCTGCAGCGTTCACTTTTTGTTTGTGTTCATAATATTGTGAAGCTCACTGACCTACCTTTCGTGGAGTTTTATATCTATAAATATACTGAGAGAGGTGGTCCAAGTGACAGGAAGGGGGCAAAGTTCACAATCAGACAGTATGTCAAGATCTTCAAACCCACACCTTACAAACCCGAGCGGATCAGTCACAGATACCATGGTTTGGACATGTATGCAGAGTGGGAGAACATTGGCTACCATGGCAGTCACGGGAGGCTAAGAACCAAGGAACTAGACCTCCAGGTTGACCCAGGGTCCGCTGGGAAGACAGTCCCTAATAGAGGAATGGAATGGAACAAAGCCAGAAAGAAAACTGCAGATAGAGACGTCTGGGGATCTCTCTGGAAAACCTCCACACCCCAAGGTAGAAGTTAAAGTTAGGTGCATATCCTTTACAGAACGTAGCAGAACCGACCCCAGCAATTTTTTGGCTGTTGTGGTTTTTCTAGGCAGATTTATGTCCAGTAGTTTTGCCATTGCTTTATGGACTGTCAGCTTCTTGATACCACTGTCGAAACCGGCGCAAGGCCGGCAGCTGGGATCAGACAAGGTCGAAGAGGAGTGACCAAATAGTTCTATAAAATATAGGTCTAGCCCTCTAAGCTGAATAAACTTGAAGGCGAGGACAAGGGTCCTGTACTTGACTTAACCTTGTACTGTCTGTGATCCCCAGGTGGTTGGCAAGACTGGGGTTGTCCGCTTACATTGACAGATTCCAGCAGCACGGCTACGAAAACCTGTTCCAGCTGGATGAGTTCTGTAAAGAGGTATTTTTCGTTTCTTCTTGTTCATCATTTCAGAGTCCTCATGACTTATGACCTAGTTAGGTTCCGACTAACGGGTCACAAGTTTGTTTGTTTTTACGACACTATTTTCATTCAAATTGGTTAGAAAATTGTACATAAAACACACTTTCAAATCTATGTTTGTGTAATTAGTTAGTTAGTTGACAGATTATCCATATTTCAAATCTAACCATTAAGTCTATAAGTGCTCGGATCCCCTCCTTAGTAAATCCCGCAGCGTGTAACGGCTCACGACACCAGTTTTGTGTTGGTTTCTTATTCTTCTTAAGCTTCCTGCATAGTGTTGTTGTCTGGCCACACCCCTTTTAACAGGAGATGTTTGTATACTTGTTCTATATAATGTAAAAGATGTATAAAATGTACACAGTTACATTAGTTCCAGAACTTTTTTACCCTGCCATTGTTTTTATTTCTTATTTACTGTGGGTTTTTTTTTTGTGTGTGTGTGTTTATAATTTATGTTTTTGTGGCTAAGAGTGCGGATGGTCGTTACGTCACATAGGCCGTAAGTCATGTAAGTCGCATAAGTCATGTAAGTCGCATCGACTGTAAGTCGCATAGGTCGTAAGTCATGTAAGTCGCATAGGTCGTAAGTTGTGTAAGTTGCATCGACTGTAAGTCGCATAGGTCGTAAGTCGTGTGAGTCGCATAGGTTGTAAGTTGTGTAAGTTGCATCAACTGTAAGTCGCATAGGTCGTAAGTCGTGTAAGTCGCATGGGTCGTAAGTTGTGTAAGTTGCATCGACTGTAAGTCGCATAGGTCGTAAGTCGTGTGAGTCGCATAGGTTGTAAGTTGTGTAAGTTGCATCAACTGTAAGTCGCATAGGTCGTAAGTCGTGTAAGTCGCATGGGTCGTAAGTTGTGTAAGTTGCATCGACTGTAAGTCGCATAGGTCGTAAGTCGTGTAAGTCGCATAGGTTGTAAGTTGTGTAAGTTGCATCGACTGTAAGTCGCATAGGTCGTAAGTCGTGTAAGTCGCATAGGTCGTAAGTTGTGTAAGTTGCATCGACTGTAAGTCGCATAGGTCGTAAGTCGTGTAAGTCGCATAGGTTGTAAGTTGCATAGGTCGTAAGTCGTGTGAGTCGCATAGGTTGTAAGTTGCATAGGTCATAAGTCAAGCCTTTCTAACCCCCAATGGAGCATAGGCCCTCAGTTGACTCATGCCAAGTCATTCTATTTTCTTCTATCCCATGCAGCTCTTCCCATGACCTCCTCATCTTTTCAACTTCACTTCTAGCTCCCCTCTGTATGTGTTTGTTCCTTATTTCTATGTCTCTGTGGGTTCCGTGCAAAGACATTCTAGTTATATGCTCTCAGATTTTCTCAACGTGTGTCCTATCCAACACCAGCGTCTTTTCCTCACCTCTTGGTCCACTAGAATTTGCTTCCTTTGCTCCGAAAAACTGGACATTAGTGATTCTGTCATACCATTTAATTTCCTCTGTTCTGCCCAGACACCAGTTAATGATTGTTGATTAGTTAGTTAGTCTTTCCTCTTGTGTCGAGTGCGGCACATAGGGCAGAGGTCATGACTCTCCATGCATGGCGGTTCGTTGCAATCTGTTGTAGGTCTTGGATGTTTGAGTGGCCTATGAGTGAGCCTTCCCTGATGATAGTTCTACGTAGAGTTTCCCTTGGTCTTCCACGAGATCTTTTCCCCTGTGGTGTCCAAATGAGGGCTTGGTAAGGAAGTCTTGATTTATCCATTCTAAGGGCGTGGTCGACATAGTTCCAGCGGCGTTTTCGTATAAAATTAGACACATACTCTTGCCTGCATTCTTGCCTTATTTGTGTATTGGTTCGGAAATCTGACCATTTGAAATTTGATTGCTTTAGTTAAATAAAATAGTAAGTTAATATACTTAAATCTGGGCATCCTAAATGCTACACAGGTGCATATAGAATCAGTAGCATTTAACTACATTTTGAGTTGAGTTGAGTTGAGAATTGACATCACAGCACTCAGAGCATTCTCATACGTGCTGTGTCCTTATTTCCAGCAGCCAGCGCAGAGTTCCAATACTGAAGGTACTGGTCACAGTCTGGGTATATGCCGTCCGTCTTGCCTTTCCTCTGAGTGTAGTGAGCCGCCCAGCATGCACTGGATTGCAAGTTATTCCTCCCAACAACGCTTAACGGCAGAAGTGGTTATGATGATGATGATGAATATACAAATAGATCATTGCGGGCTGAGGAGAATGGTGCTGGGAGGAGTTACCGTGGGATCTGGCCAACACTCCGCACTCAGGGAAAAGGCGAGGCGAATGTACAATCAGACAACTACTTGTGCATAAAATTGGAATTCTTCATCTGCTGCTGAAAATGGGGACAGATCACTTATGGGAGAGTCCCGAGTTGGCTATGATGTCGATTCTTGGTTCAGCATTCTTCTTCTTCTTTTTCTGCGTTCATCCGAAGATGTAATTGCGTTGTGTCCGTTTACAGCATGGCTGCGATATTTACACCTTTCGGCCAACACATCCGACTTCTGCAGGGCATTTTTTGACCAGGTTAGCCTTTCCGGGGTTCAGCATTCAGTGATGAATGTACACACTGTGTTAAATTGCCACTTTAATTAAATTGTACAGCATCAAGTAATCGTGTTGTTTATTTCTGTAGAAGCTGGAAGAAATGAACATTCCAGAAGATCACCAGGAGGAAAATCTGGAACGCCCTTGTGGAGTTCCATGAGGCCAACCATTTCTCTGACGCTGCTCAAGCTTTGGGTCGATCCTCCAGCCTAACCTCCGCAGATTCTTCCATTCTTCTCACGACTCAGGTATTTGTACATCCCCTGTTTGTAATATTTGTTTATGTTTTTACTGTTTTACCTATAGAAGTTCCCCATGCTGGACCGCTGGTAATTTGTAACTATCAGATAAGTAAAGTAAAAAATGTGTTAAGATTCCTTTTCATGGCTTTAGGCACATCGGGCATATGAGAAGAGCAACCATATTTTTACAGACCAATCGGCACTAGGTGGGTAATGTGGTCAGCATTACGCCGGCTGTCTTTACTTCCCCAGGACATACACCCTGTTACTCATTTTAGGCTGGGTCGACCTGCAGCGCCCCATACCGTGATAAAAATCCACTCGGCCAGCAGTCGGTTTTGATCGCTGTATGTTGGACTTACAATTCAGACTCGCAACGCCTAAGCCACGGATGCCACAACTATCAGGTGCCTTAATATAACTGTATGTACGTATGCATATGTGTGTGTGTGTGTCTGTATTTCTTGGTGTATTAGATTTAATTCCACAGGAATCGCCGTGGTGTAGCGGCTAGGCATTCACCTGCGATCGGAGGGTCATTGCTTTTGTGTACTGACAGAGCGTGACTTCTTTCCAAAAACAACCTTGGCTGCCTGATTGACCCAGCCTTGAGTGGGTACCAGGAACTTCTTCTTGTTCACCAGATGTAAACTCTGGCGGAAAGTTCTGGTTGTTCATCCACTTTTGGACTGCAGTCCTATTCTAGAACTTGAGTGATGCGTGTGCATCCCTTTAACAGATCTGACTCATTTGTATGCAGACTGCTGGTTCTTTGCCTCTCCAGCAGATGCACTCTGACTTCTAAGGAAGTTCCCAGTTAGTTGACTTTTACGACATGCTTTTGGGTAGGCAGTGGGTCTATTCTTTTTCCCCCCTAAAATATGGCCCCGGAACCGACACAGGGAGATACCAGGTACAAATCCTGGAAAGTAAAGGCGGTCGGTGTGATGCTGACCACATCACCCGTGCCATTTGGTCTGTAAAATACAGGTCTGGCCCTATATGCCTGAAAGTGTGGAAAGAATCCTTTACTATTAGATATTGCCTGGCTTCGCCCGGGATAGTGAAAGAAAGTCTTATTCTACTGTCCTCTACCTCATCTTGGTCTCCGTCATTGCCCTTTATGTAGGCCTAGTGGAAATAGGGGTCTGACTGAAACCATATATTTAATATTCTGTCTTCTAGTTTGTCTTTGGGAGTCGCCGTGGTCTAGCGGCTAGACATTCGCCTGCGGATCAGAAGGTCGTGGGTTTGCTCCCTGGCGGAACTGGAAATTTTTTTTAATGACCTGGTCGACCCAGCCTTGTGGGGGTACTAGGTGCCGCCCTGGGAAGTAAAGGTGGCCGTCGTGATGCTGACCACATTACCCATCTTGTACCATTGGTCTATAAAATATAGGTCTAACCCAATACACCTAAAAGGCGTTTTAAAGGCTCCTTTACTTTATCTTTGTCTCCACCGCTGTCGTATCTTTAGTCATTACCACTAAGTGCACCCGAGGCATCCCCTATAGCACTAACATTGGTTTTTAACAGTTTGGGGGACCAGAAATGTATTATCCCCGGCACATATAGATATGTGGTTTCAAGGAAGATAACAACAAAGTATAATTTTTTTTAAATTACTTTTTCAAGGGAAGTAATAGACAAAAATATTCAAAGGGATATAACACAAGTCAAAAATAAAATTAATTAATTAAGTTAAATTAAACATTGTAGTCATAATTGCAAATGAAAATTTAACTAGCAATCTGTTCCTCCATTCCTTTTTGTCCTGTTGTGCCATTATATGTCATATAGGGTGTGCATTCTACCCCTTTATTCCTTTTTGTCCTGTGCAGTCTCTTTGACATCATGGATGAAATACTTCATTTTCTTCTTCTTTGTGTTCATCAACTTTAAACTCTGGAGAAATGTCAATCTCTCACTCCTCACCCTCCCTGTCATGTATACGACCCTTACGTCCTTCTTAGGACGTAATTTTTTGTTATTTGAAGCCCCACTCTGACTTTTGCCAGGGGCTGCAATATAGGCAGGTCATCATTATGGCCAAATGTCTGAACGCGGTTTCTGGGACCTCTCCACGGTGATCCTCATCCGCATGGTGGCACTTTGTGTCATTGGGTGTTTATCGCTTGTATGATGTCCTGGTGGGGTAGAAAGTCAGTCAGTCCCCCTTTAGAATAGTAATAGTCGTCCCCATGTGGGATGCAATTTTGTGTTATTTTAAACCCCACCCTGGCTTTTGTTATTTTAAACCCCACCCTGGCTTTTGTTATTTTAAACCCCACCCTGGCTTTTGTTATTTTAAACCCCACCCTGGCTTTTGTTATTTTAAACCCCACCCTGGCTTTTGTTATTTTAAACCCCACCCTGGCTTTTGCCCGGGTCCCTGAATATATCCGGGGCATAAAAATTGCCTTATGGCTAAAAGGGGTTTCTGGGACCTCTGCAAGGGTGATCCTCATCCGCATGGTGGCACTTTGTGTTACGGAGTGTTTATATCTTGTGTGATGTCCTGGGGGGGGGGGGGGGGGGGGGGTACATCTACCTACCTACCTTCCCCCTTTCCACAATGGGACCCCTAAAACCCACACTAGGGTGTTGTAGAGACTTGATTCTTTTTATAAGTTTTTTTTTTTTTAAAGTTCGCGTTTGTTTTTTATTTTCAGCCCAGCTCGTGGGCGTCTTCCACCTCCCAGCAAAGTCAGCAGAGCATCTACAACCCTGGATACCTGGAGGTCACCCGCTACACGTTCAAACACACAGTCTCCAGAAACAGAAACACTGGACCCGCTCCCCAGATTGTGCCTGAGGCTGGTGATGATTAGACCTGTTACATATTCCCCCCCCCCCCCCCCCCCCCTATCATTTTTTGGGGAGTAAAGTTAGACATCACTACCATCCTGGAAGATAGCCTGTCATTGAAAGAGGAAGACGCATGGTTTTCAGTGTGCCAAGTGTGAGAAGTTCTTCAGAAATGTCATCTCTGATGTGTATCCATGTTTTGGTTTTATGTGCCATGTCTGTCGGATAATGCACGCGGTGCATGTGCTATTTTTCAACATGTTGCATCAATACTTTCAATGACACTGTTGTGATTTTTCCTTCTTGGGGAATTCATGTGGTAGTTTCCCAACCATAGTCTAGTGTGCTCATATATATTTTCATCTGGTCAGAGTATACTAAGAAATACCTGGCTTACCCAGTTGCCACTTGTACTGTCTGTTTAGGAAAGATATAAAATGAACGAAAAGTAGATCAGTGAGCTTCACAATATAACAAACAAAATGTGAACATTGGGGCTATAGAGTCTTCATCAGCACGTAAATCAAACAAAACCACATGAATACACAGTCACCTTTACATAAAATCACTTAACTGAGTATCCAGAAGCAGCTGTTGCGTGCTTTCTTGTTGTTCACAGACAGCAGATGACCTGAAGTCTAGGATACGGTTCATGCTTGCACACACAACTGTTAGGAAAACTCAACGGCGTATGGCCGCCATATATGCACATTGATTGTCAGAAAAACACAGGGTATTTACAAACCCTCACACCCAAATTATGCAAGTAAAGTAATTCATACATCTCTCCTGGCTAACAGGAGATGAATGTTCCACCCTTCGCTCACTCCAACTGGTATAGCCACGCTCTCACAGACAGCTTGAACTAGCCGCCACTACACCTGCAAGTGTGCAAGGGGTAACTATATCCTAGATACTAGGTCGTGTGCTGTCTGCGCAGTTAGAAACAAGAAAGCAGCCACTGTGCTGTCTGCGCAGTTAGAAACAAGAAAGCAGCCACTGTGCTGTCTGCGCAGTTAGAAACAAGAAAGCAGCCACTGTGCTGTCTGCGCAGTTAGAAACAAGAAAGCAGCCACTGTGCTGTCTGCGCAGTTAGAAACAAGAAAGCAGCCACTGTGCTGTCTGCGCAGTTAGAAACAAGAAAGCAGCCACTGTGCTGTCTGCGCAGTTAGAAACAAGAAAGCAGCCACTGTGCTGTCTGCGCAGTTAGAAACAAGAAAGCAGCCACGTTGATGTCTTGTCTGTGTATTTAGTGGGTTAAAAGTTTCAAGTGATGGTTTCTCCTCCCCCGTGTCTGCTGAAGAACCTAGTAGAACTGGGTGAGTTAACTCTCAAATGATTCACTTCCCCGTTTGGGTTCCAGGCCCCATTTGGTGGGGGGGTGGGGGGGTGCGCTCAGCACCTTAACAAGCATGTTGTGGAATCTGGCTAATTAAAAATTTGCTAAAATCAGATGTGTTGGGTCAAAAGAGGGAATCACTCAGATATCACAGCCTAGCTGTAAAACACAACATAACTATAATTCAATCTGACAGCATTATCCCCACAGGTTGCGAATGTTGCTTCTGTATGTTGAGCGTATGGCTTAAGTCAACTGACACATCCTTAGTCATTGTCTCTATGTACTAGCAAATATCAGAATAGCACGTACTTCGTAAACATACAGAATAGCGTCTATTTTTAACATATCTTTTGTGTTCAGCTGCCAAAACGAAAACAGTGTACGCCAAATGTTTCAGAAATTACAATTGCCAAAATGTCGCATTTTAGTGCGTTGTCTGTCAGTTTCATAAAGTTTACCATGTATTTTCTGCAGTTTTTCAAAGTTTTATCTGTACATGACCAGTCAGTTTTTAATCACTTTTCATACATTAACTGCCAAATTCTAAACATCTTACATTGATTAATAATTTTTTTTTTTTTTTTTAATGTGCCAGACCTTTTTTTTTCTGTCATTGTCTTAAAACTTAATTGTCTGTTTCTCAGAATGTATTTCTGTAATCTCTCTTGTTTCTCAAAATGTATTGTCTGTAATCTGTCTGTTTCACAAAATGAATTGTCTGTAATTTGTCTGCTTCTGAAAACATATTGTCTGTAATCTGTCTGTTTTTTCAAAAACATATTGTCTGTAATCTCTCTTGTTTCTCAAAATGTATTGTCTGTAATTTCTGTGTGTCTCATAACTTAATTGTCTGTTTCTCAAAACTTATTGTCTGTAATCTGTATGTTTCCTAAAACCTGTATGTTATCTGTATGTTTCTCAAAGTTAATTGTATGTTATCTGTTAGTCTTGCAAAGTTTATTATATGTTATTTGGTAATCTCTCAAAGTTTTTTGTGTGTTATCATAATCTATTAACCTCTCACACTGTTTTGTTTGTTATCTTTCAGTCTCTCACAGTTAACTTTATGTTATGTGCTTGTCTCTCACAGTTAACTTTTGTTATCTGTTTGTCACTCACAGTTAACTTTATGTTATGTGTTTGTCTCTCACAGTTAACTTTATGTTATCTGTTTGTCTCTCACAGTTAACTTTATGTTATCTTTCAGTCTCTCACAGTTAACTTTATGTTATCTGTTTGTCTCTCACAGTTAACTTTGTTATCTGTTTGTCTCTCACAGTTAACTTTATGTTATCTGTTTGTCTCTCACAGTTTACTTTATGTTATCTTTCAGTCTCTTACAGTTAACTTTATGTTATCTTTCAGTCTCTCACAGTTAACTTTATGTTATCTGTTTGTCTCTCACAGTTAACTTTATGTTATTTGCTAATCACTTTTATTTTATTTTATCTACCAGTGTCTCAAAGACTTCTGTAAATTGTTTCTGAACGTATGATATAATTTGAGCTGGTCTCCCATTTGTATGGTTATGTTTATACAAACATACATCAGCTTATGCAACCAAGACAGATGTTCATCATCAAGTGCCTTGCCAGTTGGCTTGGGTGAGCATGTTGCAGAACACAGTAGCGCCCCCATGCAATGTACGAATCACTTTACTCAGATCACTCCAGGCCATTGATGCAAGAGTGTCTTTGTCGTATTCTGACATAACGTATGCTTTCTGCTGCAAGCAATACCCTAAGCAGCTGACCACGTATGGTTGACTGTTGTCCATATGTAGATTAGGGAGCTCAAAAACAAAATGTATCTCAATAATTTAACTACATGTATATTTAGAGAGGCATTAGTATTGCTTTTTTTTTTTTTTTTAGTTCTGTATTTGTTTTTGTAGTTGTTGTATGGTAAGTTGTTAATTGTTAGTGTTTTTTTTTTAGTGTGTGATTTTGATTAGAGTGTATGATCTTGTTAGGGCTTTTGATTAGAGTGTGTGATCTTGTTAGTGTTTTTGGTTAGAGTGTGTGATCACGTTGGTGTTTTTGATTAGAGTGTATGATCTTGTTAGTGCTTTTGATTAGAGTGTGTGATCTTGTTAGTGATTTTGATTGGAGAATGTGATCTTGTTAGTATTTTTGATTAGAGAATGTGATCTTGTTAGTGTTGTAATTAATGCATGTGTAAACTTATTATAACACTAGTGTTGTCATTAGAATGTGTAAATTTATTATAAATATAACACTGCAGTTTATAGTTAGGTTGTGAACTTGTTATAAATTTATTGTTAGCTTTATGAGAGTTTAATATGTTACCGGTATAACATAACATGTGTGTTGTTGTTAGAAGTGGTGTGAACCTATTATAAATATAACATTAGTTTTTTTTTCTATGTTGTCGTGACAAGAGCAATCACTGTATGATACATTCTTATTGCCAACCCTGTGCTACTAGTGTCAGACCTCCTAGAGCTACCAGTGTCAGACCTCCTAGAGCTACCAGTGTCATACCTGGAGCTACCAGTGTCATACCTCCTAGAGCTACTAGTGTCAGACCTCCTAGAGCTACCAGTGTCAAACCTCCTAAAGCTACCAGTGTCAGACCTCCTAAAGCTACCAGTGTCAGACCTCCTAGAGCTACCAGTGTCAGACCTCCTAGAGCTACCAGTGTCAGACCTCCTAGAGCTACCAGTGTCAGACCTCCTAGAGCTACCTGTGTCAGACCTCCTAGAGCTAACAGTGTCATACCTCCTAGAGCTACCAGTGTCAGACCTAGAGCTACCAGTGTCATACCTCCTAGAGCTACCAGTGTCAGACCTCCTAGAGCTACCAGTGTCAGACCTCCTAGAGCTACCAGTGTCAGACCTAGAGCTACCAGTGTCAGACCTCCTAGAGCTACCAGTGTCAGACCTCCTAGAGCTACCAGTGTCAGACCTCCTAGAGCTACCAGTGTCAGACCTCCTAGAGCTACCAGTGTCAGCTACCAGTGTCAGACCTCCTAGAGCTACCAGTGTCAGACCTCCTAGAGCTACCAGTGTCATACCTCCTAGAGCTACCAGTGTCAGACCTCCTAGAGCTACCAGTGTCAGACCTCCTAGAGCTACCAGTGTCAGACCTCCCTAGAGCTCCAGTGTCAGACCTGAGCTACCAGTGTCAGACCTCCTAGAGCTACCCAGTGTCAGACCTCCTAGAGCTACCAGTGTCAGACCTCCTAGAGCTACCAGTGACCTCCTAGAGCTACCAGTGTCAGTCCTAGAGCTACCTCCTAGAGCTACCAGTGTCAGACCTCCTAGAGCTACCAGTGTCAGACCTCCTAGAGCTACCAGTGTCAGACCTCCTAGAGCTACCAGTGTCAGACCTAGAGCTACCAGTGTCAGACCTAGAGCTACCAGTGTCAGACCTCCCTAGAGCTAGAACCAGTGTCAGACCTCCTACCAGTGTCAGCTAGAGCTACCAGTGTCAGACCTCCTAGAGCTAACAGTGAGACCTCCCTAATAGCTACCAGTGTCAGACCTCCTAGAGCTACCAGTGTCATACCTCCTAGAGCTACCAGTGTGTACCAGTGACCTCCTAGAGCTACTACCAGTGTCAGACCTCCTAGAGCTACCAGTGTCATACCTCCTAGAGCTACCAGTGTCAGACCTCCTAGAGCTACCAGTGTCAGACCTCCTAGAGCTACCAGTGTCAGACCTCCTAGAGCTACCAGTGTCAGACCTCCTAGAGCTACCAGTGTCAGACCTCCTAGAGCTACCAGTGTCAGACCTCCTAGAGCTACCAGTGTCAGACCTCCTAGAGCTACCAGTGTCAGACCTCCTAGAGCTACCAGTGTCAGACCTCCTAGAGCTACCTGCGTCAGAGATACATGTGAAAATGTGGCAAGCAATCTGTTCTGTAATATATTGTTTGTGTCCGCATTCTTTAGATTTACAACAGAACATATTGTCTTGAACATTACCATAATTGCTCTGTGACATTTGTATGATTGTTGACATGACATATCTCTGCCTTACCTGTCACAGAAACTACTTTTTATCTTGAACTATATATACTTATCTGACAGAATGGGTAAAAATCTGATTATATTTTTTGTATAGGTTATCTATGCAATACCTTAACTGCCTTTGTTGGGACAGGTTGAGTGTTTTTATGCTATTTGTGTGGGATCATTGTGAGGGTGTTAACTGTGGGAGGGAGGTGTTGCTGTCGGCTAGCTCAGGCAGAAGGAGTTGAGAACTCGGATGTTTGGGTTTGTATAAAAGATGATAGGATGGGTTCACCGGGGGATAGGTGCACCTGGGGATGGGTTCACCGGGGGATGGGTTCACCGGCGGATGGGTTTGCCGGGGATGGGTTCACCGGGGAATGGGTTCTAGTGGCAGGTTGCTGGACAGTCCAGCAGACTTGCTGTATGAAAGGTTAAGGTTGTAGATTTGGTTCAGTAGGTATTCTGTACAATTGGCTTAAAGGGTTTTCTGTAGACTGACTGTGGGTTGCCGACAGAATGGTTTCAGTGGATTGGTTCAGGCTGGGCTGACTGCAGGATGGGTTCGCTGGGCTGACTGCAGGATGGGTTTACTGGGCTGACTGCAGGATGGGTTCCCTGCTTTAGCTGTATGATGGATGCCCAGCCTCGCCTCAGAACACTGCCATATTTTACTCAGACTTAACAGACAACTAGCTGGTGGAGTCTTGTGCCATCATCTTCATGTTTGGGAAGCCACCTCTGGCTTTTATTTTGTAATTTACAGAGATGAAAACATTCCTCCTTCCTGCATAATAATTTCTGTAATTAAGAGCAACAAACAGAAACATATGTATGTGGAGTTGTCCGGATAATTGATATAATCCAGGTTTTACAATGATTCTGGGTGTCCTGTGATTATTTTTTATGATTTTTTTATTTGATATTTAAACTGAGCATGTGTTTGTTATTTTATAAACAGATCACTGAATATATATTATGAGATAGAATCTGTTCTAAGATATCATTTCCTATGGGTAAAGGTAAAGTCCGAAGATGGGAACCAGCGTCATTGCACACGGTTATAAACCATAAGTGCTCTGCCACCAGTACGGACAGCTGATAAGAATTGTCCGCCTGTGTCGCCGTTCTCACGTAACTCTGTAGCTACAGCGACGTTCCTCCATTTACCCCAGAGTGTCAACTCTAGTGCCCATTTCCGGCTGGGTAAACCTCGGGAACCACCCGGTTTCGAACGCTGACCGTGGGCTGCAGCGAGTCGCAGCTGGATTTGAAATCGAGCCTCTTATCGACTGCCCTAACGCGGCCCCATTTCCTATGAGTGATGGGGCTTAACGTGGCCTGGACAATGTCTGGCCTCAGTACTGCTTTATTCCAACTCTCTGTTTTTTTTTTTTATTTCTGGTGATTTATATTGTTATCTGCATGTTCAGAAAATAGTGGGTTCCTGGTTTGTCCTGAATGATGGTATGCCTTATGCAGTAATCCATGTGCGCCTGCTGATTTGCCAGGACTGCTGCTTTCCATCAGTGATGAGCTGCAGTTCTAGCGGCAGACTGTTGGTGTTGGCACATTTAGCGGCTGCCTTATGCGTTTAATGCATGTGCCAATGTTTGACTGCTATCTCTTCAGCTTCTCACATGGGGCAATGATAGACTTTTTACGTGGTTTTCCCTGGCACAGGAATGTAGCAATAATGGGGTGACACATTTGCCAGGAAGTTGCTTCACAAATCACATCTTTGGCCAGTTTTCTTTCACACCCGCATTTAGAGATGGGATAAAGCATTACTCAGACAACATTGTACTAATGTATCTGCAGTAATATTACTGCTACCAACTTTTGTTCTTTGTTAATTTTTTTTTTTTTTTTAACTTGTATGTTTTACAACCTCTAATCATAAATATGATGAATGTCTTTGATAACATGTGTTTAGATGTTGTATGTTATTTGTTAGGGCCTCACACACAGTGGTACCTGTGTACGGGGGCCCAGAGGTCCAGGTGTCAAATTGAAGGCAGGTGAGACTTCCAGAGTTTGGGTTCAGGCATTCTGGCATGTCTATAGGTCAGTTGAGTTGAGTTAAGTCAAGAATTGACATCACAGCACTCGGGGCATTCCCATGCGTGCTCTTTCCTCATCTTCGGCAGACAGCGCAGAGTTCCAGTACTGATGGTACCGGTCACAATCTGGTTATATGTCCGTCTTGCCTTTTCTCTGAGTGTAGTGGGCTGGCCAGACCCCCTGGTTACACCCAGGTGCCTCATTCTCTCCAGGCTTTAATAATCTTCTATCTTTACTGATTCTGTTTCTTGTTCCCAAAGGACCTTGACCACATCTGCCTTGTCGTGTATCAATTCACCACCCAGTGGTGTAGATCCAGCCAATCTGTCTGCATGTTAATAACCCACAATGCCAGTCTGTAGGTCGTTGATTAGAAAATGGGTTAGCAACATGCTAGGAGTACTAAGCTAAAGTAATGTTGCAAAGCTACCCATCCCATCATGCTGAAGTAAAGTTACAAAGCTATCCCATGTTCTGAAGTAAAGTTGCAAAGCTATCCCATGTTCTGAAGTAAAGTTACAAAGCTATCCCATGTTCTGAAGTAATGTTGCAAAGCTATCCCATGTGCTGAAGTAAAGTTGCAAAGCTATCCCATGTTCTAAAGTAAAGTTGCAAAGCTATCCCATGTGCTGAAGTAAAGTTGCAAAGCTATCCCATGTTCTGAAGTAAAGTTACAAAGCTATCCCATGTTCTAAAGTAAAGTTGCAAAGCTATCCCATGTTCTAAAGTAAAGTTGCAAAGCTATCCAATGTTCTAAAGTAAAGTTGCAAAGCTATCCCATGTTCTAAAGTAAAGTTGCTATCCCATGTTCAAAGCTATGTTCTGAAGTAAAGTTGCAAAGCTATCCCATGTTCTAAAGTAAAGTTGCAAAGCTATCCAATGTTCTAAAGTAAAGTTGCAAAGCTATCCAATGTTCTAAAGTAAAGTTGCAAAGCTATCCCATGTGCTGACCCAAATCCTGCTGGTTTCTATATACAGTAAATAAGGCAACAAAAGAAGGCCTTAAATGATAGAATCCCTAATGCTGGGCCTTGTTAGAGAGCTGAACACATTCAGGTGAATCAAGAGCTAAAGAAAAGAGGCTGGCAATGGATATGACACACACTGAGAAAGCCTGTGAACAGCATAACTACAATGTCTTTGCACTGGAACCCACAGGAACAGGGAACCCCCTCCCCTCAAAATGGAAGAGGGAGCTAGAGAGTGAAGTTAGAGACAAGGAAGACGTGGGTTACTTTGATTCTAGAAGTATATGAAGTCCACTTCACCTGTAGATTTGACACCTGAGCCTCTCTCCACATTCCCACCTATCACGTCCGTCCAGAACTTGATCAGCCAAGTGTTCACATGTTTCTTGTGTTCAGTAGCAACTCAGTCAGAAACATGGCCACTGTTCTACTTGTACATTGCCTACCATTAGATCACTCATTCACATGTTGACAGGGTTTTTAAATTGTCTTGATATTTTTTTTCTTTTGTGACTGCTGCATCTCGGCTTTTTCATTTGATCTGTGACCGAGATGCTTGTTAATATATAATATGATCTTAGTATTCAAACTGCTCTGAAATCGCCGTGTGGGTTCCGGGGCCCTATTATAGGGGAAAAAAGAAAGAATAGACCCACTGCCTACCCAAAAGTATGTTATACGTAAGAGTCGACTATTTGGGAGCTTCCTTCGAAGTCGGAGTGCATCTGCCTGAGAGGCAAGGAACCAGCAGTCTGCACACAAATGAGTCAGATCTGTAAAACGGATGCACATGCAACACTCAGGTTCTGGAACAGGACTGCAGTCCACAAGTGGATGAACAACCAGAACTTTCTACCAGAGTTTACAGCTGGTCACCCGAAGAAGAAGAAGAAACTGGTTTGAAACCGTACTGATTCTTTGGCCGTTTGTGTGTATCAGGAAACAGCAGCTGGTTTTTTTTTTTTTTTTTTTTTGGTTTTTTTTTTTAGTCAGTTAAATCTGGCGGTACGAAACGGTACGCGGTACCAGCATCTTTCCTAGGCATAATTTCTGTCAGGGCTAATTTAATCAACATTTTATGATGAATACCGGTATCTTTTTTGACACATTGTAGTGAGTACCGGCACCTTTCTTTTCTTCTAGAAAAACCAGCCCTAAGCGGCTGTAAAGTAGTGGCTCAGACGCTTTCCTGTTGTCCCAAACATCTTGGGTGTGCGAGGTTTCGAGGCACTTGTTTTGGGGAGCATGGGAGCGCAGTCACCAGCGTGTCTACCTACTGGCTTGAAGGTGTTTAGTTTGATTCTGCATCAGGGCTGTTTTTTTTTTTTTTTTTTTTTTTTTAAATGACAGTTTGTTTCCTGTTGACCAGTTAGGAAAGGGGTAGCAACAAATTCCAGGGATGTAAGTAAAGGTGGCTTTCGTGATTTGGACCAAATTACCTGGTGTACCCTTTGGCTATTGTGGTGGGGGGGGGGGGGGGGGGGGGGGGTGATCTAATCACAATCAAGCAGTGATTAAATTTTTAAAATATGTGTCTTGCACCATATACCTGGTTCCCCCCCCCCCCCCCACCTTTGTGCGTATTTTTGTAATCTCTTTCCGTTGCAGAAGATCCACGCTAATATCTGAAAGAGGCAGGAATCATAAGTAAAGTAAAAATAAAGATCACTTTTCCCGTCTTAGGTGCATTGGGCATATGGAAAGAGCACCCATGTTTTTACAGACCAATCGGCACTAGGTGTGTAATGTGGTCAGCATTACGCCGGCCGTCTTTACTTCCCCAGGACATCCACTGTGGTACCCATTTTAGGCTGGGTCGATCTGCAAGAATGATAGATAAAACTAAACTCATGGGTATAGTACTTCCGTAGGGACCAAATACCCGATCCTCAAAGGAACCACATTTTTCTGAGATTTTGTCTAAACGAAACCTTAAATGTAAAACACAGATAACTTGCTGTCTGGTGCAAGTGAATAATATCTGGTCACACTTGGTGTGTCGTCGTTGTTTTTGACATAGAGTTCAGTGTGTCACCGTAGGAGCCAGGTGATTTTGTTTGTTTGTAGTTTGCCTTTTTTTTTTTTTAGTTGTATTCATAGCAGCAGGTGATGCACTTGTATACAATTGATACTTTTTCTTATTCGGTGTACAGTCGTGTGTACAGTTGTGTATACAGTCGTGTGTGTACAGTCGTGACTTAGGCCGGCTCGGTTTTGCTACTATGCAAACACTTGTACATGTCTTCAGCTGACCTCTGGCCTCCCTGTGACAAAACTAGACTGTTTAAAAAAAAATGTTTTTAAAAAAAGAAAGAAATGCGCAGTTATCTGATTGCTTGTTTGTTTGCTTTTAGTTGACAGGAAAACCCATTTCCCTAAAATTATCGATGACCCAGATACAAAATATCTGTCAGTTCATTGGTTGAACCCTAAGGTATTGTTCGGTGTGATTTGAACAGTTTCACTCATTATATTACACACCTTTTGAATGTCAAAAGTATAACATAATTATGTTCCTGTCAGTTTCTATGCATTTTTGCTTAATTCACTATGACTTATGTATGACAATAGTATCAACTAACTATTTCTTCTTCTTCGCGTTCACCAGCTTTACACACTGGCGGAAAGTTCTGGTTGCTCGTCCACTACTGAACTGCAGTCCTGCTCCAGAACCTGAGTGTTGCGTGTGCATCAGTTTTACAGATCTCATTCTCTTGAATACAGACTGTCGGTTCCTTGCCTCTCCGGCAGATGCACTCCGACTTCAAAGGAAGCTCCCCAATTAGTCGACACTTACGACATGCTTTTGGGGAGACAGTGGGTCTATTCTTGTTTTCCCCACAATGGGGCCCCGGAACCCACACGGGGGAAACTAACTATATGACTAATGTATGACAAAAGTATCTTCAACCATGAACTATGATTTTTGTATGACAAAAGTATCTTCAACCACTAACTATGACTTATGTATGACAAAAGTATCTTCAACCACTAACTATGACTTATGTATGACAAAAGTATCTTCAACCACTAACTATGATTTTTGTATGACAAAAGTATCTTCAACCACTAACTATGACTTATGTATGACAATAGTATCTTCAACCACTAACTATGACTTATGTATGACAAAAGTATCTTCAACCACTAACTATGACTAATGTATGACAAAAGTATCTTCAGCCACTAACTATGACTTATGTATGACAAAAGTATCTTCAACCACTAACTATGACTTACCTATAAGAAAAACAAATATATTTAACTATAAATGTGATTTGTGTGTAACACTAAATGTACATACAAAAGTATTTTCCTATAACTTGCTTGGACAAAATGTGTCAACAGACAATGACTTATGTATGACAAAAGTATTTCAACCACTAACTATGACTAATGTTTTATTTGAAAACTCAGATTTATTTATGACAAATGATCAACCACTAACTTTGGACTTTGTATGACAAAAGACAACCACTAATTGACTTTTTATCATTGTGTCTTTTTCATCTAGGTTTTGTATGACATGTATCTTTATGTGGAGGAGATTATGCATTATCTGTTTTCTATGACTTATGTTTAGTATCTTCAACCACTGCACACTTACCTATAAGAAAAACCTGTGTGCTTTTTATAAATGTGCTAGCTCTATGATAGGTATTGTGCTAGCTCTATGATAGACAATGTGCCAGCTCTATGAAGGTGTTTGCTAGCTCTGTGATAGATGCTTTGTATGACAAATGGGTGTTTTATCATTGTGTGTGTTTTCATCAGGTTTTTTGTCATGTATTTTATGTGGAGGAGATTATGCATTATCTGTTTTCTATGTAATTTTAGGATTTTCCACCTGCACACACACACACCTGTGTGCTTTTTATGTGTGCTAGCTCTATGATAGGTTTGTGCTAGCTCTATGATAGATGTGTGCTAGCTCAATGATAAATGTGTGCCAGCTCTATGATAGGTGTTTGCTAGCTCTGTGATAGATGCTCAATGACAAATGGGTGCTAGCTCAATGATAGATGTGTGCTAGCGCTATGATAGGTGTGTGCTAGCACTATGATAGTTGATATGTGCCGGCTCTATCATAGATGATGTATTCTAGCTCTGTGATGGATGATGTGTGCTAGCTCTATGATAGGTGTGTGCTAGCTCATGATAGGTGTGTGCTAGCTCTATGATAGGTGTGTGCTAGCTCTATGATAGGTGTGTGCTAGCTCTATGATAGGTGTGGCTAGCTCTATGATAGGTGTGGCTAGCTCTATGATAGGTGTGGCTAGCTCTGATAGGTGTGGCTAGCTCTATGATAGGTGTGGCTAGCTCTATGATAGGTGTGGCTAGCTCTATGATAGGTGTGGCTAGCTCTGATAGGTGTGGCTAGCTCTATGATAGGTGTGGCTAGCTCTATGATAGGTGTGGCTAGCTCTATGATAGGTGGGGCTAGCTCTATGATAGGTGTGTGCTAGCTCTATGATAGGTGTGTGCTAGCACTATGATAGGTGTGTGCTAGCTCTATTATAGGTGTGTGCTAGCTCTATGATAGGTGTAGCTAGCTCTGTGATAGGTGTGTGCTAGCTCTATGATAGGTGTGGCTAGCTCTATGATAGGTGTGGCTAGCTCTGTGATAGGTGTGGCTAGCTCTGTGATAGGTGTGGCTAGCTCTGTGATAGGTGTGGCTAGCTCTATGATAGGTGTGGCTAGCTCTATGATAGGTGTGTGCTAGCTCTATGATAGGTGTGGCTAGCTCTGTGATAGGTGTGTGCTAGCTCTATTATAGGTGTGGCTAGCTCTATTATAGGTGTGGCTAGCTCTATGATAGGTGTGGCTAGCTCTGTGATAGGTGTGGCTAGCTCTGTGATAGGTGTGTGCTAGCTCTATGATAGGTGTGGCTAGCTCTATGATAGGTGTGTGCTAGCTCAAAGATAGGTGTGTGCTAGCTCTATGATAGGTGTGTGCTAGCTCTATGATAGGTGTGTGCTAGCACTATGATAGGTGTGTGCTAGCTCTATGATAGGTGTGGGCTAGTTCTATGATAGGTGTGGCTAGCTCTATGATAGGTGTGGCTAGCTCTATGATAGGTGTGGCTAGCTCTATGATAGGTGTGTGCTAGCTCTGTGATAGGTGTGTGCTAGCTCTGTGATAGGTGTGTGCTAGCTCTGTGATAGGTGTGGCTAGCTCTATGATAGGTGTGGCTAGCTCTATGATAGGTGTGGCTAGCTCTATGATAGGTGTGGCTAGCTCTATGATAGGTGTGTGCTAGCTCTATGATAGGTGTGTGCTAGCTCTATGATAGGTGTGGCTAGCTCTATGATAGGTGTGGCTAGCTCTATGATAGGTGTGTGCTAGCTCTATGATAGGTGTGGGCTAGCTCTACGATAGGTGTGGGCTAGCTCTACGATAGGTGTGGGCTAGCTCTATGATAGGTGTGGGCTAGCTCTGATAGGTGTGGCTAGCTCTATGATAGGTGTGGCTAGCTCTATGATAGGTGTGGCTAGCTCTAAGGTGTGGCTAGCTCTATGATAGGTGTGTGCTAGCTCTATGATAGGTGTGTGCTAGCTCTATGATAGGTGTGTGCTAGCTCTATGATAGGTGTGTACTAGCTCTATGATAGGTGTGTGCTAGCTCTATGATAGGTGTAGCTAGCTCTATGATAGGTGTGTGCTAGCTCTATTATAGGTGTGGCTAGCTCTGTTATAGGTGTGGCTAGCTCTGTGATAGGTGTGGCTAGCTCTATGATAGGTGTGGCTAGCTCTGTGATAGGTGTGGCTAGCTCTATGATAGGTGTGTGCTAGCTCTATTATAGGTCTAGCTCTATGATAGGTGTGGCTAGCTCTATGATAGGTGTGTGCTAGCTCTATGATAGGTGTGGCTAGCTCTATGATAGGTGTGTGCTAGCTCTATGATAGGTCTGTGCTAGCTCTATGATAGATATGTGCTAGCTCTGTGATATATGGCGTATGCTAGCTCTATGGTAGATGATGTTTTCCAGCTTGATAGGAGTGTGTTAGCTCTATGATAGATGTGTGCTAGCTCTATGATAGGTGTGTGCTAGCTCTATGATAGGTGTGTGCTAGCTCTATGATAGGTGTGTGCTAGCTCTATGATAGGTGTGGCTAGCTCTATGATAGGTGTGGCTAGCTCTATGATAGGTCTGTGCTAGCTCAAAGATAGGTCTGTGCTAGCTCTATGATAGGTGTGGCTAGCTCTATGATAGGTGTGTTCTAGCTCAAAGATAGGTCTGTGCTAGCTCTGTGATAGATATGTGCTAGCTCTGTGATAGATGGCGTATGCTAGCTCTATGGTAGATGATGTTTTTCAGCTTGATAGGAGTGTGCTAGCTCTATGATAGATGTGTGCTAGCTCTATGATAGGTGTGTGCTAGCTCTATGATAGGTGTGTGCTAGCTCTATGATAGGTGTGTGCTAGCTCTATGATAGGTGTGTGCTAGCTCTATGATAGGTGTGGCTCTATGATAGGTGTGGCTAGCTCTATGATAGGTGTGTGCTAGTTCTATGATAGGTGTGGCTAGCTCTATGATAGGTGTGGCTAGCTCTATGATAGGTGTGTGCTAGCTCTATGATAGGTGTGGCTAGCTCTATTATAGGTGTGGCTAGCTCTATGATAGGTGTGGCTAGCTCTGTGATAGGTGTGTGCTAGCTCTATTATAGGTGTGTGCTAGCTCAAAGATAGGTGTGGCTAGCTCAAAGATAGGTGTGGCTAGCTCTATGATAGGTGTGTGCTAGCTCAAAGATAGGTCTGTGCTAGCTATGTGATAGATATGTGCTAGCTCTGTGATAGATGGCGTATGCTAGCTCTATGGTTGATGATGTTTTCCAGCTTGATAGGAGTGTGCTAGCTCTATGATAGATGTGTTACAACTCGATAGGTGTGTGCTAGCTCTATGATAGATGTGTTACAACTCGATAGGTGTGTGCTAGCTCTATGATAGACATCCATGTCTTTGGTTTATAACACCCACCATTGATATCCATGTTGTGGCTACATTTAGCTTCCATTATCACATCCTTGTTTTGATTACACATATAACATTAAACATTGTATCCATGGTTTGGTTCTGTACAGAAATATCACAATGTTGGATAGAAGCCACCGTGGTGTAATGGCTAGACACTCTCTGCAGATCCAAAGATGGTGGGTTCAGTGCCTGACAGAGCCAGACCTCCTTTTTTTTAAATGACCTTGGCTCCCAGGTTGAGACAGCCATGGATGGGTACCAGGTAAAGTCCTGGGAAGTAAAGGCGGCCGGCATGATGTTGACCACAT
The DNA here is from genome assembly GCA_905116865.2 of Candidula unifasciata. Lineage (NCBI taxonomy): Eukaryota > Metazoa > Mollusca > Gastropoda > Stylommatophora > Geomitridae > Candidula > Candidula unifasciata. Next base: position 91,191 of record CAJHNH020002530.1, read on the forward strand.
CACCCACTGAGTGCTGATTGGTCTAGAAAATATAGGTCTAGCCCTATATGCCCAGTACACACCTGAAAAGGGTCCCTTGACTTTACAGTGTTGGATACAAACACACATTCCCGGCCAGGATGTGCCCTACATGCCCTCACCCCGACATGCGTGTTCTTTGTCTTTAGCATTTGATCTGTTTGTTTCTAGTTTCTAGAACTGGTTTGTTGTTTAGTGTTCAGCCGTTTTGGAAAAATGATCAATAAAAAAATTGTTTCTTTTGTTGATGATTCTCTTTGTTGGATTATTTCAAGTGCTTGAAAATGTCCTCTAGATGGTCGCTGAAGTGAAACTGATGTCATAAAACAGCTGAAAACTCTTCCTCCTGAGTTCACCCGGGACCATTTGGGGGGAGTGAATAATAGACCTAGTCCACTTCTTCTTTGTTCACCGGCTGTAAGCTCCAGTGGAAGGTCCTGGTTGTTCGTCTATTTGGATTTTGGCTTTTTTGCCAGGGCTTGAGTTCTGCATGTACATCTGTTTTACTGGCTTATTTGTGTGCGTTTGGTTGTTCCTTGCCGCTCGGTCAGATGCACTCGGACATAAAAGGAGATAAATTATCTTTTGCTTAAATTGAATGTTTTGAGCTAAAAGGTGTAGATGTTGCAGCCTAGCTGTAAACCATTCTTCCCTCCCCCCAAGAAGATGAAAAATAAATGATTTGAACTCAAAACCATCTGACAGGCAGGCCAGCGTGTATCTGCTACTACTACGCTACAACGGTAGGTACCAGTAGCACTTTGATTATATGTCCAAATGGCCTTTCCTTTGAGTATATGCTCGCCTGATCATCTAGTTTTAACAGCTATTTTTAAGTAGCTGTTAGTTACTCCTGTCTGTTCGGGGTATCCGCAGCATGCGTCCCACAAACCACATCTCCATCACCTCCCAAGTTCTTTTTTAGTTTGTTCATTCACACTCCAAGACTCACAGCCGTACCCATGATACAACACGTACCCATGATACATGTTTGAACCGCCTAGCCTTGATCTTTAGCCTTAGACTTAGTCTTAGTTGTTGTCTTGTCCGGCTTTCTAGCGTAGTTGGCTAAACTGAATTGCGTGGTGACCGGGTGACGAACTCCTCGTGGTCCGGGTTCACTCCGGGGTGTAGGCAGAAAAGCCACATTTCTCCCAGATTTACGGTATTTACAATGGGATCAAGGCTGAAAGGTTGCGATATCCATAATACCGAGCCTAAGTGTTAACAACTCATAGCTTCTGGATACTCAAACAAACAAACAATTGTAGTCTTAGTCGAGGCTTCAACTTCACTGTAATCAGGGTTTCCCCACACTTGCTCCGTTCCTGCGCCAGTGAAAATCAAATGAAATGTCCCTCACTGTTGCATCTGAAAAACTGCTGAACAAACAAACAGTCCCGAAACAATCCAGAAATATGCAGACACATTAAATATACACCCTGTAAATCTAAAAACTGCAACACCTCCATGGAGAACAAACTTAAGACAAAAAACTGCATGTACAAGTTTAATTCAATGGAATGATTTCAAAAACGAACAACAAACACACACACAATTATACATAGAAGTTAAAAAAAAAAAAAAAAAAATCACTCTACCCTGTTGTGTGACGCAGGTGTCAAATGAAGCAAAATAATTACTAAGCAATTTTGTAATTATAACTCAGTTAACACACATTAACTATTCATACAATCACTGCCCCCCCCCCCCCCCCCCCCCCCCCCGAAGTTCCATATGGGGGGGGGGGGAGGACACATTCACTGCCTCCTAAAACAACCCTGTCCTTACAGTCGACTATTTAGGCGTGTTATCTTTAAAGTATGTCTGCCTGCGAAGCGAGAAACCAACAGTCTTGCCAGATCTTTAAAATGGATGTGCATGGAAAACTCAAATTCTGGAAGAGATCAAAGTCCAGAAGTGGACAAACAACCAGAACTTTCTGCTGGAGTTTACAAACAGTGAAGAGGACAAAAAACCAGAACTTTCTGCTGGAGTTTACAGACAGTGAAGAGGACAAATAACTAGAACTTTCTGCTGGAGTTTACAAACAGTAAAGAGGACACATAACCATAACTTTCTGCTGGAGTTTACAGACAGTAAAGAGGAAACATAACCAGAACTTTCTGCTGGAGTTTACAGACAGTGAAGAGGACAAATAACCAAAACTTTCTGCTGGAGTTCACAGACAGTAAAGAGGACAAATAACCAAAACTTTCTGCTGGAGTTTACAAACAGTAAAGAGGACACATAACCAGAACTTTCTGCTGGAGTTTACAGACGGTGAACAGGAAAAAGACTGGCTTTTCTTCACAATTTACAATCTTCATGTAAGATGGCCTGAAAAATTATCTTTTTTAAACATGATCATTTGCTGGGGTGGGAAAAGGGTGTGGCTGGGGGAGGGGGGGGGGCGTACCTGTGGAGGTGATATTGTATACCCATATGTATCTATATGAAAATTTTCAAAAGATCTGCAACAAAACTCACTTTTTAATAGTAATACTGAAGAACTCAATTTAATTCAAATTCTGAACCTACGTCTTCACTCTTAAATTTTGACATATTCATGGCATTGTGGTGCTGGGGTGTCTGTGGATTATCTACCTCCCCGGGACATCTAAACAGAATACAGCCACAACACTCCCCAGAGTGCCAGCTATGTAACTACCCCTACGAAACTGTTGAACACCATCTCTTTGAGTGGCCAAAACTCAGCGAGACAAGAAGAATGCTACTCCCTCCGAGACCAGACAAGTGGAACACCTTGTACGGAGGAAAAGAACAGCTTGTGAAAACATGCAAATTCCACTACATGGCATTGGGCCAAAGGGCGAAAGTTCATGCGCCGCTGGATCGATAACAACAACAACAACAACGTCTTCACTCTCTGTACTTACCACTTTCTACGGCAGTACAGAATAGGGAGGTGTTCAGTGTGCTATCAACTGTGCAGACAAGAATTGTTTGTTTACCCCTGACTTACAAAATGCCAACTCTTTACCAAGGATTCTCTTCTCCTTTACGTTCACCGGCTGTAAACTCTGGCAGAAAGTTCTGGATGGGTTTTTTTGGTTCACCTCGGGGACCTTAGTCTTGTTCCAGAACTTGAGTGATGTATGCATAACCATTAAAAATATGTGGGTTCTCCTTGCAACTACGGCCACATATTGGGGGAGTACGCCGGAGTTCAGTCCCCTGGCCTCATTGCAATTACGGAGTGGAGAAGGAACGAATCACACAACAAAGTGAGGTCGACATGGCTGGCAGACCACACGCTGCGACTCACAGTAGCGACCTCCTTCTTGCGTTACATGTGTTACCCTAACCCTATGATGACAGCAGTGCACTGCACGCTGTCTATCGCCAACACACAATAATTACGTCATTTGTTTTGTTCCCTCTTCTCCACTCCGTAATTTCAATGCGGCCAGGGGACTGAACTCCGGCGTACTCCCCCAATATGTGGCCCTAGTTGCAAGGAGAGCCAAAATGTGGCTTATTTGTGTGCAGACTGATGGTTCTTGCCTTTCAGGCAGATGTATTCCAACTTCGACTTCATGACATGCTTGTTGGAGAGACAGTGGGTCTATTAAGGCCGAATGTAAGACAGGCCTGCGTGCCCAATTTGTTACTCTTTAAAAATAAAGTTTGTTCGCTCCTTCCACACAACAGGGTCCCGGAACCCAAACAATGATTCAAAGGATTCGATCCGCTGTCTCCCACATGACAGCCAAACATTATAACTGCCAGACCATCTATTCCTTGCTGTAAAAACAATCAAGACAACATTTCAATAGAAGTTTCAACATGTCTCAAAAATACATTCTCACAAAAACATATCATCATAGTTTAAACGTACAACGCCAGCGTCAGTTAAATCATGTCTAAAACGAAAATGCAACAGGGTCAACACGTCTATGGCAACCAGTAAAGCTCTGACATTAAATCCTTCAATGTAATACAAAGAAGGAAAAGGAGGAGGCGTAGGAGCAGCAATAGTAGGAGAAGCAACAACAGCAGCAGCTGGAGCAACAACAGTAGAAGCAGAAGAGGGGGAGAAGAAGATATAAAGTAGAACAGCGATTTTTAGATGACCCCTCCCTCTTACCCTGGCTTTAAATCAAATGTGATTAAAAAGAGGACAAACGGAAAACTCCTGGTAACTTTTAACAAGAACTCAGAGAATAACATACCCATAAATCAAAGTGTCAACATAAAATAAATAATCACCAGCAACTGGTCATTAGCCGGCTCTGTGGCTAAGTCGATGCGAACGCTTCGTAATGCCGGGTTCGATCCCAGCTGCGGGCCATGCGCCTTGTGTTGGTTTCGACAGTGTTATCAAGAAAGCCGACCATCCAGAAAGCAATGACAAACTACTGGACGTAAATTTGCCTAGAAAAACCATAGCTAGGGCCTGTTGGGGTTGGTTCTGCAACTTCCTGTAAAGGATATGCAACTAACCTAACTGGTCATTAATTGTCCACATATACATGTGATAGATGATCCAGTTTTGGCTTCCCCATGCTAATATTTTTGTCTTTATCCCCCTTGAAGGATGCAATTTGTCGTTATTTTGAAGCCCCTCCCTGGCAGTTGCCAGGGACCACAATTGTAGCCTTATGGTTGAACGTGGTTTCCGAGACCTCTCCATGGGTGATCCTCATCCGCATGGTGACACTATGTGTCACCGGGTGTTTATCGCTCTGTGTCATGTCCTGGTGGGGTAAAAATTTACTTAATTACCAGTTTTGAGTTGACGATATCTGCTATTTGGGGTATGATGTTTGACATGATATTGTGACCACTGGAAAGATCTGTGGAAGGAGGGATAGAGGACGCCAACGAGAGAAGACTCTTGACAGTCTCGCTGCATGGCATGGAGGTGTGTCGGCACACGAAGTTTAAGACAAGCAAACAAGAGTTAGACAGGGATACAAGTGTGAGGAAAACATCATGAAATGGAGAAACAGCAGTGTACATAAATGCTGCAGGAGATCCGGGATTGTGGAGAGGCATGATCGCCCACGCCAGTCGGCAAGGCACTTGATGATGATGACTGGACAAGGCACAAGAGGGATCAGTCTCCACCGCAGTGCTGTCATGTGTTCAAGTCCGCTACAGCTAAAAAGAAGAGGAGAAATACTGACACCCTAAACAAATTTGAACATCAAGGAAGACTGCATATCAAGCGCCATGTTGGATTTGGAAAAAAGTAATAGCAGAAGGCCTGTTATCAGGAAGGAGGGGCAGGGGCCGACCGACACAAAGATGGGCACAGGATATAAGTGACTCCTTGAGTATGAAAGTTCATGAGGTGGGAGAACTGGTGAGAGACCGAGTTTCTTTCAGGCAGACTGTGATGAGAACGACGTTCTGCAAAGGACCTGCCACATAACCATGACAGCTAACAATTCTACTTAATACATATATTTCAAAAAAACCGTGGAGGAAACAGGCAAATAACTTACGGCTAATTTGGCCACATGAGGGTATATTGCAAGACACTGCACACACAAAAAAAATTACTATATTTACAAATGAACTAAATCACAAAAATCAATTGACCCCCTTTGTCCCCAGGAAACTTCTTCGCACCACCCAGGTGGTCGAAAAGCACTAACACAGAAGATGATGAAGTTGAATTCAAGAGGATCGACTTTAATGCCCACGGCCTATCCCATACATCTCAGTCTCTCTCTGCAACACGGACAGCCGCCTGCTGATAGAGGGTGGGTGGGGGAGGGAGGGCTCATACAGCACACACTCCGCAGCTTTAGCAACAATCCCCCAGGAATAACACACTGCACTTGTGAACTGAACAAGCATAAAGCTAATGATACGTTCGCTAAGATTTCCCCCACCCCCAAGAGTTGCTGTACTGATTTGAGAATCAACATCATTGCACACACATAGATGCTTCATCTCCTACAGCAAATGTCTAAAGGTCTGGATGCTAACTCAGTACACACATAAATGCTTCATCTCCTACAGCAAATGTCTAAAGGTCTGGATGCTAACTCAGTACACACATAGATGCTTCATCTCCTACAACAAATGTTTAAGGTGTAGATGCTAACTTATTACACATAGATGCTTCATCTCATACAGCAAATGTTTAAGGTGTAGATGCTAACTTATTACACATAGATGCTTTATCTCCTACAGCAAATGTTTAAGGTGTAGATGCTAACTCAGTACACACATAGATGCTTCATCTCCTACAGCAAATGTTTAAGGTGTAGATGCTAACTCAGTACACACATAGATGCTTCATCTCCTACAGCAAATGTTTAAAGTGTAGATGCTAACTTATTACACATAGATGCTTCATCTCATACAGCAAATGTCTAAAAGGTGTAGACGCTAACTTGGCACACTGATTATACATGCACTGTGGAGTATAACAAGTAACTTTCCAGTTATGTTATCACGGTTGACTTCATTTCACTTTGTGTATTCACATATGCACTAATACCTCCCATGCAGCAGCCACTCCGAGGTACCTCTACTGACTATTCACTTAGGAAGTTGGTTATACTGTCTCCTACCTTGAGTTCAAAGATAACACAGATAGGATTTACTCCCAGGTCATGTAAATGGGTTAGCATCTGACACTCGTCATCATCCACCACCAGTCTAATCTGTAGTGTTGATGAGACCAGCTCTGTCCATACTCAACTATTCCCCTATCCATACTTTATTCCCCAGTCAATACTTAACTATTCCCCTGTCCATACTTAACTATTCCCCTGTCCATACTTAACTATTCCTCTGTCCATACTTAACTATTCCTCTGTCCATACTTAACTATTCCCCCATCCAAAATTTAAGCACCACAAATTGCATAGGAAACTATGGGGTAATGAAATAAGTCATCAGACGACCGTATTTACGTGTCTATAGGCCGCACCCAGTTTCTGAGACAATCATTGTAGGGAACACCATTTTTCTTAGAATTTCATCGAGACAGCAAAATGGAAACAGTAGTAGTTGTAAGCAGTGAAAGATGGACCTGTAAGCTAGTCATAGTTTCCAAGACATTTAGCAAACAAAAGTGAACTAGAGAACAAGATGCATACACATGTCGTAATTGTAACCGACTCTGAAGGAATGCTGCGAGCAGAGTGGCAAGCTTCACTAGAAAGGTCACAGGTAGTGAGCATACTTTAGATCTTTTCTCCCGGCTATGCGGGCGTGGTGGGTAATAAACAGGCAGACAGATTGGCTGGATCTGCACCACTGGGTGGTGAACTCATACATGACAAGGCAGACATGGTCAAGACCCTTTGGGAACAAGCAACGCAATCAGTAGAGAAACAAGATTATTTTAGCCTGGAGAGAATGAGGCACCTGGGTGTAACCAGAAGGTCTGGCCGGCTCACTACACTCAGAGGAAAGGCAAGACGAACATATAACCAGATTGTGACTGGAACTATCAGTACTGGAACTCTGCGCTGGCTGCTGAAGATGAGGAAGGAGCACACATGGGAATGCCCCGAGTGCTGTGATGTCAATTCTCAACTCAACTTTTAAAAAAAAAGTGAATGCAGACGCTAAGGCAAGAGAAATGCGATATGGTTGTGATACCAGATGGGTGAATGGCATGTTACAACCACCCAACATTTCCATTAATAGGCTTTTTAAGGCACATTTGCAGCGTTTATATTGCGACTGTAGATGCAGTTCGACGGAATTGGCTCCGACCAGGAGTTTAAAGAAAGCCTCTCAGTCTCATTTCCACGGGAGGATCAGCGTTGCATGAAAGTAACATATAGTCCGCACCCCATTTTCCATCAATGATTTTCGCTTAATATACTGTGGCCTATAAACATGTAAAATACGGCAGCTTATAGGCACAGGAAAAGCAATGGACCAGGCCGATGTTTCAATGCTCTCAAGAAGGCAGGAGTAGTTAAGTTGAGTTGAGTTGAGTCAAGAATTGACATCACAGCACTCGGGGCATTCCCATGAATGCTCCATCCTCATCCTCAGCAGCCAGCACAGAGTTTCAACACTAATGGTACTAGTCATAATCGGGTTGTATGTCCGTCTTGCCTTTCCTCTGAGTGTAGAGAGCTGGCCACACCCCCTTGGTTACACCCAGGTGCCTCAGTCTCTCCAGAGGACGAGTAGATGATTCAGAAGACAGCAGTGAACTGGCAATCTTGACAAGACTACAAAAAACTTCATGTCAAAATAGATGTTGCAAGACAGGAATGTTATTCAGGTAACAAAACAGAATAGTAACCCCCATATAGAAATGGTGTTATCAGTCGCTGAGTAGGCAGCCTTTGTGTAGTGGTTAGAAGCTTGCCTGCAGATCGGACAGTGACGGGATCAAGTAATTCACTAATTAGTTAGTTAGTTAGTTAGTCTTTCCTCTTGTGTCGTGTGCGGCACATAGTGCAGAGGTCGTGACTCTCCATGCACGGCGGTCCGTTGCAATCCGTTGTAGGTCTTGGATGTTTGAGTGGCCCATGAGTGAGCCTTCCCTGATGATAGTTCTACATAGGGTTTCCCTTGGTCTTCCATGAGATCTTTTCCCCTGTGGTGTCCAAATGAGGGCTTGGTAAGGAAGTCTTGATTTATCCATTCTAAGGACGTGGCCGACATAGTTCCAGCGGCGTTTTCGTATAAAATTAGACACATACTCTTGCCTGGATTCTTGCCTTATTTGTGTATTGGTTCGGAAATCTGACCATTTGAAATTTAGTATTCTTCTAAGGCATTAACTTCTAACCGACTTCTAACTAATTAAACTGCATATTTTCCCCAAAAGTCAACAACAACAACAACAACAACAACAACAACAACAACAACAAAACCAGCAATACAAATGCAAGGCAAACAGCAAATTGCAAAGCTTATCTAGAAAACTTATCAAAAAGACCAAAGACAGCACACGGCTAGGCTCAGCTGGTCCAGTTGCTTGCACTCCCACACACCTGTCCAGACATCTGGAGAGAAGAGGATAAAGCACTTGCTGTTTTCTGGGTAGTAATGACTCAATGCTGCGATCGTCTGTTAATCAATTCCAACAAAACTGCCTGCCTGTCAATAATTAAATAATGATTGTCTGTTTATTAACTCTTTGAGTCCCAAGGAACACATCATACTTTCATAGGTTCATACCTACATATGTAAAAGTGAAAAAGTAAAGATCCTGTTTCACGCCTTAGGCGCATCGGGCATATGGGAAGAGCACCACATATTTTACAGACCAATCGGCACTAGTTGGGTCATGTGGTCAGCATCACGCCTTACCTACATATCAGGCAACGATTTTATGTCTCTTTTTAGTACCCCTTGGACCAGTGATGCTAAACCCACTGGGAGTCAAAGAGTTAATAATTAAATAATGACTGTCTGTTCGTTAACTCTTTGAGTCCCAAGGAACACATCATGCGTCTATAGGTTCTTACCTACACATGAGGTGCCAATTTCATGTCTCTTTTTTACCCCTTGGGCCTGTGATGCTAAACCTACCGGGAGTCAAAGGGTTAATAATTAAATAATGATTGTATGGCCTTAATAATAATGATAACAGTAAAAAAAATTATGTGATTTCTCAACAATAATTAAATAATGATTGATCTAAACAATTAGATAAAGATTGCCTGTTCATCAAAAATTAAAAGATTGTCTTTCCATCAATAAGTAAATAATGATTGTTCATCAAAAATTAAATAAAGCTGACCTACTTATCAATTAATAATTAGACTGACTGTTCAATAATTAATGTGATTACACATAAATCATTAAAAAACGATTGTCTTCTCATGAATAATAATGACTGACTGCTTATCAATGATTAATTATATGAATGTTTGGTCATCAATAAGGAAATAACGACTGTCTGATTATCAATGAGTGTGCAAAATATTTCATTTGCTGTCTTTGTATGTAATTCAGAATTGGTTTTGTGCCGACTGTTTCTCCGGTCACTAGATTCCTGATTTTATATCTTCTGGTAACTAACTAGATAAGTGCAAATTATTTGGAAGCTGAGGGGATATGTTATCCTTTCTGCAATAATTTCTTCCTTCATTCTCATTCCACACATAATGGTCCATGGCATTTTGTTCCTACAAGTCTACCTCAATAACTGTTTCATTCATGTCCTGATTGCAAACATCTTTATATCGTAGTAGAGCTTCAGACATTTGCATACACACACACATATAGGTTAGTTGCGTATCCTTTACAGGACGTTGCAGAAGCAACCCTAACAGCCCCTGGCTGTTGTGTGGTTTTTCTAGGCAAATTTTACATCCAGTAGTTTGCCATTGCTTTCTGGACAGTCGGCTTTCTTGATACCACTGTCGAAACCAACTCAAGGCGCATTGCCCACAGCTGGGATCGAACCCAGCATCCCGGCTTTATGAAGCGTTTGCATCGACTTAGCCACAGAGCTGACACATACATATATATCCACATAATAAAATTAAAAAACTCTAACCTTTATTTATAGAAGTACTTCTTGATACAGCAGTTGCCGAGGTCCGTCACCACAATCCGGTAGTCGCTAATCACCGCCAGCCCACTCGGCCGCTTCAGCCGGTCAGTGCTGCTATCGATAGAGTACAGCAGTTTCCCACTGGGGTGGAAAACATGCACAAAGCTACGACCACCCGCTTTAACTTTCTGAGAAGCCGCTCCACCGCTACTACCACCAGCTTTATCTCCCTTGTGGGATTTTTCTGTCTTTGTGGCCAGAATATTCCCTGCATTGTCCACAGTTATTCCGCCGTATGACCCTTGGCCCGAGTCCACAACTTTCCTCAAATACTTGCCATCCTTATTGAAAATTTGAATTCTATGATCTGCTACCAAAATCTCATCATTTTTCCCTACACACAGCGCAGATATAACTTTGAATTGTCCGTCTTTGTCCCCATGACTTCCGAAAGTGAGAATTAAATTTCCCGCTTGATCAAACTTGAAAATTTTCCGAGCCCCGCTATCAGCAACGATAATCTCACCACGAGAGTTCACCGCAATGTCAATAGGTTCGACGAAAGCAGGGGTCGTGAACTGCTTGACCAATGACCCATCTGTGGGATCAAGGATGGAGACATATTTGGTACGCCAGTTAACAACAGCAAGATGGCCGCTACTGAGAACACAAAGTCCAGTCGCACTTTGAAACTCGACTCCCACAGGTCCCAGGTGCCGCAGGACCACCCCGTCTTTTCCTAGAACTTTGATTCTGCTGTTTCCTGTATCAAGGATATAATTAACATCATCTGGCCCCGACGCGATCCTGGTGGGCTGGTTGAAATGCTCGCTATCAGTACCTCGACATCCAAACCTCCACAGAGGTTCTATATGTTCACTGACATCAATCACAAAAGGACTATCTTTGATTGGCCGGTTAAATATGCTCACCGCCATTTTCAACTTCCCTGGTTTCAGCGGCAGATAAAGAATCTCGTAAGACCCGTCATCATTATCTTTAATTTTACATTCCAACAACTCCCCTTTTTCGTTACGAATCTCAACCGTCACGGGGTCTCCTCCTGACGACCTTGGATTCCCGTGGTAATCCACAGTATGGATCTTCACCGAAGCCCGTAGGTGGGCCACCGCCTTTTTCACCTCAGCGGTGGTCAGCGCCGGGAACGTTGTGCTGACCCTGATCGCTCCAAAGTTGCTGATTGCCTTGGCCACTTCACGAAGGGCATCATTGTGTTTGTACTCGTAGCGCAGGAAGGAGTTTTCCCTGGGTTCCGACAGGGTGCTGGTGGTGTCCAGTTTCTCGTTGAGATCGCTGATTTTCTTGGTAATGTTTCTGACTTCAACCTGTTTTATAAAAAGACACGATGAGTTAACAAGCCAAGTTTACATCCAGTCAAGTTTACATCAAGTCAAGGTTACATCGAGTCAAGTTTACATCGAGTCAAGTTAACATAAAGTCAATCTGAAATAAAGTAAATTTTATATATCAAGTCAACTTTACATGACATCAATTTTATATCACATCAATTTTATATCAAGTCAACTTAAGGTCAGCTACACATTAGGCCAACCTGACAACGAGTCAACTCAACATCAAATCAAGTCTGCATGAAGTCAACTTGATATCAAGCCAGCCTGACATACAGCCAACTTGATATTCAGCCATGAAGCTAAATTGAGATTAACTTTACATTTTAAACTAAATGAACACAAAATATGTCTGACTGGATGAAAGGAAATACACAGTTGGGTACTAGCAAAGACTGAGACCAATAATTTTTTTTTTTTTTTTTTTTTTTTTTTGGTGGAAATAATTAAAAAAAAAACACACACACACAACATGAATGCTTAGTTACAAAATGTAAATATAAATTAAAATTATATTCAATTTCTGGAGATGTGGCTATACAGAAGAACAGATTACATTTCATAGAAACAAAAACAATCACATACAGAGTTTCTGAAAAGATTAGGAATGAAATGAGTTTCTGATTGAGTTAGTCTTTCAATATTTTGGCCAGAAAGAACAACAGTGGAACGTAAACTCTATGGACCACTGAATGAACTAACAACTACATTGAAATTTATACAAGAGACACAATTGCAGATATAGACAACTTATTTCAGGCGAACGAAAGAAGAAGTCTTTCAATGTATAGATTCTTTCTTTATCCATTCTACTGCACTGTCCATTGGATCCCAAAGAGCTACATCTGCTTTATCTTATAAGAATAAACTCACAGGGAGCAAGTACAGCGGGGATCTACAGTCATCAGTAGAAATTATCCTCTTTCGACACACGTTTCGGCCCACGATTCCTAAACGTATTCGGAGGTGGGCCCACCTGAGTTCATGACACTCAGGGCTGCTTCCCCGCTGCACAGATTACCGGATGGTGTTATACTTTCGGCCAGAGACAAGACGACTTAGTGGTTTCGAAGGAGGTACTGTGAAATAAGAAGTCGCCACGGCAGCTTAATTAGAACAGTCAGCGTGCCTGGACGACCGAGCGACAAGCTTACTTTGGTTTACCGGACACATATTGGACTGTTATTAGCAGTTGGCAGAGAGACACTGGCAGACAATTAGCTCACCGAGGCCCGTCCCCTACGTTGTTGCGCTGCGTCCACAACCAGCTAGATGCCCTTTCGGCCA
>CAJHNH020002531.1:0-104308 GCA_905116865.2 Candidula unifasciata
TCTTTTCTTCTTCTATTATCTATCTATCATTATCTATTATCATCTGTCTGTCGTCTGCCCTTCTGTTGTCTGTCGTCTGTCTGTCTTTTGTCTGTCTTCTGTTGTCTGTCTGTCGTTTCTGCTGTCTGTCTGTCTGTCTGTCGTCTGTCTGTCTGTCTGTCTGTCTGTTTTGTTGTTGTCTTTTTATTTCTTCTTTGGTTTGGGGGGGTTTTGCTGATGTATATCTATATGTTATCTATTTTTATCATTTATCTTTTTTGTTTCTATCTATTTTTTGGTTATCTGTATGATTTTGTCTTTTGCTGTCTGCTGACGACTTCTGTCAATGTTTTCCGGGTTTCTTTATCCCTGCCGCCCTTTTTTCTTCGCCGCTGTTGGAAAGGGGGGGGGGGGGGGGGTACCTACTTAAAATTATCGAAAAAAGCCCCCCGATGTTTTAGTCCCATGCCTACATTTTATTGCAGAGGCCCCAGTTTTCCAAAGACCCCCCCGTCCCTTTTTGTTGTGCTGACCCTCAAGCATACAGATATTTTCGTAGTTGCCACCTTCATAACTTCAGTGAATATGATGGTTTCCGAATGGTCTTGGTAAAGGTGTCGTACGTACAACCGTTTTTTTAAAGTAGTTGAGACCCACACGTTGAGAACCGCTGCTCTAATGACTGGTTTCTTTTCTTTATTGCTGTGCTGTTTCTTTTTCTTTATTAATTCTCACTTATATGATAACAACCTAGAACGATAATATCATTGAGGAACCTATCTTTTTCGAATATATCATCCTATGTTCTGTCCCGTGGCTCTCGAGAATCTGTTCTCTCGCTCTGTGTCTGTTAGTGCTGATTTTCCCCAACATTATTGATTTTCCCCAACATGGCTGATTTTTCCCTATCATGACTGATGTTTCCACCAACATTGCAATACTCTCCAAAATTGTCGTCCCTCAAATGAACATAACAACACTGTCTCCACATGAACATAACAACATTGTCTCCACATGAACATAACAACATTGTCTCCACATGAACATAACAACACTGTCTCCACATAAACATAACAACATTGTCTCCACATGAACATAACAACACTGTCTCCACATAAACATAACAACATTGTCTCCACATAAACATAACAACACTGTCTCCACATGAACATAACAACACTGTCTCCACATGAACATAACAACACTGTCTCGTCATGAACATAACATCAATTTCTCCACATGAACATAACAACACTGTCTCGTCATGAACATAACAACACTGTCTCGTCATGAACATAACAACACTGTCTCGTCATGAACATAACAACACTGTCTCCACATGAACACAGCGTCGATGAAAGTCTACGTTCCACAAATGAACATAACACAAACTGTCCTCCACCTGGACATAACAACACTGTCTCGTCATGAACATAACAACACTGTCTCGTCATGAACATAACAACACTGTCTCCACATGAACATAACAACACTGTCTCCACATGAACATAACAACACTGTCTCGTCATGAACATAACAACACTGTCTCCACATGAACATAACAACACTGTCTCCACATGAACATAACAACACTGTCTCCACATGAACATAACAACACTGTCTCCACATGAACATAACAACACTGTCTCCACATGAACATAACAACACTGTCTCCACATGAACATAACAACACTGTCTCGTCATGAACATAACAACACTGTCTCCACATAAACATAACATTACTGTCTCCACATGAACATAACAATACTGTCTCCACATAAACATAACAACATTGGCTCCACATAAACGTAACCTGTCATAAACATAAACATAACACATTTGTCCTCCACATATAAACATAACAACACTGTCTCCACATAAACATAGAACAAACCACATACTACAACGCGTCATGAACACAACAACACTGTCTCCACATGAAACATAACAACACTGTCTCCACATGAACATAAACAACACTGTCTCCACATAAACATAACAACACTGTCCCTCGTCATGAACATACAACAACATGAACATAAACAACACTGTCTCCACATGAACATAACAACACTGTCTCGACATGAACATAACAACACTGTCTCGTCATGAACATAACAACACTGTCTCTACATGAATATAGCAACACTGTCTCCACATGAACATAACAACACTGTCTTCACATGAACATAACAACACTGTCTCCACATGAACATAACAACACTGTCTCCACATGAACATAACAACACTGTCTCCACATGAACATAACAACACTGTCTCCACATGAACATAACAACACTGTCTCCACATGAACATAACAACACTGTCTCCACATGAACATAACAACACTGTCTCCACATGAACATAACAACACTGTCTCCACATGAACATAACAACACTGTCTCCACATGAACATAACAACACTGTCTCCACATGAACATACAAACACTGTCTCCACATGAACATAACACAACACTGTCTCCACATGAATGAACATAACAACACTGTCTCCACATGAACATAACAACACTGCCTCCACATGAACATAACAACACTGCCTCCACATGAACATAACAACACTGTCTCCACATGAACATAACAACACTGTCTCCACATGAACATAGCAACACTGTCTCCACATGAACATAACAACACTGTCTCCACATAAGCATAACAACACTGTCTCCACATGAACATAACAACACTGTCTCCACATGAACATAACAACACTGTCTCCACATGAACATAACAACACTGTCTCCACATAAACATAATAACACTGTCTCCACATAAACATAATAACACTGTCTCCACATAAACATAACAAGACTGTCTCTTTCTAATACCTGACATGGGCTCCTGAGATGCCACGGCCCGCAATAGTTAGATAAATTATGGGGGTGAGGCTCTATAGTGCATCTTTTTCTCAATTTAGGAAAACAAAATTACCCACAAAATGTAAAGCGATGACACCTGTAATGTTCAAATCTGTCTGCAGATATCCCAGTCCTTACACCCTTGCAACAGTCGAGATGAAGAGCCAGCTGATTGTCCTCTGCATTGCCAGCCTCCTGATCCTTCAGGCGGCCCGGAGCAGCGTTAACGCCTACAGAGTCAGCGACGGGGTGCGTGAGAAGAAGCTGGCAGAAATTGAGAACGCCATAGACCAGATATCTAATGATGATTGCAGGGACCTAGTCAAACAAGAGAGGGAGGGACAAGATGACATATTTGCGGCCTGTGAGAAAATCAAAGCTAATAAGGACAACCTGCTGACGATAGGTTGTGATGATACTGACTATGAGAGATTGGAAACATCTCTTTGCACAGTGGATGGCAAATCAATCTATGAATACAAGTAGCCTTTGACGATAAATACGTCAGCAGTACTTGTGTAATATGTCACCACGAATTTGCATTTGGTTGGTACACATTGTCTGTGTTTAGTAGAAGCAGTGATACTGATGACAGGCACCTATATGAGACGCCATTTTTGTTTTATTATAAAGCTCCACTACACACTTAACGGTTGAACGGGGGGGGGGGGGGGGGGATATCTGGGATTTGTGCCTGGGGAAATTCTCATACGAATGGTGGCACTGTGTTTGGCCGGATGTTCGTCCCTTATTGTGTGGTCCTGGTGGTGTTGAACTTCACTCACTCAGTGACCTTCTTCTAAATTCTTCTTCTGCTGCTGCTGTTTCTTCTTCTTCTTCTTCTTCTTCTTCTTCTTCTTCTTCTTCTTCTTCTTCTTCTTCTTCTTCTTCTTCTTCTTCTTCTTCTTCTTTTTCTTCTTCTTCTTCTTCTTCTTCTTCTTCTTCTTCTTCTTTTTTCCTTTTTACCTTCGCCAATAATTCTTCTTTTGTTCACCGGCTGTAAGCTCCGGTCGAGTCCTGGTTGTTCGTTCCTCTGGAGCTTAGCTTTGTGCCAGTGCCTAAGCTTTCCGACTCCGACTTTCAAGGACCTCCCGCTCCATCCCAATACCACCCCCCCTCCCTGCCCCCCCCCCACCCCCCCCCCCCCCCCCCCCCCACCGCACATGTCGACTTCTATAAAATGCTTGCTGGAGAGGCAGTATGTCCTTTCCTTTTTTCCCCACAGTAGGGTCTCAGAAACAAACGAGGACGCCAGAAATTAATGGGATATTTTTAACGACACAAGGTGTACTGTTTTCTTCCTCCAGTTGCTGCTCTGGAATTCTTTATAGCGATTGTATGTCTTATTCAAAGTTCCAGTTTATTCCAGTAATTATTAAACTAATGTATTACATGTTATTTACTAACGTGACAATGACCTGCTATTAATTATTA
Organism: Candidula unifasciata; assembly: GCA_905116865.2. Taxonomy (NCBI): domain Eukaryota; kingdom Metazoa; phylum Mollusca; class Gastropoda; order Stylommatophora; family Geomitridae; genus Candidula; species Candidula unifasciata. The sequence goes on from CAJHNH020002531.1 coordinate 4,290, forward strand.
TGAAATAACTACATCTGGTAATTTCTAGGTTTGTACAAGGTATGTTCAGTCTACCGACATTTTTAAAACTAGGAATTTTCATTTTCTTAGCTCTTAGATATATCAGGGACATTGATATTTAAAGAAATTTAGGATTTTGGTTCTGTTCAAAATTCTTCCTTATTGATATTCCAATAATTATTTGCTATGTTTAAATCATTTTTAGTAAATAAATGTTTACATATTTGAGTGTATGTACGCGTGTAGGAACAAATGTACTATTTATTGCATTTGAATTTCATTCTCTACTCTCCCAAATTTGCATACGAACACGCACATACGCACACACATTATTTCAACATGACCTCAGTATTGAATAAATTATCTTTCTATAGTATGCTATTCAAGGCCTATTTTGCTTTGTTTGTTTGTTGGTGTCTGTTTTCGAATGGCTCTAATTTGTTGACAAATGAAAGTGCCTTGTTTGTGTATGCTTATTTCTGTGTGACAGCCACCGTAGTGTCGCAGCTGGGAGCTCGCCTAACAGGCCCGTGGTCGTGGGTTCAAATTCAAATGGAACCGAATAATTATTTTGTGTTAAGCTTGTGGCTTTCAGGTCGACGCAGCCTTAAATAGGTAGCAGGAAAAGTCCTGGGAAGTAAAGGCGATCGATGTGATGATGACCATAACCCCATCTAGGGCTGAATGGGCTGTTAGAAATCTGAAACTAGCCTGATATACTCAGTGCGCCATTGGCGTCTCAAGGGACCTTAACTTTACTGACTTGGGGCCGGTTGTTAACCAGACGCTGAGAATTTGCTATTTCCACATCTTATACCATTTGGTGGCAGTGCTGCTAATGGTAACAATGGTGGTTGTGACGATGTGGACTTTACAAGCTCGCCCCCAACCCAAGGGTTCTGGGATTCAATCCTCTGTAGGCTGTTTTCAGAATTTACCCACAGCTACCACGTCGACTTAGCCTAAAATTAGTACCATAAAATGTTAGGGGAAGCAAAAGTGACCGTTTTGATGTCGATCACATCACCCTTCCAGTACAATTAATTTTAAACTGATCTGGCCTCCTAGGTTTAACCCATCTTCTCCCTCTTCTTCTCGGCGTTCACCGGCTGTAAACTCCTGCAGAAAGTTCTGGTTGTTCGTCCACTACTGGATTTTAGTCTTTTTTCAGAACTTGAGTTTTGCGGGCACATTCATTTCACAAATCCGGTATATCTGTATGCAGAAAGTTAAATCCCTGCTTCTCAGGTTTCCAAGGAAACATTCATAATTAGTCGTCCTCTGCGACATGCTTGTTAGAGGGAAGGATAAGTGAAATTTGTCTATCCCCCCTCCCCCACACCCAGTTTGGTGTCCCGAAACCTGCACGGAAACATCTTGTCTACTAAACACTGCACCAGTCAAAAAAACAACAATAACTACAGAAGGCGTTTCACCCATTGCCAAATCAAATCAGGCCTATGATGTTATAACCACATGTTTATAGACCGATCGTCAGAATATACTGGTCAAGCGCTATGGTCGATGTCCGGGTATAACCATATGTTTATAGACCGATCGTCTGAACAGATTGGTCAAGCGCTATGGTCGATGTCCAGTTAGCGTAAACGGGCTGTTGTACTGACCTTGTCAACCGCGTGGAAGATGTGGAAACAATATGCTGAAGTGCCAGTGGCACTAAAATACACAATGCAGATCGACTGATTGTAGATGATGATGATGTGGTGGTTGACGCGTGCAGTCGGGGGATGCACTGTACGCTGACCAAGTGTCTGGGGGATTTGTATCTAAAAGTTTATCCACACACCTACATACTGCAGTCCAATACACCCCGCCAGGTATGATTTTATAGTGAGATCAGTTACTTTATTAAGGACGCACACATTACGATGAAGATGAGTGGTGATCAATGGAACACTGTCAAGACTTCTACTGCCTTCCCAATACCCACATCGGCAGTCTTTCTAGACATGGACGAACACCCCAGCGAACTATGTCCCACGTGCCTGCTACGAGCAACTCACAATCGATCGCGCGGATACATCTATGCGATGTACAGTGGCAATCTTCTGACGGTTCTTCCTCTAAACGACCAGGACACCCGTAGACTCCAGCTAGATGCACCACTTGGTGAAAACCTCAATCCTCGCGTCTGCTACCCCAGCCACTCGTTGAGGCATCACTGACTAACATCCCGCTCCTCAGCTTTTGATGCCTCCTTATCACATTTCCACGTTGGTCAACTCACACAAAGTTTCCCGGCACTGTTTGTGCACTTAAGGCTACCCGTTACCCAACGACACATAGCCGCAACCGTGTCGACAGCACATACCTGTCCGACACAAGTCCTTTCTAGAAAGTCACTTTGTCAGAATTCCCAAGTCCAAGCCATGATCCGCAGCAATCATCCAGACATTTAAAAAAATTGGGTTATTAAAACGTTGGTTTCCCCACTGAAAGTAGGTCAGTTTCATTGATAAGTTTGTTGGACTAGTCTACTTTGGTCGAGGTTGTGGGTGTAGCGGTCTGTTGTTGTGTTGCATTTACGTTTTTATTCCAAGAAAGAGACTGCCTGTAAAAGGTTTCATCACTCTCTAGTGGGGTTTTGTGTTAGACCCAGTTTGAAAATGTTTTTAGAGTGTTAAAAGCGCTGGCGTGCTTAAATATACAAGACGCGATGTCAACGGCACTGGGGAACAGCCCTGTCACCTTTTGTGAAGGTCGGATGGCTCGAGGCCGACCAAACAGAAGTGAGGTATGCTGAAGGTCGACCAGTCAGAAGCGAGCTAGTGTATACCGGTGTGTAGAACGGGGGGACTATCTTTTGTTTTACCCATTACTACACCACAGTCCATTCAATTACTGGACTCGAACAGCACGTCCACACAGTAAGAGGATCTGAAAACATTTAACTGAACTACTACGGGACCTTTCACATCAGTCAGTTATGCGGGGATCCAGCTTCCTCGCCAACACACTCGGGGTTCACAAGCCCCTCGTGATGTCGACCCACACAAGGATCCCACAATATCCATGATGTACACAAGGATCCCACAATATCCATGATGTACACCAGGATCCCACAATATCCATGATGTACACAAGGATCCCACAATTTCCATTATGTACACAAGGATCCCACAATATCCATGATGCACTCAAGGATCCCACAATATCCATGATGCACTCAAGACTAACGTTTTCCCTCGTGGTTCATTCCCCTCTCAACTCGGAAAGTCCCCAGCCACCGGTAAACAGCAAGCAACTTCTGTTTTCCTCAGCTGTAAGTGACCCAAATGTCCACGTTCCCAACTTGTTAAAACACATGCTTACCCTCTGTGTGCTCATCCTCTGGCTTCAATCAATCTTTCAACCCTCACACTCAACCTTTGAGCTGGTGATGATGAGGAAGATGGTGATGGTGATGGTAGTGATGGTGATTAGTGACGACGATGTTGTTTGTTGGAATGATAGTGATATAGATCATAGTGATGGTGATAGTGATTGCGATGATGGGCGTGAATATGATGGTATCAATACCATGATGGGTGTAACTACGTTTTTTGGAAATGGTTGCGATGATGATGATGTTTCTTGTGGTGGCGATGATGATTTGATAGGGGTTGTAATCGTGATGATGTTTTTACTGTTAATCAACAGTAATTACAACTGGTAATGGAAACTGAATGGATCACAAACCGCATTGTAAGTGTTCACCTGCTATTATTTCACCACTCTGTCATCATCATCAACTCAAACTAAGTATTCTCCATAGAAAATGTAAACAGAATGAATAAAATTCAATCTCCAATGAACAACAGATTAATACAAATATATTATCCCATTACGATAATTTTAATATTTTTAAAAGACAAAAGCATTGGTAAATTCTAAAATATTTTCTAATTAAAAAACTGGAATGCATATACATTTTTAAGCGTTAGAAATTAAACAATATACATTGTGCATCTCATGGCTTATTGACAGTAATGAAATTAAACAAGTGTTACTGAAACGAAACAATTCGATATTGCAAAATACACTGCATAGATAGCACACATAAAATGCTTTGTACGTAAAGCTCCCTTACACACATACACAATAAGAAAGTCATTCTTGTTAAAGTCATCGTTTCTCACTGTGTCACATCTACTACACTACATACACACGAACACGCGAGCTTGCGTGTGTGTGTTCGTGAGTGTGGGTGTTAATACGTTTAAAAACAAATTCAAGCAGCAGCTGCTGTGGAAACATGTTGTGAAGTCCCAAGGGGAAGGTGGGGACAAAGGAAACATGTTGTGAAGTCCCAAGGGGAAGGTGTTGACAAAGGAAACATGTTGTGAAGTCCGAAGGGGAAGGTGGGGACAAAGGAAACATGTTGTGAAGTCCCAAGGGGAAGGTGGGGACAAAGGAAACATGTTGTGAAGTCCCAAGTGGAAGGTGGTGACAAAGGAAACATGTTGTGAAGTCCCAAGTGGAAAGGTGGGGACAAAGGAAACATGTTGTGAAGTCCCAAGGGGAAGGTGGGGGAAAAGAAAGCATGTTGTGAAGTCCCAAGGGAAAGACGGGGACAAATGAAACATGTTGTGAAGTCCCAAGGGGAAGGCGGGGATAAAGGAAACATGTTATGAAGTCACAAGGGGAAGGCGGGGACAAAGGAATCATGTTGTTAAGTCACAAGGGGAAGGCGGGGACAAAGGAAACATGTTGTGAAGTCCCAAGTGGAAGGTGGGGACAGAGGAAACATGTTGTGAAGTCCCAAGGGGAAGGCGGGGACAAATGAAACATGTTGTGAAGTCCCAAGGGGAAGGCGGGGACAAAGGAAACATGTTCTGAAGTCTCAAGGGGAAGGTGGGGGAAAAGAAAGCATGTTGTGAAGTCCCAAGGCAAAGGCGGGGACAAAGGAAGCATGTTGTGAAGTCCCAAGGGGAAGGCGGGGACAAGGGAAACATGTTCTGAAGTCCCAAGGGGAAGGTGGGGGAAAAGAAAGCATGTTGTGAAGTCCCAAGGCAAAGGCGGGGACAAAGGAAGCATGTTGTGAAGTCCCAAGGGGAAGGCAGGGACAAAGGAAACATGTTCTGAAGTCCTAAGGGGAAGGCAGGGACAAAGGACACCTTGGTGGACAGGAAACAAAATTAAAAATAGGATGGAAGCAATAACTAACGACCAGAAACAAAGCTGAAGAAATAGAGAAACATAAACAATATGTGGCACTCAAAACAGAGGTCAAAAAAAATTAGTGCTTAACGCAAAACATAAATCATGGGAAGAATTTCGAGAAAATTTGAAGAAAAAAAAAAGAATGCAAGAGAAAATCAAAAGCTGTTCTACAGGACCCTCAAGAACATTTGGAAGGAGAAAGAGTGCCTGGTAAAATTCCCTGAAGACAAGAAAGGGGCTCTGCTTATTACTTCAAATGATATCATGGACATACAGAAATAATACTCCTCACAGCTCCGTGGTGTTGTGGGAAGTCATATGACTCGGAAATAACAGACCTCACTTCTAAGAAGAAAATCATCCATGGGGATGATAACATCAGGATGAAAGAATTAAAGGCAGATATAAGAAGATTAACAGTTGGTCTGTGAGGACAGCGTGAGTCCCGTCTTGTTGGTCTCAGGGGACAGTGTGAGTCCCGTCTTGTTGGTCTCAGGGGACAGTGTGAGTCCCGTCTTGTTGGTCTCAGGGGACAGTGTGAGTCCCATCTTGTTGGTCTCTGATGACAGCATGAGTCCTCTGTTGTTGGTCTCTGAGGACAGTGTGAGTCCCGTCTTGTTAGTCTCTGAGGACAGTGTGAGTCCTCTGTTGTTGGTCTGTGAGGAAAGTGTGAGTCCTCTGTTGTTGGTCTCTGAGGACAGTGTGAGTCCTGTCTTGTTGGTCTCTGAGGATAGTGTGAGTCCTGTCTTGTTGGTCTCTGAGGACAGTGTGAGTTCTCTGTTGTTGGTCTCTGAGGATAGTGTGAGTTCTCTGTTGTTGGTCTCTGAGGACAGTGTGAGTTCTCTGTTGTTGGTCTCTGAGGACAGTGTGAGTCATGTCTTGTTGGTCTCTGAGGATAGTGTGAGTCCTCTGTTGTTGGTCTCTGAGGACAGTGTGAGTCCTCTGTTGTTGGTCTCTGAGGACAGTGTGAGTCCTCTGTTGTTGGTCTCTGAGGACAGTGTGAGTCCCATCTTGTTGGTCTCTGAGGACAGTGTGAGTCCCGTCTTGTTGGTCTCTGAGGACAGTGTGAATCCCGTCTTGTTGGTCTCTGAGGACAGCGTGAGTCCTGTCTTGTTGGTCTCTGAGGACAGTGTGAGTACTGTCTTGTTGGTCTCCGAGGACAGCGTGAGTCCTCTGTTGTTGGTCTATGAGGACAGAGTGAGTCCTCCGTTGTTGGTCTCTGAGGACAGTGTGAGTCCTGTCTTGTTGGTCTCTGAGGACAGTGTGAGTCCTGTCTTGTTGGTCTCCGAGGACAGCGTGAGTCCTCTGTTGTTGGTCTATGAGGACAGAGTGAGTCCTCCGTTGTTGGTCTCTGAGGACAGTGTGAGTCCCGTCTTGCTGGTCTCTGAGGACAGCGTGAGTTCTCTGTTGTTGGTCTCTGATACCTGCTGTATCTTATACTTAAAGCGTTTTCTTATATCTATTGTTGCTATAATATCTAAAATAGATGTATTCCCTTAGCTATAGTGTTTCCTATACTATTCTTTGGATAACTAAAACAAACAGCACATCGAACCCACCCCCCCCCCCTTCCTTTTTTTTCCCCTTCCTTTTTTCTGTTGTCCTTTCTTGTTGTTGATTGTAGCCTCAAAGATTCACAGCAGCAGCCCAGTAGTCACTATTCCGATGGGAATCCAGTTACATAAAATTCTAGAAGACACTTTCAGTCATCAACACAATTAAACTGCAATACCGAATGGTTGGGAAATAACTGAAACGCAGTGTTGGTCAATGTCAGACAGTAATGCACATCAGAAACTTTTTTATCCAAGTATTATCCAGATATTCAACCCATACGTGTTTTCATTTTGTCAGAATTTCAAATTGGTATTTCAAAGTTAGGCGTAATACATAATGCTGCATAATCAAAGACACTTAGTTTCCATTTGTGGTATCTTCTCATGCATTTCTTTAACGTCTTTTTTTTCCGATTGTTCTATTTTATAACAGTGGAGGGTTTAGAGCAGCAATTGATGCAGTATGACCAAGCAGCTGGCCAGAAGGAGAACTGCCTTCCCAAACAACAGCTGGGTCGAACCACAAATGACAAACTTGAGTTTGTCATAATCTTCAGCCGAACACTGCCCACCCTCGACAATGAACCCCCGGTTGTCCAGGAAATTGGCGCAAGTTTTCTCCAAAGGATCATTAACGGACTTGCCGACTTCTTCCAGCATAAAACTTTGACAATGCTCCTGGATTTCCTCTGCAATGACTTTCTGAATGCGATCCCGTTGTTCTCTTTCGTTAGCTAAAGGGTCAGGAGTGGTTGTAGTACAAGCGCTAGCTGTGCTATCTATGGAGCAGTTAACTTCTGAAACACACACAACCTTCTCCAGGTCTATGTAGTCTTGGTCAGTACAGACGAGATCGGTCAGAAGAGCCGGCTTAGTTGCTTCCAGGGCTGGGCAAGCTTCAGTCGCGGGCTTTGACAGTTCCGACAGAGCCACCATTATTGTTTTTGAACACTGGGTTGTGGTCTTCCTAATAGCCAGCTCGACTTGGCCCCTCCGTGTGCTAATATCTATGTCTAAGACGCACACTTCTCCTACACAGCACGCAAACTTCTCCAAAGAGGCAAGTTCTGAAGACGTACATAACTGCTTGGAAATAAAACCCTCCTTCGCATTTGTCAGTTTGACACAGTATTCAGAAGGATCCTCACTTTTTACGTCTTTCAAAACAGCTTTGCTGCAAGACGCACTCAGATTGTGTTCAATTTCTGTGATTTTATCCACCTGCATATTGTGATAGTTGATGCAAGTGTTTTTCCCATTCCATGTGCAAATTACAACATGGAGCTTATCATAATCTTCTTGTGTGCATCCCACAGAAGCGACGAGATTTTTGAACGATTCCAGTTTTGCACAGCCTTTGCTTAGGTCATCATTATCTGACGTTTGTCCCCTAACTGAATCTTCACATCTTTTGGAAGATAACTGGTTGTATATTATACACTTGATCTCTGCTCTGTGTCTGTCATCCAAGCTCAGTTTCAAGCCACTCGTTGTGCCCAGCGGTACCTGAGTTTTTGTGACCAGCGGTTCCTGACTTGTGCCCAGCGGTTCCTGACTTGCGCCCAACGGCTCCTGACTTGCGCCCAACGGTTCCCGGCTTGTGCCCAACGGCTCCTGACTAGTTGTCTGCGCATTGTCTGAAGATGATGCCAAAATAAAAGTGATGCATGCACAACACGCGGCAACCAGCATACAACATTCGTTGGTGGTCCTCATTTCATCCACGCTGGTTCCTTCCAATGACAGGAAATGTCTGGCTGTTAACAAATATCTGTAAAAAGAAATTATAGACACATTAGCATGACTCTTTATAGAGAAATGTTGGGAAGATTTTTTTTTTTTTTGGGGGGGGGGGGGGGGGGGGGGAGGGGAATCCAGAAACCATGAGTCGTAAACTCTTTGGCTCGGTACTATAGATATCGCAACCCTTCAGTCTTGATTCCATTCTAGAAAAAATATGGCTTGTATGCCTACCCCTGGGCGTTAACTCGGACTACAAGGAGTTTGTTGCTGCGCAGCTGGTTTAACCAACTTAGATAGCGCGATCGAGATATCGCATTCATGTGTGTTTTTGTGTGTGTATATATGTGTGTGTATTAGACTATGTATGTGTGTGTGTTGGTGTGTGTGTGTGCGTCTGTGTGTATGACTGTTTATGAGTCTCCGGTTAATAAATGTTAAAAGTAGACAAACAAGAGAAGTTGTTTGCTTTGATTCTGTTTTAAAGGGTTGTCAATAATCTTTAATTTTTATCTTCTCCCATGTCTCTTTCTGTCACAACATGTTCCTGTTTTGTTTTCCACCATTTCCGTAATGTGGCCAACAAGTGGCCAACAATTATGACTGACTTTTTTCTTAATGCCTGGTATAAGCTGATCAGATGACAAGAGAGGCACTGGAGAACATCGCTGAGACTGGAAAAGTCAAAGTAGAAGAGGTAGAGGCAGACCAAGATGAGTGATGCTTGACAGTCTGAAGCCATATCATGGGCGTATATCGTCAGTGGAATTGTAATTTTTTTTTTTTTAGCAACCAAGAACCGGGAACAGGGAAGAGACAAGACGCATGATGATAATCATGAAACGTTTCCTTTGATCTGATCTCTGTAGGTAAACTGCTCTTTCAGGCTGTCGAAAATATCTCAATAGATTATTTATTCATTTTTTAAGTTGAATTTCCTCTTCAGGACATCGCAGACCAACTCTGTTTTAGTTGGAGTTTTGTTTTTATTGGGCAGTTTAGTAGTTTGTCGCGTATTCAAATCGATAACAAAGCATTGAAAAATGTCACATTTTGAATATTATGGCTCGGTTGTGAACAGTACTAGCAAGGAGATAAAAATTAGAATTGTGAGAGCATGCATCTTCCCTGTGGCTACATACGGATGTGAGTCGTTGACTATCTCCCAGTCTTTAAGAAAGAGAATAGGGGCTTTTGAGCTGAAATGCTATAGAAAGATTCTCAGAATATCTTGGACAAAGAAGAGAAAAAATATTGACATCTTAAAAGATCCGAACATCAAGAAAGATTGACTAATAAACAGCATCCTGTCTCGGAAGCTGAAATATTTTGGTCATATCAAGCGCCACGACGGATTGGACAATTTTATAGCAGAAGGCATGGTACCAGGAAGGAGGGGCAGGGGCCGACCGACACGAAGATGGGCACAGGATATAGGTGACTACTCAAGTATGAAAGTTCATGAGGCGGGAGAACTGGCGAGAGACCGAGTTTCTTTCAGGCAGACTGTGATGAGAGCGACGTTCTGCAAAGGCCCTGCTACATGATGATGGTGAACAACAATGGCGACTGCACAAAAGAACTGAGAAAAAGACTCGCTTTTACAATGCGTCGGTGTCTTCGCTGAGGCGTTCTGAATACAATTCGTAGTGTTGGAGTGCCTGGTTCGATCCCAGCTGCAGGCGATTTGGCAGCAGATCGTCTTGCGTTGGATTAGACCAGCGACTGTCAACCAATGGGTCGCGACCCTTCTGTGGGTCGAACGACCCTTTCACAGGGGTCGCCAAAGACCAAGGGAAATTCACCGAAATTATGAAGTAGCAACGAAAATAACTGTATGATTGGGGGTGGGGGGAGTCGCCACAACATGAAGAACTGAAATACAGGGTCGCGGAGTTAGGAAAGTTAAGAACCACTGGTTTAGACAGTGGTACTGATGGTCGACGGCTCAGAAGCATTGCAAACAACGGAACATAAATTTTTATAAACTAATCACACAGTCAAAAAATCCTAGTGGTTAAGTTTTGAAACGTCATGTAAAAGTTGAACAATTCAATGGAGAAGCTAAACAGCATAAAGAATCAGTTGCGCGTCGCCTGTTTAAGTAAAAAAAAAAAATTGAGATTTCCAGTGGTTAATTATTAATGCCAGTCATAGACTCTTACTAGATTTTTGAAAACAAATCAGAGCTTTTCAATTAAAATGCTAGAGAATCATTCTTAGAATACCATGGACCGACAAGAAGAAAGACATCCTACATCCTACATGATATTAACATCGAGAAAAATTGGCTCATAAACAGGATCCTGTCAGAAATCTGTGGTATTGTGGTCATGGTGGTCTGGAGTGATAGATGATGGGAGATGCAGTTTCCAGAAAACGAGGCAGGGGCCGACCTCCGCGAAGGTGGATACAAGACACTGAAGATGTACTGGCTATGTAGGAACATAGGGGTGGAGAAGGGGCTAGAGAGAGATAAGACTTTCGGGCGTGCGGTGAAGGCCTTAAGAATGGGCTAGAGAAAGATAAGAATTTCATGCGTGCCGTGAAGAGGACGACGTTGTGAAAAGAACCTACTGACTGATGGTGATAAGTGTGTGATTTCTCTCTGAGCACATTCATATCTCTGTCAGAATCAAAACAAGTAACCCAACTTGCACAATACCGTCATGGGTCCTTCATGAACATCCCAACGAATGACTCCCCTGTACCCCTAATCAACGGTACACAGTTGAAATGACAGTCTGTACGTCGAAGATGAGATTACATTCTCAAATCTACAGTAAGACTTTACCAGAAAGGTTGGGTGGGTGATTAGGGCCCTGAACCCTCACGCAGGAAATCCGAGCTCGATCCTTTGACTGGGCCATCGTTGACACAAACAACGGGATAAGCTGTAATTACAACAGCAAACATCACAGGAAACGATTATTCGACACAACACCCAAGTGTTGAATCTTTGTTGAGAAAATCAGCTTTGACCATTGAGAACAGATAATAATAATAATAATAATAATAATAATAATAATAATAATAATAATAATAATAATAATAAAAATAATAATAATAATAATAATAATAATAATAATAATAATAATAATAATAATAATAATAATAATAATAATAATAATAATAATAATAATAATAATAATAGACTACTCAATCAAAAAAGCATATAATAAAACCCTTGAAATCGTAGGCACGTTATACAATAAATCCATGTTATTTAGAGGTAATGAAAAGAATTCTCGTGTGCTATACTCCTGGACGATTGATAAACGAGTCAGGCAATTTATTGAGGCCTCGGAGATGGGGTTTTACAGAATAATTCTTAGAATTCATTGGACAGTCAAAAACAGCATTTGGAAAAAAGCGACTGCTCGAAGATAACTTATCACAACCAACAGAAAGAGCCAGTCGTCATTTTTTTTTATCGTATTATGAGAAGGACACTGGAACATGTTGTGACCACCGACAAGATTTGTGGGAGATCATACCCAGGAAGACACCTGGAAACGATTCGTGACAGCGTTTTATCGTGGCATGGAATATTGTCAACACATGAACTAACACAAGCAGTTGCAGACAGCAGAATGTGGAGAAGCATGGTTTCCCACGCCAGTCGGCAAGGCACTTGATCATGGGGATAATGGCTGGATAAACAAAAACGTAAACACAATCAAAACAAAAAGACCGTGTAAAAAAGGATTTTTTTTTTTGGGGGGGGGGGGGGGGCGACTTAGATGCTAATACATTTAGCGAGGTGTGGGTGAAAAAAAACGGGGAAGGGTGGCACACGCTACTTTAGCTTTAAGGCTCTCATAACCCTGCTTCGTCACTGTTTGCTCGACAATTCAGTCAATGCTTTCATTACATTTGACAACACATGTTAAACTGGAAACCAGATCTAGGCCCGATACTGCAGCATGTAGCAGTATACAAACAACAGTTGTTGCACTTATGTGTGGCACTTGCACACTGTCTGTCTGCGCTGGTGGTTATCTGCCAAGGTCGGGTGGATACGTTGGCGGGAATATAGGTTAGGGGTGTGACTTGTGACTTGCGATAATATTAAAACGTCTATATCCAGTTTCGTCCTTTTTAGGACTAAATTTTTTGTTATTTGAAGCCCCACCTTGGCGTTTGCCAGGGGCCGCAATATAGGCAGGCCATAAATATGGCCAATTGTCTGAACGCGGTTTCTGGGACCTCTCCACGGTGATCCTCATCCACATGGTGGCACTTCGTGTCATCGCGTGTTTATCGCTTGTGTGATGTCCTAGTGGGGTAGAAAGTCAGTCAGTCAGACTTGTGACTTGTGCGACGGCTAGTCTTTTAACCTACAAATTGTTTCTAGTCATTTGTGAAGAGAAGATGGAGGACTAGGGGAGCAGAATAAGTAGAAGAACAGGACAGGGAGTGGGGGAGGAAGAAAAAAAAAGGAAGGAAAAAGTAGTACCCTGGTAAAGAGAGAAGGAAGAAACTAAAGATAATGAGGAGCAGGGGGAGCAGGAGGAGAAAGAAGAAGAAGAACAACAACAGCAACAACAACAACAACAAGATAAAACATTTTTTTAGCAATGCGTCTGCATCCGTGGCTAAGGCGGTGCAAACGCAATTCAAAATATTGGGGTCCCTGGTTCTATCCTAGATACAGGCAATTTGGCAGCAGACCGTCTTCTTTGGTGTTCGACATATAGTGCTAAACCCAACTTTTATAGACCAATGGGCAATGGGTGGATGATATAGTCAACATCACGCCGATCGAAAATAAACGACCATGTTCTTACAAATCGAACTCATACATTTTTTTTTTAAAATGTGCGGACCGCGCAGTGTGCCTGCCAGACAGGACCACAAACACCTGAGCGCTTTCTGCAGACCTGTCCACTCTACCTACAACTTCGAAAAAGACACATGGCCTCAACAGCAGAGTATGCAGAGTAAATTATGGGAAAACCATGAAGGGCCTGCTACTGACATGAGAGCTCATAAAGTCAACCCACCTGATGGTCTGATCTGAGAATACGAAACCGAACGGAGGAACAAACGAACAATTTTTTTTTTTTCAAAGGGTCACAAAATGGGCACGCAGGCTGACTTACATTCGGCCCTACAAAACATCCATCTTTCACACAGCAGCAGTATTTTATCAATGAAGCATAAAATAATATGTGCAATATGAATACCAAGAAAAAAACACAAAAGCAAGTTTGGTAAAATGTATCAGCACACTCGCGCGCACACACACACATCCACATACACACGACCACCCACTCACTTATCTACACACCTACATACATATACACCCATTTACAAGGACTCACATGCAGACACACACACACACACACACACACACGCAGACACACACAAGACACAGATACACACTTACACCGGCACACATTTACACACACACACACATGGCACACATGGCACACATACACATACAGAGACACAGATGTAGACACGGACACACACGCACACAGTCAAACACTGAACCACACACACAGACATAGCGAACGCAAAGAAGTAGAAGAAGACAAATACAGCATATATGGCAAGACGCATATTTGTATAGCCAATCGACATGTTATGTAGCCGCCTTTATTTCCCACGACATAAATTATTGCTGGCAGACATGGCAACCCTATGTCAATTAATAAACCACCCACTTCGTGAGGATTCGAGCAGCGACCTTCGAGCTGGCAGACCATCGTGACCTCCCCGCCGCCAGGTGAAATCACGGGCAAGGCCACTTAGCGGATAGGGGAGATAACCTAAATCAGTTGCAGCGTTGTTTAGCTGTAGTTATGTTTACGTATGTCAGATTTAGGTCCTATGATAACCCGGCTGTGTTAAATCTCCATGTTCTAAACTAATGCCTGATATTTTTACCCTTTTTGGGTAGATATTAGAGCAGAGATTTATGGATAGATAGACCTGTCTGTCTGTCTGTCTACTAATCTATAGTATACAGATATACATTTTTGTACACACAAAAATATATAGACAGCCAGACGGACGGACTGACGGACCCACCCAACCACCCATAACAGACAAGCAAACAGTCAGACAGACAGAACTGTATATTTGTCTGTCTTCTATCCATCAGTCTGTCCGTTCATTCCTTCGCCCGTCTGTCTGGTGATTATCAATTTCCTTATTTGCAGGATGTCGAAAAATTACCTCAGACTTTGCTTTTGATTTTACTGCATCACATTAACCAAACATCGCATTAACGACACATCACATTAATCACACATCACTCTAATTACATATCACATTAACCACACATCGGATCAACCATACGTCACATTAACCATACAACACATCAACTACTCAACACATTAACCACACATCACACCAAGGACACATCTCAAAAACTACAAATCATATCAACCACACATCACATTAACCACATATCACCTTAACAACACATCACAACAGCCGCACATGACAACAGCCACACATGACAACAACCACACACCACAACAACCACACATCACCTTAACCACACATCACCTTAACAACACATCACAACAACCGCACATGACAACAACCACACACCACAACAACCACACATCACATTAACCACACATCACATTAACCACACATCACCTTAACAACACATGACAACAACCGCACATGACAACAGCCACACATGACAACAACCACACACCACAACAACCACACATCACCTTAACAACACATCACAACAACCGCACATGACAACAGCCACACATGACAACAACCACACACCACAACAACCACACATCACCTTAACAACACATCACAACAACCGCACATGACAACAGCCACACATGACAACAACCACACACCACAACAACCGCACATGACAACAGCCACACATGACAACAGCCACACATGACAACAACCACACATGACAACAGCCACACATGACAACAGCCACACATGACAACAGATACACAAGACAACAGCCACACATGACAACAGCCACACATGACAACAGATACACAAGACAACAGCCACACATGACAACAGCCACACATGACAACAACCACACACCACAACAACCACACATCACATTAACCACACATAACATCAACCACGAGTAAGCGAACGCAGTATAATTAGACTGGCTGTTCCATCAAAAACAACATAACTGAATATACGGTTCTTTCGTAATATCCCACCCCCAGATGACGTCACAAGACAGTCAAACATTTTAGAGGGTGGTAAACTGGATTTCCCGGCTATCTGGTGCTTTTAACGACCCCAAAATATATAGAACTGGCCCTAACCCAAACCCACCTACGTCCCACGACAGAGGCAGCCTAGGTCCCACGACTGCATGCAGCCTATCTACCTGAAATATTAGACTGTTCCGTGACCTGCGGATTTCCTCTGTTCGGGGTATGATATTGAGAAAGCACCTAATATACTCGCTAATTACTGATTACTGCCATAGATCATAACTTTTCTTTTGCTATAAGGTCGCTAGTTTCAGCACTGAATACATTATGTTGCTCTGGTAACGGATACATTACGCGCCACTTGGTAGTGATGATTAGTGCAGCATCGTGAAATATGATCCTATCTGACGGTGATGCGTTTATGTGCTATTGAATAATATCCATGAGTTGTTTGTGCGAATTACAGATGGTTAAATGAAGGAGGTTGGGGCAAAATTTGAAAACAAATTCATGAGGAAGATGTTGAACATATAGGTTGAATGTTGAATTGAGAATCGACATCACAGCGCTCGGGACACTGTCATAAGCGCTGCAACCCCATTTTCAACAGCAAGCTATGAGTTCCAAATCCGATGGCACCAGTTGCTGTCCGATTGTACATCCGTCTCGCCCTTCCGATAAGCGTTGATGGATCGACCAGATCACCTGGTAACTCCTCGCAATGCCATTCTCCTCTGACCGTAATTATTTGTGTCTCCGCACTGTTCACTCGCTGCCAAAGGCCCTCAAAACATCTAGCTTGTCAAACATCAGTTTACCATCAAGTGATGTAGAACCGGCCAGTCTGTCCGCCCACTAGTTTCCCAACACACCGGCATTTTCAAATTAAAATGGGGTATGTTTACACAAGAACACAATACCTGATATAACTTTTCATTTGACAGCAGGTATCTCCTACCTAAGCCCAAACTAAGATCCGTAAAGTAGCCACCACTATGGAAGTTTATGATAACTAAAAGTTGCTAAACTACCCTATGCATTATCGATTCTTCCGGTATCGGTTTCCAGATAAGGATAATGGAGGTAATCACATCTGTTTTAAACGCTTCTGGCACAGTAACTACAAGTAGCGGCTGTCAGGCTAATCGTGTCCTCTTAGTCCAGTAGCGACTGTCCTGCTAATCATGTCCTAGACAAGTAGCGACTGCCACGCTAATCGTGTCCTCTTATACCAGTAGCGACTGTGCTGATTGGCAAATAAATATATTAAATGTTTTTTTTTTTTTTTTGAAAAAATATGACATAATCAAAAACGTATGCATGGCTTGGTGTAGAAAGGGGTGAAGAGAAGAGAGGGCAACTTAACCCCCTTACAAATTAGGGAGGGGGGGCGGTTACCATATTGCAGCGACCCTTCTAACTACGTGTCTGTCTGTCAGTCTGTCTGCATGTCTGTAGTTCCCTGACATTACTGCACCTGTCGAGTTACACCGAAATATGCTGACCAGTAACTTATGCAATAGATTCCTGTGCCTTTTTACTTCAATACGATACCTTGACTTGTTATTTATTAATACTAGAAACAAACTTGAAATTCCCGACACTCCCTTGATGCGTTGGAGACCGCACTGTGATCGACTTATGACCTACTCGCCAGAGAACACTTAAACTTATCTGAAATCGTGATAACAAGTTAATATTGCTCCAACGATACACCACTTGTTTTGACATCCAGTAAGGACTTGCAACTTAAAGTACTTTTGTCAATCCAGGCTGTTTAAAATGCGCAAAAAAAAAACAGAAGAAGAAGATATCACTCGCTTGCAAACAGAAGCAGCAGTGGCGTCAATTGAGGTGTGGGGTGGGTGCGGGTTCCCCCGGGAGTCGTCACTGATGGGGTGACAAAAGGGAAAAAAATGTTTTTAAAATAAAATTTAATTATGGACTTGTAGCAGTCGGGTTACAGTAGTCCGGACAAATCCATATTATCGTTATAGACACCAGCGTTTCTTCTTCTTCTTCTTCTTCTTCTTCTTCTTCTTCTTCTTCTTCTTCTTCTTCTTCTTCTTCTTCTTCTTCTTCTTCTCCTCCTCCTTCTTCTTCTGCGTTCATCCGAAGATGAAACTTCGTTGTGCCCGTTTACAGCATGGCTGTGATATTTTTCTGTTTCGCTTAACACATCCCACTTGAGCAGCATATCTTGGACCGGGTTAGCCTTGCCGAGAGGACGGTGTTTCAAATAGCTGCATTCTTCGCCAAAACTGCTTTCTATTTCTAAATCGTATATGGCACTAAATTTCTCAGCAGCATCACAGATTTGATTCCAATGAAATTTTAAAGAAATTAACATTTTAAATTATATTCTGTGTAGACATTAACTCTCTTCTGTAACTCATTCTGAAGAGTTAGTATGATCTCATAATGTCTTATTTTACTTCTTCTCCAATATCCGATGTCATCTTTAAAGCAATCGCATCCTGTTTCTTCTTTATGACTTTCTGGCTTCTTGCAACTTAAAACACAACAAGTAGAAGAAAACATTTCAAATATAAATAAAGTTAAAGCATGCAAAAATAGACATGATTCTCTATTTTACTGTCTTTTTCTTCTTCTTCTGTATGTCCAACCCCTAATGGAGCACAGGCCCTCCATCAACTCATGCCGAGTGGTTCTATCCTTCGCTATCGCATGCACATCACGCCATGTCCTCCTCATCTTTTTAACATCACTCTCTAGTTCCCTTCTCCGTTTTTTTTTTGTCTTCCTTTATTTCTATGCCCCTGTGGGTTCCAGTGCAACGACATTCTAGTGATTTTGTTATCAGGTGTTTTCAAAGTGTGTCCTATCAAATGCCAGAGTCTTTTCGTCACCTCCTGGTCCGCTTGAACTGATTTAGTTCTCTCCCAAAGCTCTGCATTAGTGATTCTATCATACCACAAAATCCCTCTATTCTGGGAGGCACCAGTTAATGAATGTCTGTAATTTATTAGTAATTGCCTTAGTTGTTCTCCATGTTTCCGTCTTAAACAAAAGTACTGATTTGACATACGAATTAAAAATTTTCAGTTTAGTATTTCTTTTAATGTCTTCTTGACCTCTACAAATTCCCTAGTTCTAGGAGAGCTACTCTTCTCTATTGCATTCTTATTTAAATAACTCTATCAGTTCCTCTATCTTTGTCTACATTACTGCCCAAATAGATGTAGGACTCTACATCTTGGAGTGGCATATCATTAAGAGAAACCACATTACCATTTACCTGATTTATTCTCGTTATCTTTGTCTTTCTCTATTGAAATTTCAGACCAAGCTGCTGTGATCTGGCATCAAGTATATTAAAATTTATCTTGCATCTGATTCCGGAAATGGGACAGAAGAAAAATATCATCAGCGAAGTCCAGATCATCAAGCTGTTTTGTAGGGGTCCACTGAATTCCATTTTTGGTGTTAGCAGTTATTGCTTTTATAACCCAGTCTATTGCCAGTAAATATAGAAGAGGCGACAAAAGACATCCCTGTCACACTTGTTTATATTTTTAATTTGTCTGTTAGCTTTTCTTCATGAAGTACATCTTACTATAAGTTTTGTTTAATTTCGAAACAAATTATTCACTTGCTTATTGTTGTATATATTCTGAATTATATTATGGTCACTTACATGTGGGTCCCACCAGCATAGGGCCCCATAGTAATCTGTGTATGGCAAGTGACCGTTTACACGCCATTCCTGAAAATGCTTGTCACGGGGTCTATAATGCTGTTAAGACGGCTCGTGGGGGGAGGGGGGGCACCAAAATCGTTAACGTTCTTGGGGCAACAAAGGGTCTTAATCCAGCTCTGGTCACAATTACCACATACATAGGTCACCCATATCACATACACAGGTCATGCATATTACGTTCACATGTCATACATATAACATACACAGGTCATACATATCACATACACAGGTGATAATACTACACACGCAGGTCATACATACCACATACGCAGGTCATACATACCACATACGCAGGTCATATATATCACATACGCAGGTCATATATACCACATACACAGGTCAAATATACCACACACGCAGGTCATATATACCTCTTTCACAGGTCATACATACCACATACCCAGGTCATACATACCACATACACAGTTCATACATACCACAGACTTAGGTCATACATACACAAACATAGGTTATACATACCACACACACACACACACACAGAGGTCATACATACCCCACACACAGGTCATATTTATAACATATACAGGTCATACCTCCCATATCCTTACACAGGTTATATAAATCCCGTTAACGTATACGTGCAACGCATTCTGGTATCAATAGTGGTTGGAACTTATGGGCTCTGGGCTGGGAAGGAGGCGTGCTGGCAACTGATTTAACGCAGCTAGTAACAGTAAAACACACGCGCGCGCGCGCACACACGCGCGCACACGCGCCAACGCATACACGAGCATGTTCTAACCATGAATCAAAGAAAAAGACGCTTACGTTGATTCTGAAGTGAGTCCGGCAAACACAAAGTAATTGTTTAGTTGCTTACATCTGAAAGAGACACAAGGTCTGGCATCGGTGTATAGCTACAAGCTTCAGTAGCCGATAGTTGGCTGAAATACGCCGATTTCACAGAAAACACACGTGTCTACAATCATCAGTTGACGATCGGATGTCACACTACAAAACACAAATTATTGGTCAATGATAAGCACGTGACTGCATCAAGTTAGGGCAGTGTCGTGCCACCATTTACACTCGACAGAGCTAGTTCTCACGAGGCATATAGAGCCGGTTAACAATGAGTGTTTGGACACAATTTCTGTGGGGCCTAGTTCGGGTGTTATCAGTTGAAGGCAGTGGTTTCAGGGGTGTTATTTACAGGGGCGTACCTAGAGTATTTGGCGCTCATGCCAAGATGGTCAGAAGATTTTTTAAATTTGCATCAGCCATTGCTCAATTTTCAGAAGGGGAGCTACGTGGTCTCGAGGCATGGTGTCAGCCTAGAATGCTAGAGGTTCCGGGTTCAATCCCCGGTAAAGGCTGGGATTTTTTCACGTGAACTTGGACTTATAGTAATTCCCCCTGGTCTCTGGGAAGTGAGATCGGAGGCCCATGTGCATTGTTGCGCACGTAAAAAAAAAATCACTTGGCAGTTGGAAATCGAAAAAAGTAGCCTATCGGTGCTGCTCAGGCAAAATTTTGAGTGAAAACTACCCAAAGTATTTCAGCCTCGTTGCCGGTGCTACAGAGCCTCGGCACTGAGCTGAGCTTCTTCTTACATATCATTCCTATGAATTATGTCCTATATCGATCCTATACAGTATAGAGTATATCCTATATATATATATATACAATGGAAAGATGGTGTAATCTTCAAATTACCTAAAAAAGGTGATTTATCCGATTGTAACAACTGGAGAGGCATCACCCTGCTTTCGATACCAGGGAAACTATTTTGTAGTATGCTACTAGAAAGATTGAAAAAATCCATAGATGAAAGATTAAGAGAAGAACAAGCCAGTTTTAGATCCAAGCGGTCATGCATAGACCACATCTTTACTCTTAGAATAATTGTTGAAGATTCTACAGAATTCCAGTCGAAATTATTGATCAACTTTGTCGACTTTCAAAAAGCCTTCGACAGTATCCATCGTCCAACACTCTGGAAATTGCTTAACATCTATGGTTTCCCCATCAAATATATCAACATCATAAAATCTTTTTATAATGAAACACGATGCTGTGTAAGAACTGATTCCGGCAATTCTGACTGGTTCCCGGTGGAAACAGGAGTGAAGCAAGGCTGTGTCCTATCGCCGATGCTTTTTGGTATAGCAATCGACTGGGTCATGCGCAAGTGCATAAATAACGCAAATTTAGGCATTACATGGGTTGACAAAATTCTGGAAGACCTAGACTTCGCCGACGACATAGCACTCCTGAGTTCAGAACACACAGACGTCCAAGAAAAAATCAATCGACTCCAGAATTTCTCAGAACAAATTGGACTCCAAATTAACACCGCAAAAACAAAAATTCTAGACCTTACCAACAGTTCAGTTGATATCACGCTGAACAACAACAGCCTTGAAAAAGTCAACAGTTTCACTTATCTAGGGAGCAAGATGTCGTCTACAGGAGATACCGCACCAGAAATATCATTTAGAATAGCACTGGCATCTAGTGCCTTCAATAAACTGTCTAACATCTGGAAATCAAAGACACTTAGCAAACACACAAAACTCAAGATCTTCAATTCTTGTGTGATTCCAGTACTAACCTATGGATGCGAGAGCTGGAAATCAACGAAAACTCTAGACACAAAATTAGACAGTTTTGAAAATAAATGCCTTAGAAGAATACTAAATTTCAAATGGTCAGATTTCCGAACCAATACACAAATAAGGCAAGAATCCAGGCAAGAGTATGTGTCTAATTTTATACGAAAACGCCGCTGGAACTATGTCGGCCACGCCCTTAAATGGATAAATCAAGACTTCCTTACCAAGCCCTCATTTGGACACCACAGGGGAAAAGATCTCGTGGAAGACACAGGGAAACCCTACGTAGAACTATCATCAGGGAAGGCTCGCTCATGGGCCACTCAAACATCCAAGACCTACAACGGATTGCAACGGACCGCCGTGCATGGAGAGTCACGACCTCTGCCCTATGTGCCGCACTCGACACAAGAGGAAAGACTAACTAACTAATAGAGTATATCCTATATTGATCCTATACAGTATAGAGTATATCCTATACAGTATAGAGTATATCCTATATCGATCCTATACAGTATAGAGTATATCCTATACAGTATAGAGTATATCCTATATCGATCCTATACAGTATAGAGTATATCCTATATCGATCCTATTCAGTATAGAGTATATCCTATACAGAATAGAGTATATCCTATATTAATCCTATAGTGTATATAAATCCTATACAGTATATGTATCCTATATCAATCCTTATAAGTATAGAGTACATCCTATATCGATCCTGTAGAGTATATATATCCTATATCGTTCCTATACAATACAGAGTATATCCTATATCAGTCCTATACAGTATATAGTATATCCTTATATATATATATATATATATATATATATATATATATATATATATATATATATATATATATCCTATATCGATCCTATACAATATAGAGTATATCCTATATCAATCCTATACAGTATATAGTGTATCCTAAATCGATTATACAGTATAGATTATATCCGAAATCAATCCTATAAAGTATAGACTATATCCTGTATCGATCCTATAAAGAGTATATATTGTATTGATCATATACAGTATAGGTTATATCCTATATCGATCCTATACAGTATAGAGCATATCCTATATCGATCCTATACAGCATAGTGTATATCCTATATCGATCCTATATAGTATATCCTTTATCGATCCTATTGAGTATAGATTATATCCTATATCGATCATTTACAGTATAGATAGTGTATATCCTATATCGACTCTTTACAGTACAGAGTATACCCTATATCGATCCTATACAGTATAGAGTATATCGCTATCGATCCAATACAATATAGAGTATATCCTATACAGTATAGAGTATATCCTATACAGTATAGAGTATATCCTATAAAGTATAGAGTATTTCCTATACAGTATAGAGTATATCCTATACAGTACAGAGTATATCGTATACAAAATAGAGTATAACACTGGCAGTTGGAAATCGAAAAGAGTAGCCTATCGGTGCTGCTCATGCTGAATTTTGAGTGAAAATCTACCCAAAGTATTTCAGCATCGTTGCCGGTGCTACAGAGCCTCGGCACTGTACTGAGCTTCTTCTTACATATCAATCCTATGAAGTATGTCCTATATCGATCCTATACAGTATAGAGTATATCCTATACAGTATAGAGTATATCCTATATCGATCCTATACAGCATAGTGTATATCCTATATCGATCCTATACAATATAGAGTATATCCTATACAGTATAGAGTATATCCTATACAGTATAGAGTATATCCTATAAAGTATAGAGTATATCCTATACAGTACAGGGTATATCGTATACAAAATAGAGTATAACACTGCTGTCTGTAGTCCCCTGTCTGTTGCGAATATTGTTACATGACCAAATCAAGTAATCTAATGTCTGCTGATACCGTTCAGTATTGCTCCTGTGCCGACTCTCCTCCTGACATGACCATACCGTTACACTTAGCAAGATACGTAAACATCACCTTTCGGTTGTGTCTATGTTTATTCTGACTTCTGCTCAAAATCAACAGAATTTTTAACTCCCAGCTATTCAACATCAAATAGTGTTTAACTCTTTACATTTCTTTTGCCAAAAAAATATCCTCAGACTTTGGAGAACTCGGCCCTATATTTTCTTTATTGTAAGGCCTTGAATGGTACGATAAAACAAACCAATGAAACAGCCGTGTGCAATATCTTTTATCTACTTTACGAGCACTAATCTTTGTCTCTGTTCCGAAGACACATTTTTTTTAAACTGAAATCTTAACCTGTTTAGATAACTTTGATCAATGGCAGAAACGCACAACAGCTAGTTTTAGACCTGGTAATCGTGTGCCGTGAAAACAATGAGAGAATACAGTGCTATATGCATTGTCATCATTATCATCGTGTGCCGTGCCGATTGACATATGTTTCGTAATCTCACACAATCACCAGAATCGCGGATTGTTACAGTATACTTGTCTCGACTTATCCGCGTGGCCAAGACATCCTGGTATTTATCTCTTTATATTCACATAGTTCTACCCCCTTTCCCGATCAATCTATCCAGTCGTCACTCATATTTTTAGCTCCATGATTTCTGTCTGCCTGCTCCCGTCCAGTCTATATAATCTTCAGTTGTGTACATCTTAAATGGGCGAAAGCGAAGATGATGACAACAACAGCAACAACAACAATAGGGGTTATAAACGGCTATACTCGTCAATATGATGAAGCACCAGCAAGGAAATCGAAGTCAAAATAGTGAAAAATTGGCTCTTTTCTATAGCAGTGGATGAATGTGAGTCGTCGACTATCTTGCAGTGTTTAAGGAAGAACATTTTAGGAAGACGATTTTTAGTCGAATCATACAACGAATCCCAGAGTGCCGTTTTCAAAGAGAGAGGGGGGGGGGGGGGGGGGTATTGACATCCTAAAAGATCTGAACATCATCTTGTCTCGGACACTGAAATATTTTGGCCATATCCAGCGCCATGGCGATTTTAATGATTGTCACGTCGCCAGCAAAACACCCCTATGTTAGTGGTACCGCCCACATTCTTTAACCCTCTAGATAAATTAACTGTATTCAAATATGGACAATTCCGACAAAAATAAATTGTCCTTATTTAATAAGTAGGGGTCAAGATATTTGTAAATGAACCTTGTTCAATCCTAAATATATTGGTAGTGATTTATTTGTGAATTCACTCACAGGTAAGTGATTTTCTTGAGTAGTGAAGCCGTTTTCTATGGCCGAACTACCACTTTATTTGGCGGAAGGAATCGTTCCCCCTTCTGGTTCGGGAGAGTTTGAACTTTTGGCACATTTATTACACATTTCCTGAAGTCAGCAGCCGTTCTAACCTTTTCTGTCAAATGTATTGTTTAAAAGCCGCATTTTTCACCCGGGAACTCAACAAAGTATGGGTATGTGTGAGCTCTGATACAGTGAGAGAGCTGATTTACCTAGGATCTGTGTCAGGATCACAGTTAAGGTGTTCCACAAAGGTACTGAGGTCAATCACTAAATCCACCCGTGCAAAGTACCAGTATCCAGGTATCCCCAAATGTCCTTTACCATTGTACTGAGCAACTTGAAGAGAAGTGACCTGTTGTGTTACACTTCCTAGAAGACAGCTGAATTCCTAGCATCACCATCCGGTGCTCCTGACTGAAGGTTTTGTCACAGCCGAAAGTCATCGACAACCATTTAGAAGTTGTGGCTTGAAAACTGGCTTTGATACAAAGTGTGTATTTATTTAAATTAAAGTGTGTCTAGCCCTATTTGGCCGTTTGGACAATGACTCTGTAAATTATTGCAGATTATTTTACAACAGTGTATGTTACAGTTTGGCACAGTGTGTGAATTCTGAGGCAAGAATCGACACGGACTGGATCGGAGCTGTTCATTCATTCTCTACATCTGCGGATAAGTATATGTCTGAAACGAGAGGTACAGCCACCCTGACATTCACTGCCAATGGCTACCATTTCCTTAACTCATCTTCGTTGCAGTGATGAAATTAATCAGCGTCATCCTGTCAGACCTACAGACACTCCTGAATACTTAGAACTTTGTTGGTGTCATATTCCTCTATCTGTCATTCTATTGTGTTGGCTCTTTGATACTTCTTATTTGTATTTGAAACTGATTAATCATGAATTGTGATTTACAATTTTACTTTGTTGGTGTCAGATGTTTCACAGTTCACTTTGGTTAAGTCTTTAGGCTTATTGATGTAATATCATATTTCTGTTATTCTGTGTTTGTTTTTGACTGTGATGGTAATCATATCCAGTCTGGAGTCTTTTAAGTGGTGAGGAAGTCTGGCCAAGTCATGCCCAGGAATATCTGTACAAATTATGTCGTGCCAAACACTTGATTTGCCTCATCCCTGGAGTGTTGTTGGATTGTTGTTGGAGCTGCGGAGTACCACCGAGTCAGTAACGAGCCTTCATCTCAACATTATATCATTCTAGAGTCTCTATTATTACTAGGGGAGACCCTAATTTACAATTAACAAAACCGTCTCGTGACAATGATGATGAATCTTCGACAATTACTGGAAACCTAAAGAGACAATCTCAAGGTAAGAAAATCTCAAGGTTTTCAAGGACTAACAGTTACTAACTTAAAGATTGGCACATGATTACGTCAAACAGTACAAAAATAACGGCACACGAGAACATGGTAACTTGATATACTTTCTGCTGGAGAGCGTGCCAGAGGTGTGTGGCAGAAGCTAGGAGCCAATGCGGAACACTAGATTAGATAACCGACTTTCTGCAAGGTAAGCTATACACTCCGCTGGCGATTTGGTCACGAAAACATACATGCACGAGGTCAGACAATAAATTAAGCGCAGTATCG
The DNA here is from genome assembly GCA_905116865.2 of Candidula unifasciata. NCBI lineage: Eukaryota > Metazoa > Mollusca > Gastropoda > Stylommatophora > Geomitridae > Candidula > Candidula unifasciata. The sequence goes on from CAJHNH020002531.1 coordinate 31,064, forward strand.
AAACTAAAATATTTGTTGTGCTAAAGAATGACAAATGTAGATCTGGTTACTTTACAATAATGAAAGTAGATCTGGTTAGCTTTACAATAATGAAAGTAGATCTGGTTAGCTTTACAATAATGAAAGTAGATCTGGTTAGCTTTACAATAATGAAAGTAGATCTGGTTAGCTTTACAATAATGAAAGTAGATCTGGTTAGCTTTACAATAATGAAAGTAGATCTGGTTAGCTTTACAATAATGAAAGTAGATCTGGTTAGTTTTACAATAATGAAAGTAGATCTGCTTAGCTTTACACGAAGGAAATCGCCAGTCCTGCTTCAGTTATACTTCAGGTTTCCGTGAAACCGTCGGGGGCCCTAATATAACCACCATATGGTTGAATGTGGTTTCTGAGATTTGCACCTTGAGGATTCTCATCCGAACAGTGACACATTGCACTTTACGTCTCTTTCTTCCTTTCTAATCCCTGCTGAAGCATAGGCCCTCAACCATACCACGGAAATGTCATTCTATCATTCGCTATCGCATACAGCTCTCCCCATTTTCTCCTCATCTTTTTAACTTTACTCTCTAGCTCCCTTTTCCGTGTTTGTGCGTGTGTGTTTGTGTGTGTGAGTATGTGCGTGTTTTTTTCTTCCTTTTTTATGCCGTTGTGGTTCCAGTGCAAAAACATTCTAGTTATATCGTTCTCAGGTTTTCGCACTTTACGTCACCGGGTGTTCATCGTTCAGTGTGCAGTCCTACTGGTTTCAATTTCATTCATTCAGAAAGAAATCACGAGTGACAATATGAATGTTGCGGATAGACAACTTTCGTCAGAATACAATAACAAAAGGACAATGGTATGACTATGTGGCAGGACGTCAAAAGCCTTTATAAATTGTGTTTTAATAAGAGTTGAGAGTGTACAAAAATCTGGCATCCCAGAGAATCAAAGTGTCCATAACAAAAACTGAGGCATCTGGATAACTACCTATTTTGGCTTTCCGGTTTCAAATCCCGTAATCACTAAGGGGCAGGAGACCTGAATCGTGGCTGCAACACGGTGCATGTGCTTAGCAGCGTGAGTTTTGTGCGACTGCGTGGGGATAGATGGTTGTCTGACTGATTACGGCGTTGGTATGGTTCCATAGTTAAATCTGAATTCGTCTCTACTATTTAAATTGTGTAGAGCTGAATATAAGTGTGTATCATCGCTCTGAGATATTTGATTTTATGTCGCTAGAAGCGAATTTTCATCTTTGCTAGATGAAGTGCTTAGCACATGTGTATGTGGACACAATGTCGGTTGTTATCTGTGAAGCGTTAGCTTTGTCTTCTGTAAAATAAACATATGTTAATGTGATGATTATAATTCATTTGCTTGATTTAAATTAGAATTTGTAGTCCGTGCACGTGGTTCGCCTAGGTGTGTAGTTATATTTTGTTGTAGTTGTGTAATTCACAGATTCATCGCCAGGGCTATGATGAAATACTTCGTGGTCCCTGCACAGAAGAACCCGTGTCTTTTCTGTAATTTTCCTGTGTTTGCTGTTCAGCTATAAACTAGTACATTTTGTCCTAGCCATATTTCTTTTTCCTCATCTACCCACTTCTTGTTTTTCTTTTCCTTCTTCCCGCTAGCACAACTATATTAAAGTTAGCTGTTTACAAACTGAAGTGGATGCATAGTCAAAAAATCCGGATACGCAGACACACTGAAATAAAGACATCGACCTACTATACTGGACAATTAACTAATGTGTACACAATTTAACACAATTTAACACAATTTAACACAATTTAACACAATTTAACACAATTTAACACAATTTAACACAAGTTAAAAATTGTTTCATTTTAAGTTGGCATGAGTGATGCAAGGGTTGTGAGTGGGGGGGGGGGGGGGGGGGGGGGAGGCTCTTGCACGGTGTTTTGTTATGCGATTATTATCAAAATTATTATTTTTTTTTTAATTTAAATAAAAAATGTATTTTAAAAATGAAAAAAGAGAACATCTATACAATACTCGTAGCTAGACGATGTCACTTAACCAAATTGCACACCTCCAGTGTGTAGGTGGGAGAATGGAGTAGGGGTGTTCGGTCCGTCCTGAAAATTGACCAGGCGTCTCAAGGTGCGTGCACCCAGCAGGTTCCGACGCTGCAGATCGAGGCTGTGCTGACACGGCGCCTCCCCCCCCCCCCCCACCCCCAAATCAGTTTATTCACCACGAATGTCAATGTGAAAAATGCAGTTAAATGGCATGATAGAATCACCACTCTTCATGTCTGTGTCTGCTCTCAAAGGACGACTGGGATATTGTGGTTTAGAATGCAGGCGCGTTTGTTACTTTGTGCCCCCTTAAGTATTGCAGTCCTCGGGATTGACACATCGAGGTCGAGAATCCTACATGTAGAAATCGCAGCAAACCCTGTCCACAGTAATATTTGCTGCTATTTTATTGTAGAAAACCAGTCTCTCTCTCTCTCTCTCTCTCTCTCTCTCTCTCTCTCTCTCTCTCTCTCTTTCTCTCTTTCTCTCTCTCTCTCTCTCTCTCTCTCTCTCTCTCTCTCTCTCTCTCTCTCTCTCTCTGTACCCCACCAGGACATCACACAAGCGATAAACACCAGTTGTAACAAAGTGCTCCCATGTAGATGAGAATAACCCGTGGAGAGGTCCCAGAAACCCCTTTCAGCCGTTCGGCCACATTTATGGCCGGGCTATATACAGGTCCCCCGGCGAAGGACTTGTGGATAAGGATCACCCGTGGAGAGGTCCCAGAAACCGCGTTCAGCCATTAGGGCATATTTATGGCCGGGCTATATTGCGGCCCCTGCTTAGAGCCAAGGTGGGCTTCAAAATAACGAAAAATTGCACCCCACAGGAGATGACAAAGGCTTGGCTTGGTTTTTTACCCCACCAGGACATCACACAAGCGATAAACACCCGATGACACAATGTGCCACCATGCGGATGAGGATCACCGTAGAGAGGTCCCAGAAACCGCGTTCAGACATTTGGCCATAATGATGACCTGCCTATATTGCGGCCCCTGGCAAAAGCCAGAGTGGGGCTTCAAATAACAAAAAATAACGTCCTAAGAAGGACGTAAGGAATTTTTGATGACAAAGGTTGTATAATTAGTGTGCATTTACACATGGTTTGTGACTTTTTTCTCGTTGGTGGCTTTATATTGCGTCAAAGAACCATAATCAGTAAGATTTAAAATATACGAAAGATAGATGAATAGTGGTGATGATAGCGTTTTTGTATAGATGACAACATATCAGCTTCTCAGTCATCTCAGGTTAGGAAGAAATGTTTAAAGTCTGGTCTAAAAATACACACCATAAAAATCAATAACGAGATTAACGTAGGTTATCTCCCGTTGAATTAGCAAAGTTAGTTTTCCCTGGGTAGCTAACACATTTTTCCTAATGCACCAATTATTTCTTTGTTATCGCTCTTACCTGCTTCACATTTTATCATTTTATCGTTACTATTTTGGTTGTTCGCTATCTATTTCTTCTTCTTCTTCGTTTTCTTTTTCTCTTTTGACCAATGTAAGTAAAGACAGCAGTTCGCCGGAATGACTCGCAACACGTGCAGTGCAGTTCACAAAGTATTACTAGAATTTATATGTGATGGTAGTAACTAAACAACTGACTGCCCCAATGTCTTCAGTTGAAATCCATATCAAAGCATACTGTTTAAATCATAAGATCGATCAGGTCTAAAGTTGGTACCTCAAAAACTCCCCCTAGAAGTTATGTTGACCACATCCTCCATCGAGTGGTCACTTCAACGTTAAAGTCCAGAAGATCAGCTTCATTGCACTAGATTTTAACAAATATGATTCGGTCTCTCTCCTCAGAACGAGGGCATCACACGAAGTATGAACTCTGTAGTTCCGACGCCGATTCCAGTTAGTTAGTTAGTTAGTTAGTTAGTTAGTTAGTTAGTTAGTTAGTTAGTTAGTTAGTTAGTTAGTTAGTTAGTTAGTAGTTAGTTAGTTAGTTAGTTAGTTAGTTAGTTAGTTAGTTAGTTAGTTAGTTAGTTAGTTAGTTAGTTAGTCTTTCCTCTTGTGTCGAGTGCGGCACATAGGGCAGAGGTCATGACTCTCCATGCATGGCGGCTTGTTGCAATCTGTTGTAGGTCTTGGATGTTTGAGTGGCCCATGAGCGAGCCTTCCCTGATGATAATTCTACGTAGGGTTTCTCTTGGTCTTCCACGAGATCTTTTCCCCTGTGGTGTCCAAATGAGGGCTTGGTAAGGAAGTCTTGATTTATCCATTCTAAGGGCGTGGCCGACATAGTTCCAGCGGCGTTTTCGTATAAAATTAGACACATACTCTTGCCTGGATTCTTGCCTTATTTGTGTATTGGTTCGGAAATCTGACCATTTGAAATTTAGTATTCTTCTAAAGAATTTATTTTCAAAACTGTCTAATTTTGTGTCTAGAGTTTTCGTTGATTTCCAGCTCTCGCATCCATAGGTTAGTAATGGAATCACACAAGAATTGATTCCCGTGGATCTGCGTAAAAGTGGCACTCGTAAACTAAACGGCGCATCCACGCCTTCTTAGCGGATATCATTATATCAATTTCTGATTAGATGGTAGGCATCTGTAAGATCAAAAGCTGCGACTACCATCTCCTGTCTATTCTTGAACCTCTCATAAACATCAAAAGCAAAAGTGGCTGCATTTGACCAGGTCCATGGTGGGTAACTAACCACAACTATTGGCAGAAGCTCTTTCCTTTGCTAGAAACCTTTGCAATTTAGCTGCAACAATCTTTTCTAAGTAATGGTGATTTCCAGGATGACAATAGTACCTAAACGGGTTCTTTATTAACGCCCCCCCCCCCTCTCTCCCAGATGACGTCACGTGACAGTCCAACATTTTAGAGTGTGGTAAAACTGGGTTTTCCGGCTTTCTAATACTTTTAACGACCCCAAAACATCTAGAACTGGCCCTAACCCCAACCCACCTAAGTCACACGAAAGAGTGCAGCCTAGGTCCCACGACTGCATGCAGCCTACCACCCCCCTAAAGTATAAAACTGTTCCTTGACCTGTGGATTTCCCCCTGTTTGGGGTAGGATATTAATAAAGCATACCTAAACGTATTATAAAAGTCGAAGGCGTTATTTTAGGACAAGTACAGAAATGTAAGTATCTAGTACGTGGATAACATCCGGTGGAAGATGTATCACGGAGATAAAGAATAGAATAGGACAGATCACAATTGCATTTTATGAAATATAGAACATTTTGTGCAATAAATCCATGTCATTGGACGTTAGGAAAGGAATTCTTGCATGCTATATAGAGCCAGTTTTAACATACGGCTGTGAAGGCTTGACAATTAATAAACAACCCAAACAATATCTTGAGGCCTTGGAGATTTAGTTTTACAGAATAATTCTTAAAATTCCTTGTACAGCTAAAAGGAGCAATCCAGATATTTTGAAAGAAACGATTGCTCGAAGACAACTTATCACAAACACCAGTAAGAGGCAGTCATCATTTTTTGTCATATTTTGAAAAGAGGGAACAGGAACAAATTCTTGACCGTCTTTTGTCATTACACGGAGGGGTGTTGGCACACGAACAGATAAACAAACTTGAGGATCGAAGACGGAAAAGACATGCTACACTATGCTTTACTTACATGTCACGTAATCGTGTTAATGTTAGGGATTCCTCATTATCCATCAGCCCAGTCCGTACAGCGTTGACGAAATCTATTCTGTCCATGCTTTTTCCCGCAATCCTTAGTGCAGTGCTTGCCAGTTGGTCCGCTCGTTCATTTCCCTTTACGCCTGCATCTCCCGGTGTGTAGATCCAGGTTACGGAGGTAAAGTGCGATTTTTGAATGCTTTCTACCCATTCAGAGCGCATACCGCCTGTTGCTATCTTCTAAAGCATAATCATGGAGTCTGATACAATTACTGCCTGTGTGGCGGCTTGCTCGAATACCAATGCTAAAGCTATACAAGCAGCGGCTATTTCCATGGTCATGCATGACGTGGTTGTCTGGTAAGCGCCGCTTCTTTGCGCTGTGTGTACCCTGCTGACCTTGATCCGCGCTATACGGATCCATCTGTGTTGATGATATCCTCTGGGTCTGAATGCTGATCTATCATTTCCCTTACTTCTGTTTCTACCGCCGCAGGAATTCGATCCCTGCAGTATTTTCGGAGTGTGATGACAACCTTAGAGATGCCATGTATGTCCACTTCTGTATTCGTTCATTCTTTTCCGTGACCGATCATGGCTAGGACACATACCTGCTGGATTCAATCCTCAGCCTTTGCCATCCAAGAGCAGTCTGTTTTGAGACGCGTTCCTTTCGTGTCGTGTATAGCTTTGTGCAGCGGGTGGTTAACGTCTGCCGATACCCTCATGTACGTCTTGACTTGTGCCACTTTGTATCTGCTAGTTATCGTTAGCAAACCCAGGACATAACGCATGGCGTTGCAGGAGGTGTCTTTTGTGCAGCCAAATATGAGTCTAATGGCCTCATTTTGTGCACGGTCCAGTCTTTCTAGCTCTATTTTGCTGACAGTGAGGAGGCAAAGACCATAGTCAACGACGCTAAGCACAAGCACTTGATAGAGAAAGAAAAGTAGGCGTTGTTCAATATCAGCTGCTGCTAGCACCTTGAGTGCTGTCAGAACTTCCCTGGCTCTAAGTATGACGTTGTCTACGTGGCATTTGTATGACAAGCATCTGTCAAATGTCATGCCTAGGTATTTCATTGTGTCCGTTCTCTCGATGTCCAGACTTACAGACACTTGTAGTCACGACATGGAAACAGAAAGCCAAAAAGATGGTTGTAAAGAAAAAGAAGAAGAAGAAGAAGAAGAAGAAGAAGAAGAAGAAGAAGAAGAAGAAGAAGAAGAAGAAGAAGAAGAAGAAGAAGAAGAAGAAGAAGAAGAAGAAGAAGAAGAAGAAGAAGAAGAAGAAGAAGAAGAAGAAGAAGAAGAAGAAGAAGAAGAAGAAGAAGAAGAAGAAGAAGAAGAAGAAGAAGAAGAAGAAGAAGAAGAAGAAGAAGAAGAAGAAGAAGAAGAAGAAGAAGAAGAAGAAGAAGAACTCTTTCGTAATCTTTCATAAAAGCTGACCAATACAGACATAAGTTGCTGGAGAGATTCTGATATCAACATTACAACTGCTATAGTGTCAGGTGCTGAAGACATGCAGATACTTGAGATAACATCATTACAAGCTATAAGCTTCCACTCAAAAAATAATTGGTGAACCCGTAAAGCGGTTGAAACAGTACATAAAATAAAATAATAGAAGTGACTGGGAACATTATATGATTGCCGATCTATAAATGTCTCTTTCTTTATTATTATACTCCTCAAGCTAAGGAAACCTGCATAGAAAGACTTCGACAATCTCCGGAATGCCTCCACGGACCCAGCCGAGGTCACAGGAATCCACCTCCATGACGTCACCACAGGGGAAATCTCGGCGGCCATGTTGGCTCCCCCCACGTCTGCTCCGTTTCTCGTCTGCGTCCGCTCTCATTCCGTCTCCATTCTTCCCAACACCGCCACGGATACATTTCTCTTCTTCGGCGACAATCTCCCACCATTTTCGGACACGCTAAGGTAAGCTTTATTCATTCTGTAAGTTGACATTTATTGCTTGGTCTACTGAACTTGCTTTATATACGATTGAAGTTGTGAGTGAGAGGAAAGAGACCTAGAGAGATGTCGATGGAATGTGCTGCCATTATTCCATGCATGAGATCAAGTATCGGCGCTTCGCTTGCTCCATGTTGCCGTGTTTATAGTTCATTCAGCGTTAGTCATCGGTCGGCGCTGACGTGTGTGCTCTCTAAGTGCGTCTTTTCTCCGTCTCCTTTCTTTTTCACTCGCGTCATTTGGGATCGATATATCGGAATATCATATCGTATCACTTACAGTTCTCCACCATCACAATGAAGATTGGTTACCATTTTATAAATAAGGGGTCTGAAGACAAACATATGTGCCTCTCGCCGTACTTGGTAACGTTGTACTGTAATTTAGGGTGTTTAGTCCAATTTTATTTTTTGGGCCTTTTGCTTTTAAACCACGATAGCTGTTTAGAGGTTTAAAAACAGAGTTCAACGGTACCTCAGTGAAGCCTGTATGTCAGTTCTAAGCGAAGATATTCACGTTTTAGTGACGGAAAGTGTTCCCAACAATTTTAATAGAAAAAAACAGAAACAAGATGGCGGCCTGTTCCCAAGTGAAAACTGGACCTAAAGTGACAAAATTTGTATGCTTTATGTCTACACCTCTTATGTTTTTTGCTGAACCTCTTAGCAACCATATATCATTGCATTCAGGGCAGCAAGCTCTAACTAAAGTTGTTGCCTTTTTAAAAATATGATGTAATGCAAATCTAATTAAGTTAATTATTGTTAATTATTAACAAAGAAAAATGGGTCAAATTATCAGTATTATTAATTAAATACCTTATGAATTATTATTATCCAGTTAGTCTTGCAAAACGTATACTGTAATATGCATACTTTTGTAACGATTCTCTGTGTTATGATGTATCTCTTCCTATTTGTTGAAAAATGCTTTTTCTCGCACTGTCACTTTTGTGTGTGTGTGTGTGTGTGCACATCTGACCGAAATTGGCTTTGCTTTATTTATTACTCCACTGTTAAAAAATGTTTGATAGCGAGCGGATTGACGCCATTGCATCGTTACTGGTTTCATATGGCTTGGTCTTTCTTTACATAACTGTGAATGGTTAGCCGCATGCCGAGAGCTTAGCACGAAGCCTGAATACCGTAGCTCCAGCAACAGTCCTCAGAGGTCCCCGCTAACCCAAAAAAATGTCATTTTTGAGTCGAACAACGCAGTTGTAAAATGGACACACCGCAACCTTCCAAGCGCGAGGTTAACGGCTTGACCACTTTGCTACGGAGACCCCCATATTGTTTGATAACGAAGTGAAAATATGCACCCTTCTTACTGGTTTAACATAATCCTTTTTTCAGTCTTTGCGAGTTATTCTTTCATTTTATTGATGATGAGCGCATTTCACCACAGTGTCCCCCTCTTCTTAACCAGTCGCTACTTAATACTTTATTTACTTTTTCAAAATAATCTAAAGTATTCACTCATACCCGATTTGTGATTCAGTGCTATGTTATCATGGAGTAAAATTATTAAATAAGTTCCTTTGTGATTCACTTTGGATTTATGTTGTGTTTTCACGGAGCAGGGTTTCATAAGGTAAGAGTCGAAAGTACATTCTACTTTATTACTTTATTAGCGTATCTATGACTCATGTGATCTTTTTGCTGGCTAGTAAATATTATCTCAAAGACTGACAGATGTGATCTAAGATATGCTGCTGTCCTTTTTGCCACTGTCATTGTGACTGCTCGATCAAAATCTAAAAATCACGTTAAACAGAAACAATGTTAAATAAAAGACTAATAATATTATAAATAATTATATACATATATTAAATATTATATTATAATGAAATAGTTTTTGTAATATTATTATTTTATTTATAATATAAAAAAAAAAATATAAAATAGTTATGATTGTTATAATTATATACGCAATATCAAGAAGTCCAGGCATGTTGCGTGAAATTCTGTATGTGAGGGTCAATAGATAAAAAAATACCTACAAAAAACAATTACTAATATTAAATTATAATTTATGCATTAGAAAAAGTTAAAAAGGTTGTAGATTAAAAAAATACAACATTAGCACGATGGCATTCAGTGAATTTCATTAATTTGTTTGATTAGTGAGTGCACTGTCTGTTCATTTGCAAAGCAAAAACCTGAAAAAAATTATTTAGCCATTTTCTAGCGTGTCAGAAAATCATCAAAATAATATATTCAGCTAATTAAATTTAGTAAAAGTAATAAAACTACAAAGATAAATTACTATTTTAACTTAAAATTGCATTATCTGAACAATATTTTGCTCCTATTATAAGCATTGTCAATATATAACAGACAGGCTCTTGTATTCACGCCGTCCGCCATTTTGTTTTACCCTAACTAATTCAACTAAATTCTACAAGACTGGATGCAGAAAAAATTTAATTCTGAAACTATTAAAGAACATATCTAACTGAAATTTTACATCTGTATGTAAAAATGGACGCTGAGTTTAATGATACCACAATAGAGATGATGGACAGCCTCAAAGAAAAAATATTAATAATCTGTGTTCAGTTTCCAAGCAAAAATCTGAAGAAATTATTCAGCCATTAGGTGTGTCAGAAAACTGATCATTATCATTTTGTAAGCTAATAAAATTCAGAAAAAGTAATAAACATACAAAGATAAATTACTATTTCAACTTAAAATTGTATTATCTGAACATTAATTTACTCCTATTATAAGCATTGTCAATATATAACAGACACGCTTTTGTATTCACGCCGTCCGCCATTTTGTTTTAACCTAACTAATTCAACTAAATTTTACAATACTGGATGCAGAAAAAATTTAATTCTGAAACTATTAAAGAACATATCTAACTGAAATTTTACATCTGTATGTAAAAATGGACGCAGAGTTCAATATTACCACAATAGAGATTATGGAAAGCCTAAAAAAAAAGATATTGAAGAATTTACTAGCCCTAATCCAAATTACAAAATACTTTTTAGTGAGTAAACGTCTTTTCCAAAAACACATGCTATTCAGCAGTCTGACATCTGCTACAGGTATCGCGCGTGTTCGGATTCGTTTCTGAACAGCCAGTATTGAGTAACTCGGGTTTTTATAGTGACTAGTATGGAAACGCTTGAAATTCAGGGACAGGAAGTCCCTTGCGTTACCAAGCAAATCCATTTCCGGTTTAATTGTTTACATTCCATAACAACGAAATCGCTAAGAGTAATATATATAGTACACACAATGAATACACACACTCAAACTACTGATTGTCCATCTAATTATAACTTATTAGTAATAATATTACTACTTCTGTTGGCAACAGTGTCGCTGTCTCCGTCTTTTAGCATATCTGAGCCCTATCTCAACTTTTCCTTAAGTAAAGACTAAAGTAAAGGACCATTTTAGGGCTAGACCTATATTTTATAGACCAATCGGCACAAGATGGATTATGAGGTCAGCATAATTCCGGTCGCCTTTACTTCCCATGACTGCACCCGGTACCCACTCATTCTCAAGGCTGGGTCGACCTGGGAGCCAAGGTCATCTTTGAAAAAAGTCAGGCTCTACCAGGGAGCGAACCCAGGAAACTTTTCCATACAGCAGGACTGTTTAACTTAGTTTACTCAAAGGGGCTAAACTCGAAAATGTGGATCGTCAGGAGTCGGAGGCTGGAGCCTCTGAATGAAAGATCGTTAATACAGTTATTCAGTATAGTTGGCAGTAATCCGCTGACCACTTGCTGCTTTGACTGGCCAGATTTCGCCCCCAGGCCACCAGTTGAATAGCACTGACCTACAGTATGGTTTTAAACTTGTCTTAGTTTTAAAACAGTGTTTCAGTCTGCAGTGTCATATTCACAGTTTACAATTATGACCTTACATTGGTCCGTCTTGTACTCTGTTCCCATTCACTCCCTGTATGTATACACAGTTTCTACCTCTCTGTCATGTCATTGTGTGTGAGGCTTAAATATTTGTTTAATGGCAAAATGAGGTTTTATAATGGTGAGATAATTTATGGGCAGACGTGCAAACATGTACAGTGATGCGGTCACCATCTAGAAAGAAAAGGCCAGTCCCAGATGTCAATGTACACAGATATCTGCAGTAGTAAACCTCAAGGGCTGGAAATGCTCAAGAAGAAGAAGAAGACCTGAACTTGCTTTGGATAGGATCTGTGACATTGTGTCACATGTTAAGCATGTAGCATAATAAACAACACTAGACATTGTTACCACTGTCACAGTATGAGCTGCTGAAGAGATTTGGATACCATCATTCCAACTGTCATTATTGTCATCACTAAAGACACTCAGACATCATTGGTGTGGTGATTCCGGTCGCAGGCATGAGTGAAAGTTTGTGCTGTACATTAGGCCTGCTGGCTGGAGGTTAAATGTCTTCAGCAACCCAAGCTATGACTGTAGTAATAATGGTATTTGAGTGTCTTAAGCAAGTCATACTAAAACAGTTCTACTGATGGTGTCTGAATCTCTGTATATTAGGAAATTATATGTACTTTACCTTGGGCCAGCAGACTGTTGGTGTTACCGATCTTCATGCAAGACTCCTGCCACGCTTCCTCATCATGTGCTACGGAAAATGCCTAAATCGATCGGACAGTGAATATCTGAGGTAATAGCCCGCAGAGATGCAGTGCCCTGAAATCCTCTTGCACTCATGCTGTGATGATAACTTATATTGAAAACTCACTAGGAACATGAGTGAAGTCTATGAGTGTATCCTGCTAACTGACAAAGTCAGGTTCAAATGTCTATCGTCTAAAGGTCTTACTATATGACAAACCTTGTTTCTAACATCTGTCGACCAAGAATCCTACCTGAGGGCTGCTTGGGTTTAAATGTTCATCCTTCGAGTATCCTACTGTACGAGAGCAAAGATTCAAAAGTCTCTCACTCAAAGACCCTGCTTCATGGCACAAAAGGTTCAAATATCCGCCACCATAGGCCAGGCTCATACTAGTATTGGACATTCAGGGCAGCTAGGTCTTAAAGTTGCTTCCTGGAAATGCTGCAGAAGGGGTCCTAGGGCATGCATGTAAAAGTTGGGAAAGAGAGAAATCTAAGATGCTGAGAAATTCAGGTGAATATTTATGCAGGGAGTCAGCAGACAGCTACCTGGAGATCCCTAAAGGGTGCAACCTGTCATGAATAACAGGCTTGGTATATGGATGGGGGGTTAACGAGAAATGTGCAGGACATGACGATTGCTTGAGTGATCCACTACCAGGGCAACATGTATCAGCTCTTTACAGCTGCCATAAGTTGATTAAGACACTGAGATGCCATCATTACAACTGTCATGGTTTGGGTTGCCTAATAAGACACTCAGACATCATCATCATAACTGTCATGGTTTGGGTTGCTTAATAAGACATTCAGACATCATCATCATAACTGTCATGGTTTGGGTTGCTAGAGACTCTTAGACAACATCATTACAACTGTCATGGTTTGGGTTGCTTAATAAGACACTCAGACACCACCATCATATCTGACATGGTTTGGGCTGCTGAAGACACTCAGACACCATCGTAACAACTGTCATGGTTTGAGTTGCCGAAGACACTCAGACACCATCATCACATCTGACATGATTTGGGTTGCCAAATAAGACACTTGAACACCGTAATCACAACCGTCATGGTTTGGGTTGCTTAAGACACTCAGACACCATCATTACAAATACATTATCACATCCCATTGTGGGACGCACTATTTCGTTAATTAAAAGCCCCACTCAGCCTGTAGCCCTTACATAACCTAACAGTTAAACTGGGTTTCTGTGACTTGTGCCTGGGTGATCCTCATCTGATGGTGGCACTTTGTACGGTTAAACAAGACACTCAGACACCATCATTACCATCCTTGAAAATACGCAGTAGTTGGTGTTTGCCTTGGTTTAGACAAAGTAGGGATCATTTATTGACCCATGCAGTAACCCAGTAGACCCGAAAACCACTTATGACATCGTTGTCTGTGAACTTGTCTTCTTCTTTAAGGTGTTAAAGTGCGTTTAATATTGAAATCCTCATTTTCCCACGGGATGAAGATGCCAGTTGATAGAAAGCAGACATGCGTTAAACTTGGCTGTTTCATTTAGCCGCATTCGTATTTTCACATGCCAGGTTATTCAACACAGAGCGGCATTATGCACAATACAGCAGCATGTTTGAATGGACTTTTCTTTGACAGCGCACCGACTCCTTGGCAAGCCGCCGCAGCAAGTGAACACATAGGGCCACATGTGCAAATTCTTTGTCAGTCGTTTTACTTCAGTAGTCTAGCGACAAGTGGCACTCGCTGTGCGAGTGTTGACAACTGCGACAGAGCGGCTCAACGATACAGCGAGGAGAATCAAGACCGTCTTCAGTATTGTAGAATGTTGACGGTCATGGGAGAATGTTTTGAGGCTGGAAACGAAGGACCGGAGTTTACGTTCGCAATGTTGAGAACTGGGCATACACATTTGTCTGATATACTGGGAACGAAGGAACGGAGTTTAGCAGGGTTGAGAAGTGGGCATACAGATTCGTGGGGGGGGGGGGGGGGGGTGACCTGGAACAGATTCTTTGCCATTATTTCCAATAAGAAAAAATGGTGTGTAACTTGAAACGTTTGAAATTCGATCGTCAACTCGGAACGGGTTATGTTCGAATTCCGAGATACCATTGTGTTTGGCCAGGTCCTCCTTTATATAACTAGAGGAGAGTTTGGCCTTCTCTCCAATATGGGTTAGTAGTAGAGGAAACCAAACTACTGGACGTAAAGTTGCCTAAAGAAACCAAACAGCTACGGGCTGCTGGAGATGGTTCTGCAACGTCCTGTAAAGGATACGCAAATAACCTTTTAATAGAGGAAACAAGCTCAACTGGCAAGCATACTGCAAACAGTGAATATGACAAAGACTTGTCCTTTGAAACTGGAATATCGTTTAGTTTATATCAGTCATGTATAATCGCGTCATCGCCGCGTGGATGGTAGATCTGTGGTGCGCCAGCTGTTGTTTGCCCTCCCCTATGTGGGTACACTGGTATTTCTCCTTATCCTCGCTGATTAGTACGCTGGTGTCACCGTTTGCTTTTTATAGGCACGCATGTGGGTTTCAACAAGGTGGATCACAGTTGTTTATGACATGGTTAGATAGTTTTCTGCAGCCAGAGGCAAATGAATCTATGGTTCTGGCGCCCATGTTTTTATATAGGTCCGATTGCTAATTGGCACTGGATTGGTATTGTAGTGAATAGCACACTATCCGTCTTTACTTCCCGTGACATTTTTCCTTTACATACTGTATACTGAGTCAGTCTGGTATTTTTATAGGCTTTTAAGTTAATTTAACTCATGGTATTTGTCTGGTCAGAACTTTATCTTCGATTTTTAAACTGTTTCCTAAAACGTTAAAAGCCAGTTTGCATTGTCAGAAGTGTATGACATTATCTGTCATTCAATATTCTACATAGTAATTGGTTAAACAGTTATTACGAGAGCCCCATGCTTTTATTAATCGTGTTATAAAATTAATTTTATGATGATAATTATTATGAGACGTTAGAGTGTTCCGCTCACGAATGGTAGGACATAGATTCTTTTCCCGGATGCTGTTGGGAGTGTACATAATTACTTAATGGGCGCCGAATATATATATATATATATACTCAAGAGAGTTTAAACGTTGGAAAGGGGCACGCTTCATCCCGCTTTCACATTTTCAGAAGGGATTGGGTGCAAGGGGGCTAAACCGCAAGATTTCTGCATCTCACCGGTAAAGTGTATGTCTCCTACTCACCCTCATCTTCCCTGTTGTTTCGACACAAACGTGTGTGTGTGTGTGATCTCAGCATCCTATCACACACGCTCACACGTCCACGCACACACCTCTGCACGTCCGCGCACACACCTTTGCATGTCCACGCACACACCTCCTCACGTCCACGCACACACCTCTGCACGTCCAGGCACACACCTCCTCACGTCCACGCACATACCTCTGCACGTCCACGCACATACCTCTGCACGTCCGCGCACACACCTCTGCACGTTCACGCACATACCCGCACGACTGATCTACATTAGTTCGTGCTCTGAAAGCAGCGTTGTTGCAGTCTCTACAGTGTTTTTGTTTATTGTGGATTGTTATCTGTGTTTCTCACGTACTGGTGGCAACAACTATTTTGTTGACATTCCTTACTTGTTTTGTATGACAACCTGATGCGTTTCTCGTCCAGACATGCATACGGTTCACATCAAAGCTTCTCGTGTTGAGGACTGTAGCGCTCCTTCAGCTTCTACATTTATATTGACCATCTTCTTCTTGTTCATGTTCTTCTTCCTCAAGCCCGCGCTGTGTGGTGTTGAATGTATCGTCTGTGTAGAACCTTCTATCCCGTGTACCGTATTTTTTTATATTCCCCCCCCCCCCCCTCTCCGTTCAGTGATGCCAAAATCTCTTTAACATCTTTTTAGTTTACAGACCCAGGTTGCACTCCCCAGCAGGGTGGTGGAATTGTTTCCTTCTCGCGGGCAAACAAAATCCTTGCATGCACAGTCAGGGACAAATGCAGTAGCCACTCCAAGACCTCAAGTCCATTTCTACGCATCACTAAAACATATAAAAATAGTAGTTCTTTTACGTTTCCTCCTTCTTCACTTCTCCTCCCACATACCTAGGAGTCACATTTGATGACAGGTCGACATGGAGAAAACATATCAACAAGGCAGCAACCAAAGCCAGGAGGAAGACAGCAATTCTAAGAAAACTAAGTGGAACCACATGGGGAGCAGATGGGAAAATACTCAATAAAGTGTACAAGCAGAGCATACTTCCACACTTGGAATATGGGTCAACTGCATGGTGTTCAGCATCTATTACTACATTAAAGGAGTTAGACAAAGTGCAAAATCAAGCGCTCAGAGTCATCACAGGAGGGATTAAATCAACTCCCATATTAGAAATGGAGAAAGCTGGGAAAACACAGGCACTGAGAGAACGCAGAGATACAAAGTTGCAAATACAAGCTGAAAAGTTCCTCAGTATGCCAGATCACCCGATGGAAAATAGATTTAAGAACCTAGCCTTGGGACGGTTAAAAAGAAGCAGCTTTATACACCAAGCAAAAAGAATATGTAGACAAACTCCTGACCTTCCAGAAATTGGCTGCCCACTTAAAAGTATTCCGGAACAAACCCCATGGAGAGAAAAATGTAAACTAACGGTACAAATCCAGACAAATGTGAAAGGGATATTTGACAAGAAAGAGCAAGATAGTGTACAACGCAGAATGGCCACCCTCAGTTATATTGATGAAGAATACCCACAAGAACAATGGGTCAGAGTCTATACAGATGGGTCAGCAGAAAGTGCAGTTAGAAATAGTGGTGCTGGAGTGTACATCGAATTCCCAGATGGTACTAGGGATAAGTCCAGCGTACCAACCGGGAAGTACTGCCATAACTATGATGCGAAACCCAGGCTATTAAGATAGCTACAGAGAAAAACTGCTAAATACCAACCTTGGCTTACAGTATGTTTAATGCTCACAGATGCTAAATCAGTACTTGAAGCACTCCCTACCAGAATTGCAAACAATGCTGACACAACTCAGCGCTCAGCGAAGAGTCGTAATGCAGTGGATACCGTCTCATTGTGGAGTGCCTGGAAATGAGAAAGCTGATCAACTGGCTTTTAGGTTACGAAAAAAAGAGCAGCCAGATGTACCAGCACATACCACCAAAGAAAAGAATAATTAAATCGATCAGGAAACCACCAGCCCCAGGACGACTATTTTACTTATGGACAGACCAGAACAAGTCATTATCTTCCGCCTCAGAACAGGGCACAACCGATCAGTAACCACATGTACAGAAAAATTCAAGATAGGTGTACAGCCATGTGCACCTGTGGAAAGCCCCAGACCGCAGAGCATGTACTCCAGGACTGCACCGATTTTGACACATTAAGGCAAACCTTTTGGCCAGAAAGAACAACAGTGGAACGTAAACTCTATGGACCACTGAATGAACTAACAACGACAGTGAAATTTATACAAGAGACAAAACTGCTGATAAAGATAACTTATTTCAGGCGAACGAAAGAAGAAGAAGAAGACTTCTCCTCCAGCATTCCTGTGGTTTTCATATTCTGCACCCCATCCTCAGTTTTCTGTTGTTTTAAAATCAAAATGCGCAAAAAAATGTTTGTCTTCTGTTTCAGGTGAGGGTCTGAATTTCTGTTTTGGGTTCAGTTCTTTTAAAGTATAGCCGAGTATCATTGAATTATTCCGTGTCCGCGAGAGCCCTCTAAACGCTGCTGCTGGGGATGATTAAACGGGTCTCAAGTTTTGAGGAAGGGAGACTCCCAGCTGCCACTGCATGCCGTAGAGTGTGGACTGTGCAGCAGAATTTTCTCAGGAGGCAAACATTTTGACAATATGGATGGACTGGGTCCAGAGGCATGAACATACTTAGTTAGTTAGTCGACAGATTATCCTCATTGCACGCCGAACCACGCAGTACATAAGTACTTGGATTTCGTCCTCGGTGAATCCCGCAGCAGTGTAGCGGCTGACGACACCTGTCATCTATTTGTTTATTATTACTTTTTGCCTACCCACGTATTGTTCTAGTTTGGCAACACCTGTTATTTAACTTGCTGCTCTTGCAGTATGACCATGGTTGCAGATTCACAGTTCTCAATTTGTTCACGCAAACGTCTCAACTCTTTTAGGGCATTCAGTATATCAGCCTGGTCCATGGCTTGTCCGGCTTTCACAGAAGCCTTACCCGCAAGTCTATCAGCTTGCTCATTTCCTTGTACTCCCACATGTCCTGGCCGAGAATGAAACTAATCCTTGTCAGCCGTGAATGCTGTAAAGCCACCAACCCTTGCCTTCGGATTAAGCCCTTCTCTTATCTTCCTGAGCATACTAATCGAGCCACTGAGTTAGCATGCTGCACTGAAAGTCTGTGTCTATAGCCATGTTACATCTACATCAAAGTCCTCAACTTTCCTTTTTCCCTCCTTGCTTGACATGAGCGTACTCTGTGTCCTGTCTAATCCAACGGTTAAATGATGCTGTATCCAGACAAGTGCCAATGGTGTTCGTTTCTCTTGTTCATGAATATCACAATATAAATGACCCATCTTATATTTCCCGAGGAAGTGCTGGTACAGTAACACGATAACCTTCTGCATAGTTATAAACTAGCTATATGACACAATAACTTTACACTAGTTTGTGGAATGCGCCCTTGACTAAACAACCTTGACCGGCGTCTTATTTTGTTTGGCTTCAGATCAAAGTGCGAGTTTGCATCATGAAATTTTTTTTTTTTTTTGGGGGGGGGTGGTAAACCAGTTATATATCCCCGTGTGGGTTCCTGTGGAGGGAGGGGGGGGGGGAGGAGCAGCAGTCTACATACAAATGGGAGATTGCCACTGGAGCTATGGAGTACGTGTTTTGTGTGACGTTATCGATACGCGGCTAGCCCTTCCGCGGAGAGAGAGAGAGAGAGAGAGAGAGCGTCACATGGAATAAAACGCAGTAGATCCTATTGACTTCAGATTACAACTAGAATATAATACACTGGATTTACCTTTTGCCGTATGCGAACTCTTCGTAATGCCGGGGTGCCGGGTTCGATCCCATTTCGGGCCATGCGCCTTGCGTTGGTTGCAAGGGCAAACAACAGCCAGGGGCTGCTGGAGGTTGGTTCTGCAACGTTCTGTAAAGGAATCGCAACTATCTAACCTAATATTATTACCATCATGTGATGCATACTTTTCCGAAAACTAGTTACATGTTCTTTAAATGTTGAGAAACAGTTTCCGCCAGCACATATAACGGGAGCAGTGATGCGTGTCCGAAAATAAACCCTGTTTACATCCAGATCGTTTCACAAACGCGCCAGGAATCTAATCTCGACGTCGTATCAAGTAGTAATGGCGGAAATGTCAGAAAACGTTTAACCGACCTCCCGAAATGTTTGCTACTTTTGTGGACCATGAAGTTGTTTCTCCTGTGATTTCTCAGGCATTTAAGTTCGTTCAGTTTCAACATGTTGTGTCTTCGTTGGTTACCTCAGATATCATGTTCTGGGCTGCACATTGTCTTCCATTTCATTTAACACACTCGTTTTCTTAATGTGTGTCCCCACTCGGTTAAACGATATTAATGCGGATTAAGAAAATTGTGAGTGGTCTGTTGCAACTGATTTTTTTTTCTCAAATATGCGGTGCTTGTGCGATTAATTGCGTGTGCAACTACTGATACATTTTAACTGCTGTTTCCGTCGACGGCGAACTGCATTTTTAGTTTCGGACTGTATTTGTAAGCACCTCGACTGCTGCCTTATGCATTTAATGCGCGTGTATGCTGCTAGGTTTACTAAAACTGCAGTCTGTGCCTTTTTTTTCCTCTTCACACAAGGGGCAGTGATAAACATTCTGTGTGGTTTCCTTGACACAGGAACGGAACAACGGTGGGGGAGAAA
Source organism: Candidula unifasciata (assembly GCA_905116865.2). Taxonomy (NCBI): domain Eukaryota; kingdom Metazoa; phylum Mollusca; class Gastropoda; order Stylommatophora; family Geomitridae; genus Candidula; species Candidula unifasciata. Next base: position 51,228 of record CAJHNH020002531.1, read on the forward strand.
GAGGGGGGGGGGGGTTATTGACCTGTGTGGTATGGGGGGGGGTACACACCGTTAGACCACAGACGTTTCTTTACTACAGCATATCTTACCATTATCATTATCTCCTGACGGTGTATTTGCATCAGTCAACGTAGAGTTGACAGATGCTTCAATCTCGAACGACTACTAGTGATGAAAATCTGCCACTTTCCCTCTAAGCTGAGAAACAAGAAGACAGGTTGTGGTTAGGCTTGGTTTTGGTTTAGAACCCCTTCCCCCTACTAAATTGACGCATTGCCAAACAAAACAAAAAATCAGTGCTTGTGCTATGACACTGATGGACAGTTGTAACGTCTACACTATTCCATAATGATGAACACTACCCCAAGATAGTCAAAGTAAAACGATAGCAGTTAGAGAGACTCCACGCTAGTTATCTGCGAACTTAGTTACTCAAAACAGTCTCATGATAACACGACATTCCACAGATGCTTGCAAACTGGACACGTGAGGTTTGGGCAAGTTGGTTGACAACATATTTCATTTGGTTATCAAGTGATGGTTTACTGAAAGTACGCATGTTTGTTTGCCGAACAATGAAAGTTAAATTACTATTAGATAGGCTTCCCCTCCTTGTATGGGTTCCGGGGCCCTGTTGTGTGGGTGGGGGATGAAGAATAGACCCACTGCCCCTAACAAGCATGTCGTAAAAATCGACTAATTAGGAGTGTTTTCTTCGAAGTTGGAGTGCATGTGCCTGAGAGGCAAGGAACTAGAGTCTGCATTACAAATAAGTCAGATCTCTGAAACGGATGTGCGCGCCAAACTTCTGAAGAACCACATCTCAGGCCTGGCCTCTGAGTTAAAGAACTGATTGTCCAGGAGTGTTTACTCCTTATGTTATGTTTTCACGACTGACGTCACTCCACATTGGCCATTCCCACGTGCTAAGTCCTTAGATGCAGCAGCCATTCCAAGGCACCTCTAACATAACATAACCCTTGACCCATTAGGGTGGTGGAGGTGTATTGATGGAAGCACTACCACATAGTCTGGTCTAATAGTCTTAGTTTCAGCTTCAAAGCAATCGGGTCACCCCATTTTTGCTCCGCTCCTGTGCCAACAAAAAACACACAGAATGTTTATCACAGTCCCTTGTGGAAAGATTGACAGACTGCTGTCTCAGCATATCTAGCATACACGCGCATTAAAGCATACGATAGCCATCCGAAGTGCTAACACAAACAGTCCGACATTAGATGATAGCAGAAGTCACCAACAGATCAGCAGTTGCCCACGCGATCAATTTTAATCACATACGGGCACCACATTGCGACGACAGGAATCGCACCATTTTCTGAATCTACAGTTCGCACCACCACGTTGGTCACAGTCGAAAAAAAACATTCCAAATGAAATCCACAGCTCACAGTGTCACGCCATGCATTCAGCTCAGAAGCTGGGCGACGAAACTATATCCATTCTACAAATGGAGCAAAAATGCATCGGCCACCGTCCGGCAGAAGCAAAAAAAAAATATGCCTCGGTTCCAGACAGTGCCCCTGCCTAGCGTCCATTTTGACCGGACTACCACATAAAACCTGCCATCTTTCTTTGTCTTCTGATTGATGAATAAGTGTATGAAAACTTAGTCCTGTCTCTTTCTTTATGTTGTCATTCCAGGTTCTTCTTCGACTACCCCCCCCCCCCCCCCCCCCCATGTTCCAGTGTTCATTGAAGTACAGTCTTTGCAGTCGAATCATGTCTCACCACGTGCCCAAATCAAGCAAGCTTGCGACGTTTCACCACATTTACATTTGAAAGCCTGAATCCTCCTTTCCATTTCCACAGTGAGAGTCCAACTCTCACATCCTGATAAAAAAAAATAGACAACACCAGTGATTTGTAAATATTGACCTTGATTGCGATGCTGATTTTGCTCGTCCACACAGTCTTCAGCTGCGACATCGCGGCCGTTACCATATTAAGGCTTGTCTTCATCTCTTTGGTACAGCTGCCATTGTTGCATTTGTAGGAGCCATGATATTTAAAGGTTTCACGTTCTTCTAGTCCCCCCCCCCCCTTTCCCCCTTTTTTTTTTTTGTATGTTGCTGGGTACTTGGTTACTGCGACTATTTACCTGAATCTTGCTTTTCTCGGCATTAATTTCCATGGCATATTTACCACATACTGTCTAAAATTGTGTAGTTTCTTGAAGTTCTGCTTCGAAACCAGCCATGAGATCTATGTCGTCTGCAAAACGTAAATGACACAGTTGTCTTCCTCCAATGGATATAGATGTTTCCTGATTTTCTAGCGTTTCTCTCATGATGTGTTCCAAATACAAATTGAAAAGGACACGGTCTAGTAGGCAACCCTGTCTCACTCCCGCACTGGTCTTGAAAAATGTGGAGTGTCATTCTGAATGAGTACTGTACTGCTTGCATCTTTATCAAGTGCTTCAATGGTGCCTGTGATGTTTTTATCGAAGTTGAAATTTCTCATTATTTACTAGAGCATAGCATGCCACACACGGTCAGATGCCACCGTGAATGAAGTAGATGAAGTTGTGGAATAAGGTCGCGTTGATGTTGTAGGTTTTTTCTATTATCGTTCTAATGTTGAATTTTTTTTTTTTTTCTGTGGTGCTTCTGTTTTTCAGAAAACCCGCCTGCTCTTCGGTTAGTATTTCTTCAGATTTTGTTTTCAATCTGTTAAGCAGTATCTTAAGCGGGATTTTGCTTGCTTGTGTGATAAGACTAATAGTTCTATAATTGTTGCAGCTTTTCAGATTTTTTTTTTTCAGCAGTGGTATCACCAACGATTGTGTCCATTCAGTTGGCCACTTCTTTGTGACCCAAATTCTCTGACACCTCTACTAACTGTTCCCATGAGAAGCTGTTTATAATGTCTTCCGCCCATGACCTCGAAGATGGCATAGACATGCTTCATCAGGCGTTACCTTCAGGTCACGCAGTTGTGTTAGCATCAGAGATCTTACGCATTGTATGAGCCTAGGTCGTCACGAAAGCCTTGTAGCCGCGAGAATATATGTGTTGGATAAATCGAGAACAAATGAGCACACAGGCAGATGTTTTAGCCACTACACCATCCCCGATCCTTAACGTTATGACCACAATGTATTGACGAGATCCTCTCAGGGAATACAAAGAGCTATAAGACGTCTATGGGAGTAAGATTGCTAAATTGATAGTCTGGTCGGCGCTTCCAGCTGGGGCACAGTGTGAATGGGATTATTTTGTGAGGGATCTGCCAGCGCCAGTCAAGCGCACACAGCCAGCTTCAGACACTGTTGGTTAACGCGGTCAAGAATGTTGCATGCTCCAGCAAGCAAACACCTTTTCGCATACCTCGTTTTTCTTTTTGTGTTTGGCCCAGCCAGCATTCAGAAGTCCGCAGCGCCCGCCTCGTGGTAGAGCCGTGTCCCAAATCGCGAGCATTCCATTGAGGTGCACAATAGCCCGAGTTAAAGCACTTGAGATAAGACGTAGTCGCGGTGGTTCGCTGTGAACAGAAGCGCATAGCGCAGTAGTTTCCAAACTGTTCGACTTGCGGAGCGCTTTTTTAAAATCTTTCTTTTTTTCGTTCATCCGAATGGCGTATTGGCGTTGTGCCTTTTTTTTTTATTGCATAGCTGCCATGGTTGTAGCTTGCGACCGACAGATCCGACATTTTCGGGCGTTTGATCACTGGGTTAGTTTCACTCGGATAGTTTCGCTGGTGTAGACTGATCAGCCGTCAGGGGAAGGCAGGGGCAGTTCGTAGGCGTTCCCCGCCATCCAAGGAGGTTTTCATAAACGCAGAGCAGACGTATGATGCCCTGGCACCGAACTTACCCAAGGAATCCTTACGCCCTGCACATGACTACCTAAACTCACATCCGTATGTTGAAAGCTTTCCACTCATGGGCTGCACGCTCTTGAGCTTTTTTTTTTTTAATCATTTTCTAGTGCGGAGCTCCCTAGTCATACATTACCTTATGTCTCAAAAGTTAATGTCGTTTAGAATTGATGTTATGGAGTAGGTGCAGAGGTGTCGATTATGGTAGATTGTAAAAACATGAAAGTTTAAAAAAAAATTATATAAACAATCGGGCAGTGCCTATGAAAGGTTGTGTTATCACAATCAACGTCACTGCACGTTGGGAATTCCTGTGCGGGCTCAGTCCTCCAGTACAATAGCCACTGCAAGGTACCTCTTTTGATTGTTCCAATGAGGAGCTGGTTGTCTCCTATCTCGGCCTCGAAAACCCGATAAATAAATTTAAAAAAAATTTTAATTAATTTTCCTGCAGCTGCTGGCCAGCCCGGAGCCCTTGGAGCACAGGCTGAGAACCGCTGACATAGCGGATTTGATAAAGAAGGAATGATCTCCGCCGAGTCAATATTTTGTTTTTGTGTTGGTATGCCGGCTTCTCATAAACACCTTTGTTAGACATTTTAACTGGGTTAGTAGCTGTGAGCTGATGTGGAGTGACAACGTATTGTCGTGAAGGTGTTAGGAGGATTGTGGTAATATTCGGCAGGTTTTTTATTATGTGGATTCTGTTGGATTATTTCGTGTGATCATCTGCCGAAGGAAGTTTTATATGTGAATAGAGCAATGTGTGGTAGTTTCAGTGTAACCCGCTAGTCGCGGATTGCATATTCGAGTGGAATAATGTTCTTTTCGAGGTGTTCTTAATATTCTTTGCGTTTAAACTGCAGATAAGGGGTATAACTGAGTTATTCTATATACTGCTACTACAGTGAAAGAGATAGAGGATGTGTGTATAGGAGAAAAGAATACAGAGAAAAAGGAGATACGTTTTTTTTAGAGAGAGAGAGAGAGCACGCGTGTGTGTATGATAGCAGTAACTTGTTGTTTTTAACTCTTTTGAAAATAACGGGCCCATTCCTACTGCTGTGAGAGTTATGTTTCCAAATTCCGTCTGTTGTATTGGAGTCACATTCCTAGATGTGATCTATTTCCTACCTCCGTGTGGGCTATTGGAATCATACCGCTTGTATTTCCTAATTCCATCTAATGGTATAAGAATCAAACCCTCTACGTGATGTGATCTGTTTTCTAATTCCATTTAAGTTATTGGTGTCATTCCTCTGAATACGATCCATTACTGACTCCATACAAGGAAACTGTGTCTCAGTCATGGATAGATCCCCTTTCTTAACAATTTTGTCAGGGCTGAATCCATCACAACTTATATAATGGTGGAATCCCATCTTTGTTTGCCAGACTACTGTCTGTCTAGGATGCCCTTATCCCCACAGAAATGAACAGAAGTCTTGGTCAGTATATATTAGCCCTGGCACACCAGCCCCACCGCACCACCATCACCCCCACCGCACCACCATCACCCCCACCGCACCACCATTACCCCCACCATCCCTAGCTATGAACCCCTCTATTTCTGTGCGATCTATACTTTCTATACTACTCCGCCAAAAGGTCTGGATCTCCATGCTAGTATTGTTTTTTTGGTTCTTGTAAATATGAAATTAGAAAAGCCATTAATCACAACAACCAAACAGGGCTTGGGAACTGGTCAGTCCAGCTGTATGTTACTAGTTTCAGACGTGGGTAATAGGCAAAAGAACTAGAGAAAGGCTTTACAAGTCCTGTTGGGAAAAAAATGCCCATTATTAAATTTATTGGGGAGTAAAGACTGAAATTGTTTCGGCCACCTAATGAGAATAGATCCAGCAGTGAGGGCATACAAGGTGAAAATTGAAATACCATGAGGCAGAGGGAGACAAGTAAATAATGAACTGAAGGAGTCACTGACAGCTGAAGACTTCACAACATTGAGTATATAAATAACCAAGCACACCCCAGCTCGGTTATTTATCAGCTGTGTGAATGTGGCACAAAGCATATACATATGCAGTGGCAAGGCGTGTGTGTAACGGATGTAATCACTGCTTACATTTTTCACTTTAAAAGAAAATGCATTCGTTTGTACTGTTCATTAGTCGGTTTACTATCTGTTACAACTACGCCACTCTGTTGACATCTTGCCGAGCGCAAAGCACTTGTTAACAGTATTAACATAGGGAAAAGAATGCTCACGGCATGCTTACGCCACTCATGCAGAAACTGTAAGATGTGATAGCTACCAGTTACTAATACATCTATGATAGCTGCACATGCATATCCTCAACAGTAAAGTGACAAGGAGGAAAATGTCACATGATGCGCTGCTTAGTGTAATCATTACCTGCTAATGCTTAATTGTAACCAGACCATTTACACATGCAAATTGACCATGCCTCATCACTGGTACATATATTGAGACAAAAGGCAGATGAGGATTTGGAGAAACAACCTTAACCTGTGCTGGTTACCATAACCCTCACCCAAGTCCTCCATCTCCAGTATGTGTATATATCGAAATGGTTTACATTCATTATCCTGACCACTTCAAGTATATGACATTCTAATCGTATCCAGTTTACAGAGATCTCTGGGATGCCGTGCGTTGTCATGAGACTGTTTTGTGTAACTAAGTTTGTAGATAACCAGCATGGAATGTTTTGTGTAACCCAGTTTGTAGATAACTAGCATGGAATCTCCAACTGCTATCATTTTACTATCCAGTGTTATCTTTTACAGATGTAGTGTTTCATGTTTGTCCATTTATTTATGGAACAGTGTGGGGGTTACAGTTGTCCGCTAGCGTCATATCACTAATACTTTTATCTACCTTGGCAATGAGTCAGTTTTATTCTGTTTGGTCTCTCTTTAAATAAAGAGTAATTTTTGGAAAAGACCTTAAATTACTGTTGGTAAATGTTTGAAGACAAGAGGCTGAAGATCAGAAGTTGCCTATTCAGCACTGAACAGTAGGGTTACCTACAGATAAATCTGTGAGAATTGCAATGTGTATTCTAGATATGCTACAGGAAGGTAACTCTGACTAACTGTTAATGGAAGTGGATGTGTTATTGACATTAATGTTCTGTTCCTGGATTCTGCGGTTGTAACTTGAAGGCATTTCTGTTGGAAATATGGGTATTATTGGTAAGTGTGTTATTTATATGGCTGCGTGTGTCTTTTTTTTCTTCTCCTTCTTCTTCTTCTTTTTCTTCTTCTTCTTCTACTTCTACTTTTACTTCTTTTTCTTCTTTTTTCGCCCTCGAAAGGTTGGTTGGCACTTGGTAATGTGGATAACAAACTAGGCCGCATGAACTGCACCTTCCAGGCCAGCCTATCATGTTTTTGTCTAATTAGTCACCGTTCACAGCATGCTTATTGCGGTTGGAGGGGGAGGGGTGGATATAGTGGGCCTATTATCGCCCTCCCCCAGTATGTTCCCAGACCCTCACGGAGAGCTTGAGCCTTCTATATTGCAGCATGTCTATGAAGGTGCCTTCAGTATGATGGTATGTAAAAACATGTGTCTCAGAAACCATTCCCAGTATGCAAGACAGTTGGCTGTGTGAAGACATGGTAACTCACATCACAAGGCACAGACTGTTGTGAGAAGAAGTACAGATTACAATTTGGACCTTGACTGAAAAAATAGAGCATAAATCTGAGCCTGTTAATAGTGTTTCTCTAAAGACTGGGAAAAGTGTCTTAGACATAAAAGAGGTGGATATTGAAATGTAAAACAACCCACTTTCAAATAAGAACAGCCTCCTCTTACACATCCTTCTGACTGGTTCTGCACCACTTGGTGGTGAATTGAATCATGACAAGCTAGATGTTGTAAGGCTCCTTTAGGAGCGATAAAACTGTGCCAAGGCTCAAAAATATTATCCCAGTCTGAGGAGAAGCTGTTTAACTTGAGTGGGCAGTGATCTGGCCGACGTGCACAAGTAAGGTGAGACAGATATACAGTCAGACTATTCCTGGTGGATTCTGTATATCAAACGATATGGCCCTGATGGCGTGAGTCAAAAGCATATCTTCAGTCCAACTCACTTATCTGAAAGGACACAACGTGTGACCATCAGTATCTCCAAAACTAAAACCATGAGGATGTCAAGAGAGAAGAAGAAAGACCAGACCATGGTGGGACAGCATGCATTGGAGCAGGTCAGTAGTCCAAATACCCTAGAGTTGTAATAGCCTGGAATGGGTGCATTAAGACATCTGGCTACTTCAAAAGCAACTGCTGGGACTTTTCCAGGCCATAAACTGAGGGTTTTGAGAAACCTCCATAAACGAAGAACTTGCAAGAGGATGAAAATGAGTTTACCGCTTTAGCATTGTGCCAGCCCTGACCTACTTGTGATAGTCATGGGCAGGGACAAAACAGCTCACAGAAGCCAGCTTCAGGCCTCAGAAATGACATAACTGAGAAAGGTGGCAAGTGACACCAAGGGACAACCTTGAAACCCAGGCAAGCCTTACAAACTCAGAGTGGATCAGTCACAGAGTCAGTGGTTTAGACATGTATGAGAATCGGCCACCATGGCAGATGTGGTACGCCAATCACCAGGGCGAGCCATGGTTTTCTGGGAAGACAACATCTGACAGTTCATGACTGACACAAGACTTAAATGGAACAAAACCAAAAACAAAACTACTAATGGAGAAGACTGGCGATCTCTCTTTCACACCTCTACACCCCAGTGTAGAAGAGGATTCGACTAAGTAAGAAAGTAAGCTTGCTGCTGAAGATGGTGATGGAGCACTTATGGAAATGTCCCAAGTGCTGTCTATTCTTAAGTCAACATTCAAGATTCTTTTTCTCCCTCTTCTTCTTCTTCTTCTTCTCCTTCTTCTTGTTGTAACCATTAGCAGTCATGGAAGGGGGACATCCCATTTTTTAAAGTTGTTTCCTGACCAAAAATGAAAAAACTAACATCTGCTTGCCTGATTGGTGTTTGTATATGTCTTTCACAGAGAACATACATGAGAACAATAAGGTTGACCTTCTGTTAGGCTTGAGGTGGATCGACATGCAGAACTACAGGGATCCTCCACCCTACCCCGGGCACTCCAAACAGGTAGGCCTTCTTCATCTGTACAGTTCTGCAGGTTTGGTATTCTGTTTTTGTTTGTAAGAAAGTTCATTACAGAACTTGCCCTGTCTGCTTCTTAATTTAGCTTGGCTTGCTTTGCAGGACAAAATTGTCACGTTCAACCAGCATACCTAAAGGGAGAGCTTTAAGTTATAATTGTGACTAGGTTATGCGTGCTATATAAAATGGCTTAACATTGCTGGCCACCAAGTAGCCCTGAAAATGCGAAGTCGTCTACCAGCCAGTCAGTGGACAATCTGGTTGTCAATGCATCTTTTTTTTCTTCTCTTTCCTTCACAGCTGTTTTATCCTCTGTGCCTGTCACCTCCACTTCCTGGGTTTTATTGTTTCTTTCCTTTGATCCGGACTGCACCTGAGGGTGACCCAGGAAAAACTGCAGCGTGCTTTTCATTTTGTTGTTGCGACTGCTCTTTGATGATTGCACAGTTGAATAAGTTCTATAGTCCCTGACACATAAACGTTATTTATCTTATTTAGTACAGTCATGAATTCTTTGTTAGTCATTGAAGATAAACATTGGGGATTTACAACTGAAATGCCGCTACAGAAAAATTCTTACGATACCATGGACCAAGAAGAAGATAAACATGGACATCCGACATGATCTGAGCATCAAGGAGAATTGGCTCATAAACAGCATCCTGTCCCGAATGCTGAGGTATATTCTTCTTCTTTTGTCAAAATCTGCTTGTGCCGCTAGGCGTCGCAGTCTATCAGATGATCGGCAACCGAGCCAGGGCGCGCTCAGTCGCTTCATATGCCGTGATGTTATGAAGTCTCAAGTTGTCCGTGACTCCTTCAATCCATCTTCTTCTTGGTCTTCCCCTGCCTCTTGGTGTTTCGATTTTCATGTTGTATACTCTTGATGCTGGCATCGTTGGTTCCATTCTCATTAGGTGACCAAACCATTTCATTCTTTGCTTTTCAATAAATTTAACGATGGGTATGGTTCCAATAGTTCTTGTAATCACATCGTTTCTCACTCGATCTCTTCTGGTTTTATTCGCAGCCATTCTCAAACATCTCATTTCACAAGTGGTTAGTCTTCTCTCGTGTTCTTTTGTTAATGTCCAAGTCTGACATTGATAACCTAATGTTGGTATAAAGATTGTATTTATAATTTGTATTTTTCGAGGTATATTGGTTATGTTAAACATCATGGTGACCTGTAGAGAATGGTGGTAGTAGTTTCCAGAAAACGATGCAGAGAGAAACCTTAGCGAAGGTGGTTACAAGACATTGAAGATGCATTTGCTATAAAAACACATAGGGCTGGAAAAATTGTCTAGAGACGGAGACACTTTCTGGTGTGCCATGATGAGAGTGATGTTCTGTGAAGGTCCTACTGATTGATGATAATGACATCATATTTTCTACATTAAGTTGATAAGTATTTTTAATATTTTTATGGATATAATATACAGTGTTCGTTGTTTGTAATAAGAAATATTTCTTGTTTAGGTTTACACAAACCAGCCAGGTTTTCGTCAGAGCTACTCTGGCAGTGAAACAAGCACAGATGTTTCACTTTCATCAACAGAAAATCTGGCCACCTCACAGCGGCAGGAGCCTCAAGGAGAGGAGACACAATCCTCCTTCAACTACCACCTGGACTTTGGCAGTGCCGAGGGCAGCAACTACAGCATCCTAGAACGATTAGGCATGCCACCTGGTGCAATAGATTCAGCAGGGAAATTCTCAGATGTTTTATCTATATCAGCTTCAACATTTCATCCAGACAGAGGTTTACTGCTTAATCATTCTGCTGTTAATTCTACCTCCGATGGATTAGGTCTCTCTACAGCTCATTCTCCACTTTATTCTAAAGGATATGCGACTGTTCCGCAGTGGCACTTAGGAAATAATACCTATCTGCAGCAGAATGATATTACAACCAGTCTGGGTGAATACACTTCATCGTCTTCTCGACCCCAAGCAACGTCCTTGTATTCGACGTCTTCGTCAGGCACTGTAGTAATAAACAGAGATGCAACTGGGAATATTCCCAGCATACCACAGTCAAATCGGACAGGATCTGGGAGTGGTCTTGCAGGACTAGCATCGTCTGTGTTGCCGCCGTCCTCTACCCATCAGTATGTGTCTCCACGGGTGCCTCCAGTGTCAACCTACCATCATCCACATCCGTACGTGAACACTCACTGGACAGCAGACAGTGGGGACTCTAGCTGTAGTTCCCACTCATCCTATGTGCCATATCATTCATCTTCCTCCCTCACACAGTCTCAGCAGAGCGTCGGCAGTGTGACTGGAAGTGGCACCATCTCCTACTCCAACCATGATGTGTCTCAGACGAGCCTCAGCAGCTTGCCCCCTCCCCCACAGTACCCTGGGGTACCCAAAGACACACCCGCCATCCTAAAGAAAAGCTCTGACTTTTGGACCAGTCGATCGTATGAAGCTGTGGATAAAACTGGAAGTCCTGGGTCTCATCCAGATTTAAGATTGTGTGCTTCCAGTCCCGGAATTTTCATGCATGAGGTCAAAGGACAAAACTTGCAGAGGTAATTATTTCTGTTCTTGTAATTGTCATCATCACAATCATGTATGTTCTTCTAGTTGTCATCGTCATAATCATGTTCTTTCTTTTAGTTGTCATCTTCGTAATCATTTCTGTTCTTTTAGTTGTCATCATCATAATCATTTCTGTTCTTTTAGTTGTCATCATCATAATCATTTCTGTACTTTTAGTTGTCATCATTGTAATCATGCCTGTCTTCTAGTTAAAATCATCATAATCATGTCTTTTCTGTTAGTTTCATCATCATAACTATGTCTGTTCTTCTAGTTGTCATAATCATAATCATTTCTGTTCTTTTAGTTGTCAGTATCATAATCATTTCTGTTCTTTGAGTTGTCATCATCATCAGTCACTTTTACCATTGAGTTCTCTTGAATGTTCACTGAGTGGTACTGGCTGTTGTCATTCCATGTGTTAATGTAAAATGTCTTTACTGATATCAGTTTTATCTTCTTAGCTGCCTTCATACCAGTGCTTTTTAGTTCTACTGCCTGTTAATAATATAATTAGTGTCGATGAATTCTAAGAAGATGCCCAGATCAGTCAGTGTTGTTACCCACACTCTTGCTCCCTCCCTCCCACACACACAGACACACACATATTGTCTTAACTCTGTTCCAGGATGTTTAGCTATAGCGGCATAAGGGCTGGTCAAGAAAGATGTAAAATCGGCACATCATGCGTTCATAGGGCTTCTAGGTAGGAACCTGTGATCATATGATGCCTTCCTTGGGACTCAGAGAGTTGAAATGTATGAGTTTTTCTCTTCACATTAACATTTTGAATGTTACTACAAACACCTGTTACTATGAGTTTCATCTGTTACAAGCAGCAGGAGTGCAAACAGCAGTGCTGATGAGAATGACCAGACAGTGATCGCCTCCAAGGCCAGTCAGATGGTGGACATGCTGACCAGTGAAAATAGGATCCTGAGGGAAGAACTAGCATTGGCATCTGTCCGAGTGGCCAGGTTGCAGAAGGTAAGAGAATGATTTACCTGTTATTATCTTATATAATAACTTAGCTTGGGGTTGGTTGAGGGCCCATGCTCCTTTAGGGATAAAGGAAGGAAGAAAAAGATATAGTAAATTTGAGAAATTATATTGGCCTTTGTGGCAATTCTGGAGTGTTTATTAAAGTTAGTTGCACATCTTTTACAGGTTATTGCAAATCAGCCACATCATTTGTTGACAGTTTGATGATGAGTTCAAATAGCATGCCATGATCTGTGACAGGAGAGTAGAGTAGCATGCCTTGATCTGTGACGGGAGAGTAGAGTAGCATGCCATGATCTGTGACGGGAGAGTAGAGTAGCATGCAATGATCTGTGACAGGAGAGTAGAGTAGCATGCCTTGATCTGTGACGGGAGAGTAGAGTAGCATGCCATGATCTGTGACAGGAGAGTAGAGTAGCATGCCTTGATCTGTGACGGGAGAGTAGAGTAGCATGCCATGATCTGTGACGGGAGAGTAGAGTAGCATGCCTTGATCTGTGACGGGAGAGTAGAGTAGCATGCAATGATCGTTGACAGGAGAGTAGAGTAGCATACCTTGATCTGTGACAGGAAAGTAGAGTAGCATGCCTTGATCTGTTACGGGAGAGTAGAGTAGCATGCAATGATCTGTGAAAGGAGAGTAGAGTAGCATACCATGATCTGTGAAAGGAGAGTAGAGTAGCATGCCATGATCTGTGAAAGGAGAGTAGAGTAGCATGCCTTGATCTGTGACGGGAGAGTAGAGTAGCATGCAATGATCTGTGAAAGGTGAGTAGAGTAGCATGCAATGATCTGTGACAGGTGAGTAGAGTAGCATGCCTTGATCTGTGACAGGAAAGTTGAGTAGCATGCCATTATCTGTGACAGGAGAGTAGAGTAGCATGCAATGATCTGTGACAGGTGAGTAGAGTAGCATACCTTGATCTGTGACAGAAGAGTAGAGTAGCATGCCTTGATCTGTGACAGAAGAGTAGAGTAGCATGCCTTGATCTGTGACAGGAGAGTAGAGTAGCATGCCTTGATCTGTGACAGAAGAGTAGAGTAGCATGCCTTGATCTGTGACAGGAAAGTAGAGTAGCATGGCTTGATCTGTGACAGGAAAGTAGAGTAGCATGCCTTGATCTGTGACAGGAAAGTAGAGTAGCATGCCTTGATCTGTGACAGGAAAGTAGAGTTGCATGCCTTGATCTGTGACAGGAAAGTAGAGTAGCATGCCATGATCTGTGACAGGAAAGTAGAGTAGCATGCCTTGATCTGTGACAGGAAAGTAGAGTAGCATGCCTTGATCTGTGACAGGAAAGTAGAGTAGCATGCCTTGATCTGTGACAGGAAAGTAGAGTAGCATGCCTTGATCTGTGACAGGAAAGTAGAGTAGCATGCCTTGATCTGTGACAGGAAAGTAGAGTAGCATGCCTTGATCTGTGACAGGAAAGTAGAGTAGCATGCCTTGATCTGTGACAGGAAAGTAGAGTACTTATATTGAAATCCTTGTAGACTAAGCAATGCATTTCTGAAGCCAAAACCTATAGTTCACAGGGGCGCCGCAAAATATTCAAAGTTTTTTTTGTCATCATCAGTTCTCGTTATGCCTAGTGGCACATGAGGCTTCAGAGAGGACTTTCCATGCTTTCCTGTCCTGTGCAAACTTCAATGCAGTTTTCCATGTCAAAGATGCCGCACTCAGGTCACTTTCCAGCGTTCGTCTCCATGTTGTTTTTGGGCGCCCCTGTTTTCTCTTCCCCTCTGGTGTCCATGTGAGAGCTGTTTTGGCAGGTATATCAGAAGTCATTCTCATAACGTGGCCAAGCCATTTCCATCTTTTCTTGGTAATCATACTGTCTAAAGTTTCTTGGTTTGTGGCTTGAAGTAGTTTAGTGTTTGAGATTGTATCTGGCCAGAAAATTTTGATAATTCTACGTAGACATGTGTGGTGGAAGGTGGACAGCTTGTTTGCATCCTTTTTGGTCATTCTCCAGCATTCCGCTCCATAAAGAAGAACTGGCAAAATGATGCTCTTGTAGAGTTGGAGTTTCGTTCCTCTGCAGTAATTGTTGGATTTCCAGATTTGCCTCATCCTTCCAAAAGCAGCTCTAGCTTTGTTCAGACGTGACTGTATGTCTTCCTCTGTCCCTCCCAGTAGGGACACCACACTGCCAAGATATGTGAAATGTTCTACATTTTCAAGTGATTGGTTACTTATGGTCACTGGTTGTTGGTTTGGACTGTTTGTCATGATCTTAGTTTTCTTTGTATTTATTCTCAGTCCCACCATTTCTGCTGTGCAGTGTAGTCTGTTACTTTTCTCTTGTATATGTTCATGTTTATGTGATAGGAGTGCCATATTATCTGCAAAATCAAGGTCCTCAAGCATGGTGAATGGAGTCCATTGTATGCCTCTCAATGCCCTGTCTACTGTGTTCTTTAGTATCCAATCAGTCACAAGGTTGAAGAGGAGAGATGACATAACACATCCATGTCTTACACCTGTCTTTACTGGGAAAGATGTATTGTAATTTTTTATACTGCAGGAAAAGTCTTTATAGAAGAGAGCAATTATGTTGACTATTTTTTCTGGAATTCCATAATGTCGTAAAATTTTCCACAGACCGTCTCTATAGACGCTGTCAAAAGCTTTCTCAAAGTCCACAAAATTAATATATATACTTCTCTGCCATTCGTTGCATTGTTCTAAAATGTTACGTATGGCGAAGATGTGCTCAGTTGTTCCTCTGCTCGTTCTGAATCCTGCTTGTTCCACTCGTAGGCATTTATCTACTCCTTTTTCAAGCCGCATTACAAAATATTTTGCTTGGTACTGAGAGTAGAGTAATTCCCCTCCAATTATTGCAGTCTGTTAAGTCTCCTTTTGCATACGAATAGTCATACTTTTACTTAGGTTAGGGCACCATGGACAATTTTTAATTTAAAAAAAAGGCACCGCAACTAAAAAAAAAAGTTTAGGAAACACTTTTGTTGTAGTCTTGATTGTAACTGACTTACAGAACATGTAGAAGAAGCTGAAGACAATTATGATCTGTGTAGAGGTCCTGGGTAATTGGTGTTCTTTGGATATTTTTTTTCAGTGTGTTGGGAAAGGAACAGGCAGATAGACTGGCTGGTTTTTTCACCACTTGGTAAATTGATGCATGGCAGGATAGATGTTTTAAGGGCCCTTTGGGGGTGAGTAAACAGTGCAGAGTCACAAATAGGTCATTATGGTCTGAGGAGAGTGGTGAAGCGTGGAGTGCCCAGGGGATCTGGCCAGTTTTCAACACTCGGAGAGAAGGGGCGGGGTGGACATAAAATCATACTGTTACTCGTGCCACCGGAATTGGAACTCTGCGCTTGCTACTGAAAATGGGGACAGTGCACTTATGGGAATGTCCTGAGTGCTGTGATGTTGGTTTTTAACTCATAACTCTTCTGTTCTCTTCACAGTTTGAGCTGGAACTACAGAAGGTACATGAGTCTCATGAGGCTCTAGTGAAGTCCTCCCAGAAACAAGAGGCCCTCTGGATGGCTATGAAGAGAAAGCTGGAGGCAAGAATACAAAGCTTGGAGGCTCAGAGGACTGATGGAGGTGAATATCTTCTGTCTTTGTTGTCTTCTGATTTGTGTTGCTTGGTCTGCCGTCTCCTATATGATTTTCCCTGGGCTGTGAGGGTTCTGGAGCCCATGTTTGTTTGATGGGGATGGATGGGTAGACGGGGTAGGCTCACTAGGCTGTCACAAGCATGTCATTGAAAGCGACTTAAATTAGAACTGTTTCCTGTGAAGGTGGAGTACATCTGCCTGAGAGGCATACAAATAAGTGAGATCTGTAAAACTGGTGTGCATGCAAATCTCAAGTTCTGGAACATGACCAAAGTCCAGAATTGGGTGAACAACCAGAACTTTCTAAATATTCTACCAAACTCTATGGAGATTAACATGCAACCGAAGCTAACTACTGCTTGTATTAGACACAGTCTCATTCAGCACATTTATGTCGAGCTGTGTCAGCAAGGAACAGAACTTAGCCTGATAGTATATAGATTGTCACTGTAGTATATTGCTCTAAATTTATTGACTTATCTGCATCATCAGTGTAATATTTTAAAGTGTCACCCATATATCATTAGTATGTCTGAACTTAAAACTAAATCTTCATGATGTCTACAAATTATCTTGATAATTTTGATAATATACAGGATGTCCCAAAATTGTATATGAGCCGTATAAGCATTTTACACTGGTGGGGGATTATGGTTTGCATTCCATCATCTTTTAACTGTTAGCAGGATGCAGTTACTGTGATGGGCACTTTGAGAAATGACATTTTTAAAAATAACAGTTCTTGTGCCTTCTAGACAGTATTGTTAGAGTTGCACTGTGGATGAGGTTCTGGACTTTTTTCAAAAAGGACATTGGCTCCAAGGTCAGCACTGTCCTGGTAAGTATATGTGGCCGGCATGATGCTGACCACATCACACTGTGATGGGCACTTTGAGAAATGACATTTTTAAAAATAACAGTTCTTGTGCCTTCTAGACAGTATTGTTAGAGTTGCACTGTGGATGAGGTTCTGGACTTTTTTCAAAAAGGACATTGGCTCCAAGGTCAGCACTGTCCTGGTAAGTATATGTGGCCGGCATGATGCTGACCACATCACCCACCGAGTACCGATTGGTCTATAAAATAGAGGTCTAGCCCTCTATGCCCAATACACCTAAAGGTGTGGAAAGGGTCCTTAACTTTGCTGTGGAAGAGATTAAGACCTCACCCATGTAATACTGTTTTCCTGAAGTTAGCAGTGGATACATTGAAGGAAAATAGTTACAAAAAAATGTTCAGCTAGAAAGGAGCAGTATGTCCTGTATGTATATAGCAACAGGATGACAACTTATATTAATTAGAAGATTAATTTCTGACACCCTGTGGATGCTAACTGCCTCTGGGGGTGTTATCTCTGGTGGGGCTGTGACATGGTTATTACTGGACCCATGTGAGAATCTCCTGTCTGCATGACTGTGATGGATTTGTCTGTTATCGTATCTCCTCATCTGTCTGTGATATGTTATCTGTAAGCACTTGAACCAGCTTTAGCCAGTTTCTGGTGGGTGGTGGTGAATGTAAAACATGTTCGTTGCTAGCAGTAGGGGCATGTTTGCTCCTTGACTTCTGTCGGTTGATCCATTAGTTTTTCCCGCTGGGCCGATACATAAAGTTTTGCCATTCCATCATGAGATTAAAAGATTGCATTCTGGATGGTGTACTGACAAAAGCTAGATCCCAGATGCCAAGTTCAACCCTCCAAAAAGGTTAAAATTAGGGCATCCCTACGGGTGACACCAGCTAGGTGTAACCTTTAGTCCTGTGTGGGTAAGGTTGTGTTCAGCTTCTACTTAGACGGAATTTGTGAGCTTTTCTCTACTGCACTAACATCTTTAATGTCTTTATCATAATTATTAATTGCCAACTGTCTTGTAGGAAACATCACGACTACTATACCCTGCACACAGCATCTCAGCTGTGTACATCTTTCGAATTTCAACTGTCATAAGAACTACATGTATCCCTTAAATGAAACATAAATTGACTCTGACAACTCCATGAACACTGTATATCCCAACTATAACCTTCGTGGTTCAGCGGGATATGTTTGAAAAATTACCACTACTACAAACCATGCAGACCCAGCTTAAACCTGGTACCGGGAAATGCCATGGAAAGTCAAGGCGTTTGATATGATGTTGGTCTCATTTTCCTTTAAGTACCTATGGGTCGATAATAGGACCATTCAGCTAAGTTTACTACCAAAGTATTGACAGTTGAGGATGTCACGGGCCAGGGAGAAAGATCATTGATACTCTTTTCTTCTTGGCTTTCACCTGCAGACAGTTCTGGTTGTTATTCCATTTCTGGACTCTTGTTCTACAGCTTGAATTTTGCGTGCATATACTCCCAGTTCCTTGCTTCTCAGAAGCTGCACTTGGACTTCAAAGCAAGCACCCCTACCTAATTAGTCGACCCTCAACTCCTGCTTGTTAAGGTGGCAGTGGGGCTGTTCTTTCTCTCTGTTCTGTCTCTCTATTCTTTCTCTGTGTACAGCGATGTACATGTCTCATTACAACGATACAGTTATATATATATATATATATATATATATATAATATATATATATATATATATATATATATATATATATATATATATATATATATATATATATATATATATATTTCACAACCAAAAAGCTTGGCTGTTTTCTGGGTCGGTTTATTGCGCGCAGGATTGGCAACAGTGGAGCGCATTCATGATATCAGATTTCCCGCCGCATGACTTCATGTTTTTATTACATTCTTTTCATTTGGTTAATCCCATCCGTCTAAGGATTTTCCCGACGTCTTTCTTTCCTACCGGGATGTCGGTTGCCTGCAATGTACCAGGTCCTAGGTTGTTGCTTGTAGGTGAACTGGGGGGTTTTGGGGGACAGTTCCAGGGCCTGAATAAAAATTGATTCTTCCATTCCTCTTTTATTTGATTTTCCCGGGCCTTGGCCCTTGCATCGATTTCTCTGGGTTGGAGAAGTTGAGAATGAGGTTTCTTAAACTTTTGGAGGAAATATCACTAGCCTGCGCTTGCAGAAGTAGGAATTATGTAAGTCTAGCTGATACCAAAGCAGATATCAAGATGTACATTAGCACAGCACAAACTCTTGAAGAGAAATCTCATCAGATGGAGCGACTTTGGTCGACACATCCAGTTGTATTTATGCATGTATTTTCCTTTGGGCTCCCTAAGGTCGTTGGTTTGGGAAGTAAAGGGGGCCGGTGTGAGGCTGACTACATCACCCACCGAGTGCCGATTGGTCTATAAAATATGGTCTAGCCCTATATGCCACAATTACCAGGAAGCGTGGAAAAGGGTCCTTTGCGTCACTCTTTAAGCTTACAAGACGTAGTTTTTGTTGTGTTCAATAACTTAGAGCAGGGTTATTTAACTGGTGACCCGTGGGGTAAATCTGCACAAGAAACTGTATAGACAAAAATGTGACATGGCAGGTAGCACATCACGACCAGAGACACAAGTTTGAGGTTTTGATCAACGGATCAACATCATGGCACACGGGTAGTAACCCATAAATGCTCCTTTCTTCTTCTAACTCAAGTCTGAGTCCGAAGAATCGGCACAGTGCACAGGCTATGTAGCACCGGCGAGGATCCTGAAATACTTTGGATAGATTTGTAACTTCACATTTTCGCCCGGGCAGCGCCGTTAGGCTATTCTTTTCGATTTCCAACTGGCAGGGGATTTTTTACGTGCGCAACAGTGCACACGGACGTCCGATCTCACTACCCAGAGACCCGGGGGAATTACAATGTCCACGTGAAAAAATCCTAGTTTACCAGGGATTGAACTCGGAACCCCGGTTAAAATGGACGCTAGACAGCGGCGCTGTTCGAAGCAGAGTCATATTTTTTGCCTCTGTCGGACGGTGGCCGAAGTATTTTTGCTCCATTTGTAGACTGGATATAGTTTCGTCGCCCAGCTTTTCAGTTGAATGCATGGCGTGACCCTGTGAGCTGCGAATTGCATTTGGAATGTATTTTCGACTGTGCCCAACGTGGTGGTGTAAATTGTAGATTCAGAAAATGGCGTGATGCCTGTCGTGCAATGTTGGCGGTGCCCGTATCTGGTTAAAATTGATCGCGTGGACAACTGCTGAACTGTTGGCGACAAGTTCTGCTATCATCAATGATGAACTGCATTTCTAATGTTGGACTGTTTGTGTTAGCACTTCGGATGGCTACCGTATGCTTTAATGCGAGTGTATGCTAGATATGCTGAGACAGCAGTCTGTCAATCTTTCCACAAGGGACTGTGATAAACATTCTGGGTGTTTTTCGTTGGCACAGGAGCGGAGCAAAGATGGGGCGACCCGTTGCTATGAAGCTGAAACTAAGACTACCAGACCAGACTACCACGCAGCTCGAAGAGCGAGAGTACCAAGCTACTCTTTTCACAAAACCAATGAGTCGGCTGTTTCTCTACAAGCAAGGCTGATCACAGTGGGTCTCCTGCCCTCTCTGGCTTTTGTTCTGGCTTAAATGTTTCTTCCCATTTGATCCTGCACTGTAATTGATCGTGCCACTTGTAACTGACCCCAAACACGGGGAACCCCGGAATCCTGAGAAAAGTCCAATGTTATAAGAATGTTATGTTATTAACAGTCCGATAATATTGGACTTTCCCGAGGACTCCGGGGTTTTCTCGTGTTTGGGGTGAGCTACGAGGAAAGTACCGTAACATTATCGACCCCTTGCTCGACTGCTTTCAGATTTTCGAGGATGGTTTAAAAAAAAGGTTGTCATGTCTTTCGATATGGCAGAACAGATTCCAAATCGGTCGTTTCTTTTGATATGGCAGAACTGATTTTCTTTAGATTCCAAATCGGGACTACCTGCTGTGCAAATGTTTTCTGGCTAAACTGAAGAGCTAGCATGTTTTTTGCGCAGAATGCGGTGGGTAAAAATACTTTATGACCATAAATATGGCTCCACGTTATCTCCCGTGTGGTGATATCACAGATGCTAGGCTAACGGCAAAGTTGATATCTCAATCTTGAGTTGGAGAGCTGGTAAAGAATGCAAGGAAAGGTGGTGGTTGTAGTCGTCGTAGCAATACTGGTAGCAGCAGTAACAGTAGTAGTAGTGACAGCATCATCATTAGTAGTACTAGTTCTAGTAGCGGCAGTAACAGTAGTAGTAGTACCAGTTGTAGTAGCGACAGCAGCAATAGCAACAGTAGTAGTAGTGGCTGTAGTTGTTGTTGTTGTAGAAGCATGACGAGGGGGTTGAGTAGGAGGAGAGAGAGAATAAGAGAAGATGGATAGTAATAACAGTTATCAGAAGACGATGAATGATAAAGATAGTCAGAAGGAGGATGATGTTGAGAAGAGTAAAACGAGAAGGAGAACAATCTGGTTAAAACAGAATCTAACGAGGGCCGTGTGAGACTCGAGGACCCTAACACACGTTTACTAAGAGGACAGGCGAACGCTACAGTGTGTCTCAAAACGCAATCCATCACATTGTAACGCATATCTCAAAAACACCTGTACAAATCAACACGAACTTTGGCATTTCCGTATGATTCTGTAATTTACGATTGCGCAGATGCTGCTGCTTTCTTACCGCGGCGAATGTCTTTGATCTTTGTTTAACTAAAAATGTGTGGAACTCTGTGAAATAGAGTATACAGTAAGTGACACACGGGTGGGGGTTGTCTGGAAACAGCTGACCTGTGCAGCGATGCGTGGTGATTATTTTGATAGCCTATTCCTCACTCAGTGAAACATCTCACGGAAGACTTGCTGGAGATGACCACCTGAGAGGGACACGCCTATGACACGCGTGCACTTTGATGTTTTACAAAGTTCTCCCAACTGAGTTTATTCAAGTTACTGTAATCATGCTGATTGTTTGCTTCAAATCTGGGTCTGCTCCCCCCCCCCTCCCCATATAACGCAAATAAGACAAAATGGAAACAAGATGTAGTTTACATTCTTAAAAAAAACATTACTTACAAGGACATGATTATTAGCAGGCTGTATGCCAAATTTCAACAGCAAACACCTAGCAGTTACTGAGTTACAGATTTTTAAAGTTCGTCATGACTTTAGGAACGGACTATATACATATAAAGCACCGTTCATGTTAAAAAGCGTCCTCGAAACAACTTTCACAGAAGTTTCCCCCATTTCTACTAAATGTGAGGCTGGGAATGGCAAAAGTCCAGACCTAAATCACCCCAGCGAAGACAGGCAGGGCTGCAAATGGGATTTTTTTTTTTGTTTGTTTTTTGAAAAACCCAGCTTAGCTGAACAAAAACCAAAGCAATACATAGACAAAGAACACAAATAAAATAAAATAACCCAGATTGTTAAAATGTACACAATTTATATTTACGAAACGAAACATTTACCAATTGTAAATAAGGATATATTTTTTTTAAACCCAGATTTCCCCCAGGCGTCAAATAAAAACCCAAATCTGGGGGGTGGGGGGGGGGGGGGTAGCATTGGTAGCCCTGGAGACGGGCCCGGGAATTGGCTTTATTTGTGCAGTGGTTGCAATGAAAAGGCTGTGCCCGGCTCTCTAGAATTAGAATCTCACGACATGATACGTCTTGACACCGTGTCAGCGCTTATAAAAACTCTGTGCTCAGTCTACGGAGATTTATTCATTCATGCTTTCACGACCCCCAGCTGTTGCACTACATTTGCCGTCTCTCTGAAACCTTCTCAGGCGACCCATAACCTGCCTTCGTTCCCAGGGACAGCTCTCTTCAAATTTAGAGCTTGTTTCCTCCAGATCCCGCGCTCTTCTCTCGGCGATTTGACTAGCCAGCCATCTGTCGTGTTTGCCGCCGCCATGTAGTGTCTCATTGTGCTGCCGGAATGCGTCCTTAGCAGTGTTGCCACTTTTCTTTGACAAAAAATATCCAAAACGGTGTCGAAAAATATCTAAAAAGATCTAAATCTGCGTAGAAAAGATCTAGAAAAAATATCCAAATTGAAAAAGTCAAAAATTACATAGCTTTTGTTATGACTTACCCTACATAATCATGTCCTCACCTTCATAAACTTAGCTTGGATAATGAAGTTGAAGCTTCAGATCCAAAATGACCCTGGTATGCTTTAGCTGTTCAAATTTCTTTATAAGTGGAACAGTAGGCTTACTTCTCTAGTCTCATTAGACCGAAATGTAATGGCACGATAGCATTTAAGAGACAAATGATTTGGAAAACCAGTAAAGTGTTTCAGCAAAAAGGTATTCCAAATTCCTTGGTAAATATTTAGATGAAGCATGTGATAATGCTAGCTGCAATGAATGACGCATACATTTTATAAGTATTAACAATGGGTTAGCTTCCTTCAACTTGGCATAAACGCCGTTGTTTATACCAACCATCACTGAGGCATTATCAGTACCAATTACAGCCAAATTCTTCAAGCCTAACTGTGCTGATTAAAAGGTCCTTCAGTTCCTTAACTATACTTTCTACATCACACTTTTCAAATTAAACTAATCCAAGATTTTTTACAAATCGATCAAATGGTCACAGTTTGAAAATTGCGCAGTGACAAATTAAAAACATTCCGACTGATACTTCAACTTTTGATGATTCATTTATCAGTATAGTTCGGAAAACAGATGTCAGCGGTGTAATATCTTTAAATGAAACTGCAGTTTTATGCTTTTTTTAGTCTCTGCATGACTCTTTGAGTTTTGTATTGTCGCTTTAATTTCATACTTGCAGTACTTACAACAAGCTTTGGTTATATACCCAGTTTTTAATTTTGTCATCATGCAACCACTCTTTCCAAATTTTTTGCTCATACTTTACTTTTGGCATGTTGAAAGGTTTTCTCAAAGTGAAAGCCACATAAGAAATTGAGCAATTATTTTTTTAAATCACATGAAAAAGAAACGCAAAGTCAGCACAGTGAGGATACGGTTGAAACAGTTAGTATGATTTACGCGCATTTTTATTAATCAGTACCGGGGCTGCCAGATATTTATTTTACACAGTAATTATTAAATTGACAATGAAAGAAAAAAAAATCTATAAAATATCTAACTCCAAATGAAAAGTTCTAGAAAAATATTTACGATCTAAACGTCAAAAACAGTATCTAAATGCAATGAAAAAGATCTAAATTTGGATATAAAAGATCCAAAGTGGCAACACTGGTCCTTAGTGTCTGCTGGTTGCTGGGCCACCTGTACACGGTGGGCTACAGGAGTGGGTGGCTTCTCCCCCGTCTGTCGTCAAGTGTAGCCACTTCGTTATGTCCATCTGTCGGAAGTTGGGAAATTCGGATGCGCATGTCGGACCCTCCGTGAAATGAGTATTATCTATTTTGTGGCACACGAGGTCAGACAGAGGCTCCTTGGCCTTCCCCTGACAAAGAAAATTGCAACTCACCGGCATTTTGATATCTTAAATAAAAAAAGAGGGGGGGGGGAGAGAACTTGAGGTCGTAGAAAAATGTTACAAACAAACAGTATATTGATTAGTACACATAGAAAGAAGTAGAAAGTTGGAAGCACACAATAGAACAGTCGAAAGCTGTAGTTATCCTGTCGAGAATCGAACTCGTCACCTACAGATGACGAATGCGCATCGCTTTGGAAAAAGTCTACTGTGTCTACTTAGTTGTCTTCCCCTGACACAGTTACCTTCCACCTTTCCATCTAACCTTGAACGCCTGGTTATTCTCTGTTTGTTAAGACGTCTTTCCTCTCGCTTGTCTGTTTCTGTTTATCTCTATTTACCCTGTATCTGCTAAATGCCTGCATATCTGATTGATTCGGTCGTCCATTGTAATGTTGTATGCGCCGTACCAGCGGCGGGGTGCCCACTATCGCACTCAAGACCGGATCCACCAGTCAGTTATTCAACACGCAGCGTTGATAGTTGGTACCAGTGACTCACTCAGCTGGAATGTGTCGGCGAAAGTCGGCATTGCACATGGGTAATATTGCAACGCAGAGCTCCCCCAACCTGCTGCATTTAGGACTGTTGAATATATGGGGATATTTTCATAAACAGATCGACATATGATGAGGATATGTGATCTTCTCAGTCTTTTCACAGCTTTCTACCTTCCTATCTCTTCCCCTGTTTCCTCTCTTCCCCCTTATCTCTCTCTCTCTCTCTCTCTCTCTCTCTCCCTCTCTCTCTTTCTCTCTCTCTCTCTCTCATGCATTCAGGTGCATAAACATATATACAAGGTCTCCGTGGCCAAGTAGTCCAGCCGTGAACTTCTCGCTCGGAAGCTCCTGGGTACTTTTATCGGTTGTCTCGTTCGGTTCACGAGTGCCCTTTTTATGGAGATCCCAGGCCATCGTCGCGGAGCTGTGAAGCTCGTGCTTTGTACGACGCTGTCAGCAAGCGGCAAAGCGTTATATGGAGAGAGACTGAGCCTATGGAATAAAACGCAGCGAAATGAAGTCGACCCTGTCACCTTTAACCTATAAGTAGTTATAATTGGAAGCAGGTTGGATATAACTAGGGCAAGCCGCGACAACCCAGCAGGTAAATCACTGTCGGTGTTGTGTGCTTTTTGTTTTCACACTGACACGCAGGATGACAGGGTCGCTTTCAGTGGGTCGGTCACACATGACGTTACAGCGGAACTAATTATGTCAGTCTACTTCTCGCTGTTTGGAGAAAAGTCTTGAGCTTTGCAAGCTCTCTCTGTGACTCAGTGAGTATGCCCAGGAAGATAGAGATGGGCAGGTCCGAAGACAGTAGTTTGAAGTCTCCCAGTCGGTTGAGACATATATGCTGACATATATTAGTTTTTGTGCCAGGGCACACAGGCATGCAGGACTATGCTGATATGCGGAATGCTGTAGGAATAGTTAGACGTTTGTGAAAACTGACTGTGAATCTGCAACCATGACCACACTGCAAAAACTGCATGTTAAAAGAAGTGTGACCAGACAAGATCCCTGACCAGGAAGCCAGGGAAGAATAAGAAACCAACACAGAATTGGTTCATCAGCGGCTACACACTGCAGGATTTGTTGAGTTGATTCATGAACAGACATCACAGCACTCAGGGCATTCCCGTAAGTGCTCCGTCCCCATCTTCAGCAGCCATCGCAGTTTCAGTACCAATAGTGCTGGTGGTAGTCTGAATATACGCCCGTCATTCCCTTCTCTAAGCGTCGAGTTTTGGCCAGATCTGCTCTTCACTCCTAGCTGGGTCATTTTCACCAGACTGTTGATCCATTTGCTCCTCCGAATTGTACACATGCTCCCATAAAGGCTTTGACCAGGTCTGCCTCGTCATGCATCAGTATTCCAGTTGTGCAGAGCCAGCAAGTCAGTTTAACTGTTCATTTCCCAACACACTGGCACACCCTGGAGAAAAGATCCAGACAGTGCTGCTCATCCATGACCTCCAAAGCGAAGCATGCCTTTCCTCAGCATCATATTCTCTTACCAGCAGAAAGCTGCGGTGACTGCCTGCACCTCAATTCTTAAGCTGAACTCTGTGGTATCATATGCTAGGCATCAAATGTCAACCATTAGCTTTTGCTTTTACATTACTGGATGTTGCAGAACTAGCCTCAGCATTTTCCGGCTGTTTCTGCTTTTACTAGGCAATTTGACATTCACTGGGTTGACTTACTACCAGATGGTCAGTTTTCAGTACCACCGTCTAAACCAACACATGGCGACCTGCAGCTGGGTTCGAACCTGGCACTTCAGCATTACAAAGTGCATTTGCTTCGGCATTACAAAGTGCATTTGCAGTGCCTAGGCGACAAAAAGTTGGTAAACATCCTGCTCTTAGTTGCTCATTATCCATAGTTAACTCTTTGAGTCCCGAGTAACGCATCATACGTTCATAGATTCCTACCTAGAAGCCCAAAGAACGCATGATGCGCTGATTTTATGACTCTCTTTAATACCCCTGGGCCTGTGGGCAAAACCCCCTGGGACTCAAAGGTTAATTAAATGGGACCTGTATTGGCTAGTGTCAAAAATAACATTGCGTTAAAGAAAAAAGGAATAATAGTTTTAATAAAGCAGATTATTCATTATGACAATGGGAGAACAAACACACAGACTTTAAATGCTTCCCTAACAATTTAAATGTTTTGTTTTGCAGTCATTGAAGGTGTCCATTGCTTTAAGGTGTGATACTTTACTGTATTTTACCGTTAGGCATTATTTAGGCGTACTTTTTTTTTAAAAGCATTCACAGCGGTAAACTCTTGCGAAAAAGGTCTAGTTGTTCGTCCACATCTGGACCTTAGTCTTATTCCAGCGCTTGAGTTTTGCATTCACATCCATTTTACATATCTGCCTTATTTGTAAACAAATTGTTGGTTTCTTGTCACTCAAGCAGACACACTCTCACTTTGAATGAAATTACCAGCAGTTAGTTGTCTTTTAGGCTCTTTTTGGGAGGAGGGGGAGGGAACACTACTTTTAACTGTCTTGTCAAAATGGAGTCCAGGGGCACACACGGGGAACCCAAAAAGAAAAGACTTATAACCATTAGTAACCTGTGGTGTTATTGTTTGTACAGGTTCTAGTCATATTTCCGGACCTGCCTCTGATGCAGATTACAGATTCCATATAGCAGAGAAAGATGCAATGATTTCCAAGCTCTTGTCTCACAGTGAGTTCTGCAGTCTGACTGTGGTTGTTAGTTTTGATGAGTGTCTGCTGTTTGTTGATGTCAGCATGTTTATTAGTGGATGCTGTTTAGTGATGTCAGCTTGTACATTAGTCAGTGATGTTTATTGATGTCAGCTTGTTCATTAGTGGATGATTTTTGATAATGGCAACTTGTTCATTAGTGGATGCTGTTTGTTGATGTTAGCTTGTTCATTAGTGGATGCTGTTTGTTGATGTCAGCTTGTTCATTTGTGGATGCTGTTTGTTGATGTCAACTTGTTCATTAGTGGATGCTGTTTGTTGATGTCAACTTGTTTATTAGTGGATGCTGTTTGTTGATATCAGCTTGTTCATTAGTGGATGCTATTTGTTGATGTCAACTTGTTTATTAGTGGATTCTGTTTGTTGATGTCAACTTGTTTATTAGTGGATTCTGTTTGTTGATGTCAGCTTGTTTATTAGTGGATGCTGTTTGTTGATGTTAGCTTGTTCATTAGTGGATGCTGTTTGTTGATGTCAACTTGTTTGTTAGTGGATGCTGTTTGTTGTCAACTTGTTTGTTAGTGGATGCTGTTTGTTGTCAACTTGTTTGTTAGTGGATGCTGTTTGTTGATGTCAACTTGTTTGTTAGTGGATGCTGTTTGTTGTCAACTTGTTTGTTAGTGGATGCTGTTTGTTGATGTCAACTTGTTTGTTAGTGGATGCTGTTTGTTGATGTCAGCATGTTTTTTAGTGGATGCTGTTTGTTTATGTCAACTTGTTCATTAGTGGATTCTGTTTGTTAATGTCAGCTTATTTGTTAGTGGATGCTGTTTGTTGATGTCAGCTTGTTTATTAGTGGATGCTGTTTGTTGATGTCAGCATGTTTTTTAGTGGATGCTGTTTGTTGATGTCAACTTGTTTGTTAGTGGATGCTGTTTGTTGATGTCAACTTGTTTGTTAGTGGATGCTGTTTGTTGTCAACTTGTTTGTTAGTGGATGCTGTTTGTTGATGTCAACTTGTTTGTTAGTGGATGCTGTTTGTTGATGTCAACTTGTTTGTTAATGGATGTTGTTTGTTGATGTCAACTTGTTTGTTAGTGGATGCTGTTTCATCACTTTATTTCATCTGTAATATTTTATACCTAGGTGTCTTTTTAGTGTCTGGTTTTGCCTGATGCCTTTGTTAGTTTTGCCAGGTACAGATTGAACTGTCGTTACCTCCCTTATTTCTCTCTCTCTCTCTCTCTCTGTCTGTCATTTGCTTTGTCTCTCTCTCTCTGTCCTTCTTTCTTTATGTCTTGCATGACTCTCTTAATTGTCTTAGTCTTCACTTTCTCTCTCTCTCTGTCTGTCTGTCTCTCTCTCTCTCTCTCTCTCTCTCTCTCTCTCTCTCTCTCTCTCTCTCTCTCTCTCTCTCTCTCTCTCTCTCTCTCTCGCTCTCTCATTGTCATTCTCGGCTCTGTCCTCATTCCTCTCACTCACACTGTCCTTCTGTTTTGACTCTGTCCCTCACTGTCCTTTTCCTGCTGCCATCACTGTTTCACATTTTCTTTCTCGCACTCTTCACCATGTCTACCTCTTAATGTCTCACTTTATCTTCCTCACTCACCATGTCTCTGTATCTGTGTGTTTCTGCTAGTTACATCTAAATTACTATCTTTTTTTCCCCTATCACTGCTTCCCCTGACATCCTCCACCCCCTTTTTTGTCTCTCCACATATGTATCACTTGTGCTTCTGTCATGTAATTTTTTCCAATGCCTGACTTTTTTGTTGTTGGGGGGGGGGGGGTCTCCTTTACTTCTCACCTTCTTTCTGCCCCCTCTCTCCCCTTCCCCATTTTCCTGTCTCTCGCTCTATTCTTGCATCTCCACAGTCTCTTCTATCACTCTACTGTTCTGTCATACACCGTCTTGCATTGCCTGGTCTTTTTTTCCCCCTTCCCTTCCATTCTCCCTATCCCCTCCCCATTTCCCTTAAACCTCCATCTTCATTGACACTTTCATTGAGCCGCATATTTAAATCATCTGCACTCATTCGTTCTATCTGTAAATGATCATAATCTCTTGTAAGTCACTACATTTGTATGTTATTTTTTGTTTTGTTTTCTGAAGACCAAGAACTGTCCTTGGTGCGAGACAGACTGGAAGAAGAGAACTCCCAGCTGAGTATGTCTATAGCTGAACACAGAGCCCATGTAGAAATTTTAGAAAATGCCTTGCTCAATGCCCAGAGTAGGTTTCTGGCCATGGAAGAAGGGGTAAGTAGGCTCTCTTTGCTTTGGTCTGCATGGTTTGTGTTGTGTTAGTGAAGCAATTTTTCTTTTTCTTCTTCTTTTTCTTTTTCTTCTTCTCCTTCTTCTTTTTCTTCTTCTTCTTTTTCTTCTTTTCTTCTTTTTCTTCTTCTTCTTCTTCATCTTCTTCTTCTCCTTCTCCTCCTTCTTCACCTTCTTCCTCTACTTCTACTGCTACTTCCCCTCCTCCTCCATTTCCTTATGTGCCATTAAACTGTTGAATCATCTGTTTGAGGTGTTTGTTTCATACTATAATGTGACACCTCCAACTTCATCGAGAATTTGTTGACTAGGTTAATTTCCCAGGTAGTTTTGTGACATGTCGTGACCTATTTGAGTGGTGTTCTCTTTGTCCCCATATCTACTGATGTTCCCCTGGATACCCCCCTCCAGGGCATTCACGTGTAGACAGGTCAGCCCTCAAGGGAAGGCTGGGGCAGATCATGGGTTTCCCTGGCAACCAAAGTGTCTTCCATAAAATGCAGAGCCAACACATAACACTCTGGTACTGAGCTCACCCAAGAAATTATCGCGTCCTGCGTGTGGCTGCTTAACCCCACATCCATATTATGAGCTTTCCTATTGTCAATAGCCGCTCCCTCCGAAATCACATTTTTCATCGACACCTTTAACATATTGCTTCATCTGGAAACTTAGCAAGACAGTATGGCAAAGCATGCATCTGGCATGGCGCCCCCTTTTAGGTCCCACACTCTGGCGGGCAGGGGCCAATTTGAACAGGCATGTTAACCTTTATGCCAATTCGTAGGAATTTTTTTGGGGTTGTACATTGTTTCTGGGCCATAGGTCATATATCAGACAGATATTTATGCTAAACCAGCACACTGAAAGTGGCAGGTTGTCGTGATGTACCTCAGTGCAGTGATAACAGTGTTGAGAAACAGCAAGGATTGTACGGAGACAGGATTGTACGGGCAAGGATTGTACGGAGACAGGACTGTTCTGAGTTTCCACCCACAAGAGATGCTGCGAGCAAACCTCTTGTTGCAGAGCTGCATCTCAGCAGTACAGTTCTTTCCATTTGACAGACATTTTAACCAAGGGTTGTCATGTAGTAGTATGTTCAGCTAGCAGACTGCACCCATGCTTTGAATGAACTTTGATAGACCTTTTTATCCATGCATTGGGGATGGGCTGATGTGAGGGAAACTGGACACTACATCTCTAAAGGCCACCAACTCTAAGATCCCCTGCCAGCTTGGTTCAGGTCATAAAGGTTAGCCCTTATCCATGCGGCACGACGAGGACGTGCGGCAGGAGTCTTGCAATAAAACCATCCCTGATCTGGCTGGCACCCGAGGTGAGGTACAGAGCAGCTCCTTATACACAACACAACAGCCTTATTGTTTGCTCACACCTGTCATCGATATCAGGGCCCCACTATTTCTCTAACTATTGTGTTTATATCATTTTGTTTTTACTTTGCAGTAATGTTTTCAATAGCGTTTTCAATGATTTACCATCACCACCAAGCACCCTGTGAAAATATACTATTTTAATTTCAGTACCGGAAAAGGCAGTCACATGCAGACAAAGTTGAGCAGCTACAGAGTGCCCTGAAAGCTCTTCAGACAGCGTCAGAGAAGCAAGAGAAGAAAGAAAGGGAGCTTCGAATTCATCTGGAGAAGGAGTTGGAAATGTACAGGGCACAGGAGAAGGTATGTCTTGTGTGTTTTATATTGAAAAAGTGCTTTTTTTTTTCTCTCATTGATGTATTGACTATGTTTGCTTCTGCTAAAGTATTGAAGATGTTCACAGTATTGCTGAAGTATTGAAGATGTTCACTATATTGCTAAAGTATTGAAGATGTTCACTGTATTGCTGAAGTATTGAAGATGTTCACTATATTGCTGAAGTATTGAAGATGTTCACTGTATTGCTGAAGTATTGAAGATGTTCACTATATTGCTGAAGTATTGAAGATGTTCACTGTATTGCTGAAGTATTGAAGATGTTCACTATATTGCTGAAGTATTGAAGATGTTCACTATATTGTTGAAGTATTGAAGATGTTCACTATATTGCTGAAGTATTGAAGATGTTCACTGTATTGCTAAAGTATTGAAGATGTTCACTGTATTGCTGAAGTATTGAAGATGTTCACAATATTGCTGAAGTATTGAAGATGTTCACTATATTGCTGAAGTATTGAAGATGTTCACTATATTGCTGAAGTATTGAAGATGTTCACTATATTGCTGAAGTATTGAAGATGTTCACAATATTGCTGAAGTATTGAAGATGTTCACAATATTGCTGAAGTATTGAAGATGTTCACTATATTGCTAAATTATTGAAGATGTTCACTATATTGCTGAAGTATTGAAGATGTTCACAATATTGCTGAAGTATTGAAGATGTTCACTATATTGCTGAAGTATTGAAGATGTTCACTATATTGCTGAAGTATTGAAGATGTTCACAATATTGCTGAAGTATTGAAGATGTTCACAATATTGCTGAAGTATTGAAGATGTTCACTATATTGCTGAAGTATTGAAGATGTTCACAATATTGCTGAAGTATTGAAGATGTTCACTATATTGCTGAAGAACAGTAAAGGGTGGACCATGTCTACTTATAGTAATGTATTAGATTATTTCAGTATACTGCTAAAATATAATAGAGTATTCAACATTTCTGAAAATAGTATAGACCTCTGCAAGTATTGACCATATCTATAAAGTATTGACCATATCTATAAAGTATTGACCATGTCTATAAAGTATTGACCATATCTATAAAGTATTGACCATATCCATAAAGTATTGACCATATCCATAAAGTATTGACCATATCCATAAAGTATTCACCATATCCATAAAGTATTCACCATATCCATAAAGTATTCACCATATCCATAAAGTATTGACCATATCCATAAAGTATTCACCATATCCATAAAGTATTGACCATATTCATAAAGTATTGACCATATCCATAAAGTATTGACCATATCCATAAAGTATTGACCATATCCATAAAGTATTGACCATATCCATAAAGTATTGACCATATCTATAAAGTATTGACTTTGTAAATAAAGTAGTGACCATGTTCAGTATACTATTATAAGTATACTACAGAATTGACCAAATCTGCTAGGTTATTTACTTTGTTTGTTTAGTATTAACCATGTCTATATAGTATTAAAAATGTAGAAAAAACAAGATGTAATTAATATTCCCTAAAATGAAATTTTTTCCTCTATATAAATTGCAGACTTTTTAGTTAACATATTTTCTTTGGTAGTAAATTAACATTTCTGTAGATATATTTTTTCGGTTGCTTCATCTTCAGTTTCCTTTGTTCGCTTTTTAACTCTTTTTTTTTTAACTATCTTGAAACAAAAGACTGGCACTGGGAAGAAGTCTGAGTTGAACAAGGATGATAGTCGAAGCACAGGGATGCTCAAGAAGATGCTGAGTGAGAAGGATGCAAGAATTCTTCAGCTAGAGGCTGATCTAGCAGGGGTACGTAACCGAAGTGGTCTGAACATTTGTATTGTTTTCAGAGTAGAATCATTAAGTTGTTGAAGAACCAGCATTTTAGGAAAATGTAATGGTTTCAGAGTATAAGCTTGTTGTCAGAAAGTAAAAATGCTGTTAGACAATCAGTTTATTGGGTAATGTTGTAAAACAGTTATGTTATCTTTCTCAAATATTGAGAAATGGGGGGTGAAATGGTTTGGCCTTCTAGCGAGTATGAATCCAACAGTATATACACATATTCAACCATACATACATACATACATACATACATACATACATACATACATACATACATACATACATACATACATACATACATACATACATACATACATACATACATACATACATACATACATACATACATACATACATGCATACACTCATACGTATGTACATACATACACACACACTTACATACATACGCAAACACATGTTTATACACACACATACATACATACATACATACATACATATGTACATAAATCCTACACTCATACTTACATACATTCACACATATATAATACATACACACACACAAGCACACTCTCTCTTATAAATTCTCATATATATACACAAGCATACCTACCCTTGCATTCACACACGTTTATTCACATACACTCACATATATATTCATACAGGCACAAATACATGAGTGCTGAGCAAATAGGAGGGTTTACACAAGGAGAAGTAATCTGAGTGATGCTTGTGAGGGTAATGAAACAATACATATATTATATACACACACACGCACGCACGCAAGCACACACTCTCTCTCATGCATTCTCATATACATACCACCTTTGCAAACACACACATTCATACACATACACTCACATATATTCATACAGGCACAAATACATGAGTGCTGAGCAAATAAATAGGAGGGTTTACACAAGGAGAAGTAATCTGAGTGATGCTTGAGAGGGTAATGAAACAATACATGGCCTTCACTCTGTACATTCTTCTTCTGCATTCACTGGCTGGCTGTGAACACCTTTGGAAAGATCTGGTCGTTCACCCAGTATTGGGCTCAAGTCTTGCTTCAAGACCTAAGTACACATACATCTACAGATCTGGCTTATTTGTATGCAGGCTATTGGTTCTATGCCTTTCCAGCAGATGCTATCCAACAGAAGGAGACTATCTGCTCTGGCCAGGACCCCGGTAAAAAACCTGTTTGTTTTTCAGGATGACCATGGAGGGGTATAGATAGGGCTTGGCCAGTTTTAATACTGGTACATGATGAAAGAATCTTAAAAGAAAAATTGCCACTAAAAATTATTTTTCGTCACGTTGCATTGTCATCCACAGCATTTGTGTGTAAAATGTCAACCCAATAGCCTATAATGAAAAAGTATAAAAAGCAAGCACAAAAATGTTTTCAGGAAATCAATTTAAAAATTTTTTAAAGCAAGCGCACAAATTGTACCAGACCAGCAAACAAAACAGAACTCAATAGAAGCTTATAAAAAGAGACACTTTTCCAGTCTTGTGATTTGCTTTTATGGGATAGTAAGATTTAATAGCTGTGACCAGGATATCAGACACACCACAATATCTTCACTGTTAAAATGGAGGGGCATTAGTTTATGGCACTATGTTATTACTAAAATATTCAGTCAAGCATAGGCATGTTTCATTGACTCAGGCTTGAGTTATAAGTAGAACCGAACGCTTATGAGTTACACCAGTGTGCCAAGATATTGGGCCATTGAATAAACATGAAACATACACAAATACACAGAAAGCAAGTGTACAGTTGGAGAAGATATAATAATTATGTACAAGATTCCAGACATCTTTGTTCTATGCTTTCAGACCGAACAGAAATACATAAAAGAGGTGACACTACGAGGGCTGCAGCTAGAGCAGTCACTTCAGTCTACAAAGTAAGTGGACTACAAGTTCCGGTCCTGTTTTTTTCTCGAAACAGATTAGGTATAACTTTTTTTTTGCTTTCATCAGCTGTAAACTCTGGCAGAAAGTTGTGGCTGTTCGTCCACCTCTGTATTTTAGTCGTGTTCCAGATTTAGCCAGTTAAAAAACGATGCTGATCTAAAAAGAACTAAAAGAAGAATATGATTTCTGCAAGAGACAGCAGTTGACTCGCACACCAGTAGACACAGGACATTAACAAGAAGTCTTGTGTATCAACTTGTAGGGGGTATTGAAAAAAGATTGAAAATCTTGTATGTTGTGGTGATGATGATGATGATATCAGTGCTAGGTAACTGAGAGCCAGAGAGATCAGGGTTCAATAGGTGAGTCTGAATATTTCTGCATAATTAACCCATTCACACTGGGTTACAGGTTACCTCGTAACAGTGTTGTGGTGCCCCAGTATAACTGTTATACAAATGAATAGGGTATCAGTGATTTATAGCTGTGTGGTTATCAACCAAAGAGGTTGCTAAAATGTTACATAGAACCTATTCTGCTGTATGGCAGTGAATCTTGGAATGTCTGTGAAAAAAGTTAGGAAGCATCAGAGATATGGTTTCTGAGACGAATGTTACAAATACTTTGGACGGCCAGAGTAACTAACAATGATTGGTTGAAAGAAGCTAATGAAAGTGGATATCTATATACAACAATAAGAAAGAGACAAACACTGTTCTTTGGTCACATAATGAGAAGAGAGACATTGGAGAACATCGTGACAACTGGAAAAATCAATGGAAAAAGGGTTAGAGGCAGACCAAGAGAGACGATGCTGGATGGGCTGAAACGATGGTATGGAGGGATATCATTAAGAGAGCTGTTCCAGGCAACCAGGGATCGTGATCTGTGGAGATGCATGAGCGCCTACACCAGTTGGCAGGGCACATGATTATGATTATCATCCTTGAGATATTAATCCTGCAGAATACAAATTTGGATGGGGAAAAAATTTATTTAAAATAAAACAAATCTTTGCCTCCTAGACTAGTGAGAAAGGGAAAATGAGACAGTATAAATAACCTAAATGTGTTTCTCCACTTGCAGAGATGTTCGTTTCAGCACATTAGAGAAAAACTCCTCTGACATGGGAAAGCTGATTGACGAGGCCAAGACCGAGAAGCTGAAGCACATGGAGGAGCTACATGAATCTCATAAATCAGTGGCTGAGCTTGAAGCGAAGTGAGTTGTCTTGTGCCTGTGTGTTCACTGGGTTTTGCACTCAGACACAAGCAGTTGTTTAAATCTTCCAGTTTAACAATAAAGTCCTTGTGTGGGTTCACAGTCCCCTTTATAGTCACTTCTCAGCAGCTTGAACGTCATCAAGTGCCTTGCCAGCTGGCGTTGTCGTTCTCGGTCTTTGATGTTCTGGATCAATTCCACTGATGATATTTCTATATGCCACTTTCTTAAGCCAGCCACCATCATTTCTCTAGGTCTGCCTCTGCCTCTTCTACCAGTGATCTTTCCGTTTGTCACGATATTTTGCAGTGCTCCTTTCCTCATCACATGGCCAAAGAACTTTGTTTGTCTCCTTCTGATTGTTGTTAATAATGTTCTACTTTTATCAGGCAATCATTGTTAGTTATTCTGGCAGTCCAAGATCAGCAGCTTTAGCCCAAAGAAAAAAAAACATTTGTAACTGCATGAATTCTTAGGAAGATCATGTGGTGGTTTTCTGTTGCCTTCCACATCCAAATGGGAGGTATTCTTTTACCTCTGCCTTTGACAGTAAATTCTTACCGTCAGGACAAGTGAGTGCCCTGCTCTGCTCAGCTGCACAGCTGCACAGCTGTCTACTTATTCTGATGAATACTCCGTCCCCAAAACCGCATTTGCCACACCTGGTGTATTGCCCATCTTATACCACACGGAGGTGCAGTTAGGATTTTGTCCTAGCTGCTTAAGCCTGAAGAAAATACATTTTTTTTTACTTACACTATTTCCCTTTCTAGATTAAATAAGTCTTTGTTTTTGTGTTCAAATAACATATTCATTATTTAGCTAATGCACAACCCCTCCCTCACCTACACCCTCATTAAAGAATACATTTCTTTATTGTTTTTAGATTTTTTAAAAATTTCCAGGGGAGCTAGCATTCTATTTTATTTGATATAGAGTGCACATACATTGGTGAAATTATCAACAATCACAAAATCAGCACTGAAATGGGAAGTATATGGAGTAAGGACATAAAGGTGTCCAAGAGAAACCTTCCAGTAAACATAGATGAGAACCCTTGGGATTGTCACCAGAGCTAGTTTGTGCTGTATGTGACCAGATAGTTTGTTCTGTGTGTGATGAGATAGTTTGTTCTGTGTGTGATGAGATAGTTTGTTCTGTGTGTGATGAGATAGTTTGTTCTGTGTGTGATGAGATAGTTTGTTCTGTGTGTGATGAGATAGTTTGTTCTGTGTGTGATGAAATAGTATGTTCTGTGTGTGACGAGATAGTTTGTGCTGTGTCTGGCGTTATAGTTTGTGCTGTGTGTGATGTGATAGTTTGTGCTATGTGAGCCGAGATAGTTTGTGCTGTGTGTGACGAGATAGTTTGTGCTGTATGTGACGAGATAGTTTGTGCTATGTGTGACGCTCCCAGCAAGCAGCTAGGTGGTCTGCAGAGAGAGACCATGCCATACTGGATAAAATCAAGTGCAGAGAAGTCAATCCTTTAACCTTTAACCTTTATTGATGAGAGTCTTGAGATGTCAAAAATCTGGATTCCAAACAAGATATTGAAAGGATTGCACAATTGATAAGCTGAATTTCAATCCTGATTGACTGTATATTGTGCTACGAGCAGGCATGAGACTCATGGTGACGGTAAGTGTGACTAGCAAGACCTGATATGTTAAGAAAGTTCTTCCACAGTTATAGCATGGGATATCAGGATTGTTGTTAATATTTGTGTTTTATTTCTTCTCAGACCCTCAGCTCTCATCCTTTCCACAACCATATCTTCCTTCATTTTTCCCTTCCTGATATACCGTCTCCACATAATACGGTCCATGGCATTTTGTTTGTATGAGTCCTCTGTGATGTCTGAATGACACAGTGATGATGATGATAACATTCTATTGAAGGGGGATTACTGATGATGTGATGTTTTTTGTACATCTCCAGGGTTAAACAGCTTCAGACTCAACTTGCGGAAAAAGAAGCAATGGTCAAGGTGTTCCAGCGGTCACCCCTGGCTATGGCTAGAAGTTCGAGCCTTCATGCTTTATGCCACTCACCCCTCCACTCTCCTCATGCCTCACTGATATCTCCGTATGGTTATTTGGGAAACTCTCAGGTTTCTGAGTCTGCCAGTACTGGAAGCTACAGGGATTACGCCACCATCAGGCATGCAAAGTCTGGTAAGTCATTCATTCACATGGGTTGTCTTTGTCCTCCTTGTGTGGGTTCCAGGGTCCCATTGTGGGGGGGGGGGGGGGGGGATAATAGAACTGCAGTCACTTCTATTTAGGTCATCACTTTCCTGCAGTTAAATTGTGGACAGCTGAAAGCCGATATCCCTGTATGGGTTCAAGGGCCCTATTAAAAAAAGGGGGGGGGGGGTGGTATAAACCCACTGCCCCCCTAACAAACATTGTAAA
This sequence comes from Candidula unifasciata, assembly GCA_905116865.2. Classification (NCBI taxonomy): domain Eukaryota; kingdom Metazoa; phylum Mollusca; class Gastropoda; order Stylommatophora; family Geomitridae; genus Candidula; species Candidula unifasciata. The sequence continues at coordinate 90,269 of CAJHNH020002531.1, forward strand.
AGTCGACTAATTAAGTGTGTTTACTTCCAAGGTGCGAGGATGTCTGTCTGAGAGGCAAGGAACCAACAGTCTGCTTACAAATAAGCTAAACAAATCTGTGTAAAACAGATGTGCAATCAAAGCTCAAGTTCTGGCACAAGACTAAAATCCAGAAGTGGATGAACAGCCAGAACTTTCCACCGTAGTTTTTACAGTCATCAAACGTGAAGAAGAAGAAGAAAGAAATTAGAGGTAAACCAGTCATGCCAGTCAAAGTAAGAGAACACAGAAATGTAGACCCTTGAAAGAAAGCGTCGTCCCCATGTGGGACGCAATTTTTCGTTATTTTGAAGCCCCACCCCGGCGTTTGCCGGGTGGCCGCAATATAGTCAAACGGTTTAACAGAGTTTCTGGAACCTCTCCACGGGCGATCCTCATCCGCATGGTGGCACTTTGTGTCACTGGGTGTTTATCACTGTGTGGGGTAAAATGTACTTACCTTATAAAACAGTGCAATGGAAAATATTTGATAATGATGCTGCAAGAAGTCCTATATTTTTCTTGTTTTGTAAGATAGCATTACAGGCAGCCCATAAACATTCTTCAGTGTTGTATTGCAGAAATGACACACGAAATGGCATAAACATCATTCAACGTCATTCAGGATCATGATAACATATGAAGTTTTTTTGAAAAATGCAGCTAAAATGCCCGTTCTGATTTTGTTACAGGAAGCTCAAGTGCCGTTGAATTGGAACATAAAAAGTCTATAGAAGAAGAGGATCTGCTGTCCAAAGTGCAAAGCTTAAACACTGCGGTAGGTTATCTTCTTTAATAACTTCCCTTTGTTTGTATTGTCCATGTCTTTTATGCTGTTAGCTTCCTTTGTAGTATAGATCTCAACAGCTCAGGCCAAGTCTGTTGTTCTTTTATCTCTCTCTCTCTCTCTCTCTCTCTCTCTCTCTCTCTCTCTCTCTCTCTCTCTCTCTCTCTCTCTCTCTCTCCCCTTCCTTCCCCACCCCCTCCCTCCCTCCCCATCTCTTTCCGGTGAACTCAACTCTGCTTCTATTAAAATTTATCAAGATTTGTTGATGGTTGTTTGACTTGAGAAGTTTGCCAACGGACCGGGTGAACAAGCTCAAGGCCACCTCCTGGGGATCTTTGCGGTTAAGTGGCAAAGCCATTTTTCTCACATGTTAAAGGTGGTGGGTTCATTTTCAAACAGCACCATTTGTTTCATCAGTTCCCTGTGTAGATCCTAGGAGTACAAGAATAGTGCCACTGTCCTCCATAGCAAACATGTCCTAAAAGGCATCTAATTGGGGGTGTTTCCTTCAAAATCAGAGTGCACAGCCTGAGAGGCAAGCAACCAACAGTCTGCCTAGAAATCAGGCAGATCTGTCAAATGAATATGCACGCAAAACTCCGATTCTGGAACAAAAGTCCAGAAGTGGACGAATAACCAGAACTTTACTCCAAAAATTACAGCGGGTGAACGTGAAGAAAAAGAAAAAGATGAGGGTTTATACATGCAGTTGTTTCAGAGAATCCTGTAGATCTCTGTTGGGCTACAGATTTTGTGCAGCAAACAGCCAGCTGGCTGCTCCTGTTGTTTTCATCTGTCCAGAATATAGTGTTATATTGTGATTAGGGGGGGGGAGGGGGGTGAGTGTGACTAGCAAGTGGGGAGGCATGGCCCAGTCCATGGCAGTGGTGAGTGTGACTAGCAAGTGGGGAGGCATGACCCAGTCCATGGCAGTGGTGAGTTTGACTAGCAAGTGGGGAGACATGGCCCAGTCCGTGGTAGTGGTAAGTGTGACTAGCAAGTGGGGAGGCATGGCCCAGACCATGGTAGTGGTGAGTGTGACTAGCAAGACTCACCCTTGTTGAGAAAAGCCTTCCGCAATTAGAGTAAGGATTTCAGAACAGTTGTTGCTATCACGTGCATTTATTGTGCGTCTTCCTTGATGCTCGGTTCCCGGCCTTTCCTTTATTCCCATTTCCTTTTTGATTTGGCATTTTGTTCCCATGAATCTACCTCAGCACCTGTATCATTCATGTCCCGCTTGCAGACATCTTTATATTTTAGTAGAGGTCGTCTTCAACATCTTCCATCCCCTCTGTAATTCACTATACAGGATGTCCGTAGGAAGTCTACAGTTCTCTATTCTATAAGTGTGATCCAGCCGTCTCAGCCTTCAGAGACTGGCCATTGAGAAAACTGTTGTGATGCATGCTTTTCCCAGCCCAATGTCTGTGTGTTTGTGATCTTGTCCTGCCCACAAGTATTCTTCTGAGGCATCACCTGGGACTGCTATTTAGCCATTCCTTGTGGTGCTGTTGAGTGAGATCTTTGAAAGGCTTGACCAACCTTACAGCTGAACTCGTTGGGTGGGTGGAAAAAATTTTTTCTTTCTCGAATAGAAGGCCAAGGGGAGTAATGTAAAGTAAAGATCCCTTTTCACGCCTTTCGGCGCATCGGGCGTGTGGGCAGAGTAGAGCTATTTTGTACAGACCATCAGCACTCGGTGGGTAATGTGGTCAGCATTTTTGTCTTTACTTTGGACAGCCCATCCTGGTCCCATTTTAGGCTGGGTCGACCTGCATCTTCTGTTTCGTTTTTGAAGTGCAAGTAGAGCTGTTGTGTAGTTTCATTGTTTGTCTGTCAGTATTTCTGCAAGCTGATGGAAATAGTTGTCACATTTCATTTACATCTTCTGTTTCATTGCAGTGCAAGAATGATTCCGATGATGATGAGGGAAAGCTGTTTCATGTGTGAGCCTAGCACATCTAGCAAGATACAGATTCTGGAGATTGGAGAATAAGGGGTGAAGAAAAGCTGTTTCTTGTTGGCCTAATAAGATACAACTTCTGGAGATTGGAGGATGAGAAAGGCTATTTCGATGTGTGTCACACAGAGTTTGGGAAATTGGAGAATGAAGGAAAGCTCTTTTGTTTCTGATTGTAGCAAGATAAGAGTTTTGAAAATTAGAGAATGAGGACAAGCTGTTTCAAATTGGTATAATAAGATACAGCCTCTGGAGGGTGAAGGAAGAGGGAAAACTGTTTCACATTAATGTGACGTGATACACTTCTGAAGAATGGAGATCTAGTGGCAGTTGTTTCACTTTTGTTGAATGTTGAATAGAGATTCGACATCATAGCAGCACTCTGGACATGCCCTTAAGCGCTCTATTGCCATCTTCAGCAAGCAAGCGCAGAGTTCTAGTTCCAGTGGACCCAGTGACAGTCTGACTGCAGATCCGTCTCGCCTTTCCATTGAGTGTTGGCCAGATTTCCTCAGACCATGATGAACTATTTGTATTTCCACACTATCCACTTGCTTCCAAAGGACCCTTACAACATCTAACTTGCCTTGCATCAGTGACCACCAAGTGGTGCAGAACCAGCTAGTTTATCTGCTTTTTTGTTTCCTAACACACCAGCATGACCTGGAGAAATATCCAGAGGAAAAATACATATTTGAGTGGCAAGATACTGTTGCATAGAGAATAAGAAGAAGCTGTTTCTGTTTATAACAGTAACTTACAACTTCTGGAGGATTGACAATGTGTGGCAAGCTGTTTCATGTTTGTGTGACAAGATACAATCCTGGCTATTGAAAGTCACCATTTTTCGTTTACCCACCAGACACTGCAGACTCCACAAACATTCAAATAGATTAGTTATGAACCAAACAGCTCTCTGTCAATGTTTAAGGTTTTGAACAACAGATCAACATCATGGCACATGGGTAGTAACCCATAAGTGCTCCGTTCTTCTTCTAACTCAAGTCTGAGTTCGAAGAAGCTCAGCACAGTGCACAGGCTCTGTAGCACCGCCGAGGATCCTGAAATACTTTGGGTAGATTTTTTACTCCAAATTTTGACCGGGCAGCACCGTTAGGCTACTCTTTTCGATTTCCAACTGCCAAGGGATTTTTTCATGTGCGCAACAATGCACACGGGCGTGTGATCTCGCTACCCAGAGACCAGGGGGAATTCCAAGTGAATAAATTCCAGCCATTAAGAGGATTGAACCCGGAACCTCTAGCACTTGAGGCGGACACTAGAGACCACACAGCCCCTGTGTCAGTGTTTTTGAGCTGAAAGAGCTGTGAAGCATGTGCCCACACCCAGTAGACATGATAACTAAGCTTTGAGGAAATCTAAGAGACCTTGAGATGACGTTCTAGTTAATGGCCCACAGTGGATTAAGTGCAAGACTATAGATCACTGAAGAAGAAGAAGAAGAAAGTAAAAGTTGCACTAGACAAAGTAATCTGTTGTTATCTGTGTTTGTTATTGCTAAAAGAAGACTGTATACACATCATTCCATATTTGAGCAGTGGCACCAGCGGTTGTCTGTTGGAGACCAGGACATTGGTTGGTGCTATGCCAAAGAAACCCAAAAGCTAAATCCGTGTTTTGAGAAAATCACGTTTGAACATTGAGTCTTCCTTCTTCTTTTGTCGTGTCACTGATACCAGGTTGTAGCCCAGTGTTGTGGGTGTGTCATCTCACTGATACCAGGTTGTAGCCCAGTGTCGGGGTTGTGTCGTCTCACTGATACCAGGTTGTAGCCCAGTGTTGTGGGTGTGTCATCTCACTGATATCACTGATACCAGGTTGTAGCCCAGTGTTGTGGGTGTGTCGTCTCACTGATACCAGGTTGTAGCCCAGTGTTGTGGGTGTGTCGTCTCACTGATACCAGGTTGTAGCCCACTGTACCAGGTTGTAGCCCAGTGTTGTGGGTGTGTCGTCTCACTGATACCAGGTTGTAGCCCAGTGTCGGGGTTGTGTCGTCTCACTGATACCAGGTTGTAGCCCAGTGTTGTGGGTGTGTCGTCTCACTGATACCAGGTTGTAGCCCAGTGTTGTGGGTGTGTCGTCTCACTGATACCAGGTTGTAGCCCAGTGTTGTGGGTGTGTCGTCTCACTGATACCAGGTTGTAGCCCAGTGTTGTGGGTGTGTCGTCTCACTGATACCAGGTTGTAGCCCAGTGTCGTGGGTTGTGTCGTTTCACTGATACCAGGTTGTAGCCCAGTGTCGTGGGCGTGTCGTTTCACTGATACCAGGTTGTAGCCCAGTGTCGTGGGCGTGTCGTTTCACTGATACCAGGTTGTAGCCCAGTGTCGTGGGCGTGTCGTCTCACTGATACCAGGTTGTAGCCCAGTGTTGTGGGTGTGTCGTCTCACTGATACCAGGTTGTAGCCCAGTGTTGTGGGTGTGTCGTCTCACTGATATCACTGATACCAGGTTGTAGCTCAGTGTTGTGGGTGTGTCGTCTCACTGATACCAGGTTGTAGCCCAGTGTTGTGGGTGTGTCGTCTCACTGATACCAGGTTGTAGCCCAGTGTTGTGGGTGTGTCGTCTCACTGATATCACTGATACCAGGTTGTAGCCCAGTGTTGTGGGTGTGTCGTCTCACTGATATCACTGATACCAGGTTGTGGCCCAGTGTTGTGGGTGTGTCGTCTCACTGATATCACTGATACCAGGTTGTGGCCCAGTGTCGTGGTTTTTTTTTCTTTCTGTATTTGCTGAGTCATGGTTCTATAATAATTTAATCTTTCTTTAGTAGTAACAATCAAATACACCAATGCCGGCTGACCTGGTTGGTGCCCAGACATCGAGTGGCAGGTGAAAATTGTGAAAAATTTTAAACATCAGCTTTTTTTTTTTTTTTTTACATATTTGGAGTAAGAGTTTTCACATGGGTGAGCTTTTCCATAGTACCAGTGACTTGTTCTTGTGAAGCTGTCAGAAGTTTGGTAGTTCTGCACTGATTCACTAGTCTGGTAATATGGCACCCAGTGGCAGGTACGGCTGCAAATTAAGCTGAGATAAGAAATGTGTGTTGTTATTTCATTGTCTGTAAGCCTCTGAGCATTAACAGTACTGGCAAGTTCCGGTGACATTGTCCTAAACCTATTGTTACAGTAACATTTTCCTAATTTTTGTTTTGCCAGTAATGTAATACATTTTGTTGTAATACATAGTGTTGTCATACATAGTGTTGTAATATATAGTGTTGTAATACATTGTGTTGTCATACATAGTGTGGTAATACAGTGTTGTAATACATAGTGTTGTGTTGAAATACAGTGTGGTAATACATAGTTTTGTAATACATAGTGTGGTAATACATAGTGTGGTAATAAATAGTGTTGTAATACGTGTGTTGTAATACATAGTGTGGTAATAAATAGTGTTGTAATACGTGTGTTGTAATACATAGTGTGGTAATAAATAGTGTTGTAATACGTGTGTTGTAATACATAGTGTGGTAATACATAGTGTCATAATACATAGTGCTGTAATACATAGTGTGGTAATACATTGTGTTGTAATACATTGTGTTGTAATACATTGTGTTGTAATACATTGTGTCATAATACATAGTGCTGTAATACATAGTGTGGTAATACATTGTGTTGTAATACATTGTGTCGTAATACATAGTGTGGTAATACATTGTGTTGTAATACATAGTGTTGTGAAACATTGTGTGGTCATACATTTTGTTCTAATACATTATGTTGCAACCTTAAACATGTTGAATGTATCCTCAGCCAGTTTGTTTCTATATTGCAAAAGAAAAGAAAAAATCATTCGCATGCTGAGCTTGCTGTGTAGTTTCATACAGGTTGTGTAAATGTAAAAGTTGTGTGCCTTTACGTTAGTTGAGTATGTAAATTGCTGCAGACTTTCACACAGGACGTGCATAATTTATTATATTAATTTTGCATCAGTTGTATATAAATTGTTGTCTTTTTTTATTGATGTAAAAATTGTATAATTTTATAAGACTGTAGTAAGTGGGAATAGCATGTTGTTCTGAGATAAACATTTGGTAACGTAGTCTTCTTATGCTTCTGCATTTCTTCTTGAAAGCTATTTGTGTTGCGGTTTACAGCTAGGCTACTTTATCTGCAACTTTTGATCCAACACAGCTGATTCCAGCACTTCCTTAATTAGTCGCCTTTTACAACATGCTTGTTGGTGACAGTGAGTCCATTGTTGTCGCAAAATGGGGCCTTGGAACTCTCATAGGGATGAACATAAAATGACAGCTGGCAAATGTCTTGGAGAATATTTTATATTTGATCAACTTTTAGTTGTTCTGTTCTTTCAGACCTGGATAGATGTACTTCTTGTTTGTGAGAACTGATGCTCTGTTTTATGGGACATAAAAATGTACAGTTGTGAATTAACAGGCTGTTTTTTCCTGTTAAAGATGCTGGTGCTATAATGTATGTGATATATTACCAGGTACTGTTTGTCTGTTGATTGTCTTTAATGCCATGCACATTGAGGGTGGGGCCTGCCCTCACTGCTAATCAACACCCAGTGATTTATGTGTATGAACCGTGTCTCTTTGACATGTCTGGGTTTTTTTCAGAGGCACAAGTTACAGAAAAAGATTCTAATCTCTTACAAGCCTATGGTTGTTATCTATACAATCACACACATATATATAAACAGTCATTCTCTCTCTCTCTCTCTCTCTCTCTCTCCTCTCTCTCTCTCTCTCTCTGACAGTGGAGGGAGGAGTGCGTTGATAAAAGTGGACAGTGAACAAAACTTACGTAAAGCATTTTGACTTCTTTTAACACAGTCATAATTATAAATGTTCCCGTTTACTCACTGTCTCTATGGCTGTTTCTCTCTGACTCTGTCTCTCTCTCTGTCTGGCTTATTCTGTGTCTGTCTGTCTCTCTCTCTCTCTCTCTCTCTCTCTGGCTAATTCTGTGTCTCTCTCGCTTTCTGGCTAATTCGGTGTCTATCTTTCTCTCACTTTCTGGCTAATTCTGTATCTGTCTGTCTCACTTTCTGGCTAATTATGTGTCTATTGTACTGTACGTTACACACGTGCACACAGATATATACACACCCACAGTCTCTTTTCCTGTCTTCCTTACACAAACACTGAGAGAAATACACACACTGTCTCTTACCCTGTCTTCTTTACATAAACAAGGAGAGAAAGTCTCTCTCTCTCTCTCTCTCTCTCTCTCTCTCTCTCTCTCTCTCTCTCTCTCTCTCTCTCTCTCTCTCTCTCTCTCTCTCTCTGACACACACACATGTGTGTACACACCCACCCACCAACACACACATCTTCTGGTTGTCACACTAGTTGTCACTGTACTGATATCACTACCTGTCAACAGCCCTGTGTCATAGATGTTGTGTTGACTGCTGTGTAGTTCCTGGGATCATTATCATCCCCATTGCCAACAGTAATGTGATTATTAGCCCAGGAAGAGGCCATTGTTAGCTCAGGAAGAGGCCAATGTTAAACCAGGAAGAGGCCAATGTTAGACCAGGAAGAGGCCAATGCTAGCCCTGGAAGAGGCCAATGTTAGACCAGGAAGAGGCCATTGTTAGCTCAGGAAGAGGCCAATGTTAGCCCAGGAAGAGGCCAATGTTAGACCAGGAAGAGGCCATTGCTAGCCCTGGAAGAGGCCAATGCTAGCCCTGGAAGAGGCCAATGTTAGACCAGGAAGAGGCCATTGTTAGCTCAGGAAGAGGCCAATGTTAGCCCAGGAAGAGGCCATTGCTAGCCCTGGAAGAGATGATTGTTAGCCCAGGAAGAGGCCATTATTAGCCCAGTAAGAAGCCATTATTAGCCCAGGGAGAGGCGATTGTTAGCCCAGGAAGAGGTGATTATTAGCCCAGGAAGAGGTGACTGAGGTGATTGTTAGCCCAGGAAGAGGTGACTAAGGTGATTGATAGCCCAGAAAGAGGTGACTGAGGTGATTGTTAACCCAGGAAGAGGTGATTGTTAGCCCAGGAAGAGGCGATTGTTAGCCCAGGAAGAGGTGACAGAGGTGATCGTTAGCCCAGGAAGAGGTGACCGAGGTAATTGTTGGCCCAGGAAGAGGTGACAGAGGTGGTTGTTAGCCCAGGAAGAGGTGACCAAGGTAATTGTTGGCCCAGGAAGAGGTGACAGAGGTGATTGTTAGCCCATGAAGAGGTGACAGAGGTAATTGTTGGCCCAGGAAGAGGTGACAGAGGTGATTGTTAGCCCAGGAAGAGGTGACAGAGGTAATTGTTGGCCTAGGAAGAGGTGACAGAGGTGATTGTTAGCCCAGGAAGAGGTGATTGTAAGCCCAGGAAGAGGTGACGGAGGTGATTGTTAGCCCAGGAAGAAGTGACAGAGGTTATTTTTAGCCTAAATAAAAATAGTCTCTGAGAAAAAAAAGCTTGGACATTCCTTGTTTGTGTGTGTAGTGTTTGGTAGTGTGTACAGTATAATGTATAATAGACAGGACCCCACCACATCATATCAGTCAAATAGTTAATAAATAATGTGTCAATAGATGTTTGTTATTATGTTAATATCTCACCATTGTTATTATTTAACTTCCATTTCTGATGCTTTCTATCTCTGCAAAATGTATCTCATTTTCATCTCTGCCACTTCATATATATCCACTGTTAAACTTATGTATCTCCTGTCTGCAGGTTTTTTATCTGATCTCTGCAATGATATCACATCTCGTCTCTGTAAATCAATCTCTTTACCAAGTATCTCTTTAAAAAGAAACTTCCGTGATAAAATAAGACAAGAGTGCAGGGCACGTCCTCTTATGTCTTCCTTATACAGTTTAGCTTCAGCTGTTTGGGTTTTTCCCACCTGATTACTTGACCTTCTACATATTTATCTTCCCTAATTGTCAGTGTCTTCCCTAATTGTCCTTGTTTTTCCTAATTGTCCTTGTTTTCCCTAATTGTCCTTGTTTTCCCTAATTGTCCTTGTTTTCCCTAATTGTCTTTGTTTTCCCTAATTGTCCTTGTTTTCCCTAATTGTCCTTGTCTTCCCTAATTGTCCTTGTCTTCCCTAATTGTCCTTGTCTTCTATAATTGTCAGTGTCTTCCCAAACTACCCTTGCGTTCCAATACCCTGTGTAACCTGGAGGCGTTACCAAATGGCATGCTTATACAGACTTTATGCTGTCCTTTCCCCACCTCCCATTGTTAACACATTTCACATAATGTATCTTCAGTAGATTTAATATATTAATGAGAAATAAATTCACAAGCAATTATTGGCGCCCACCAAGAAGGAACAGAGATTCAAGTAAAATCATAAAGGAATGCTCCAACCAAGTGTACAGATAATATTGTAAATCAGAAAGTTGGTAGCATTTTTACGGCTGCTTTAAAAAACATGTGTACAGCAAATACTTTGTTTGAAAAATATTTTGATAAATTATAATTTTTTTATTTTGGGGGGTTTGATTCCCCAGGTGGGATCTAGAGTCCCGTTGGGGGGGGGGGGGGGGGGGTAGACCCATTGCACCTCTAGCAAGCATGTCACAAAAGGAGACTAGGGCTGTTTCCTCTGAAGTGAAGCACAGCACATGTTTCTGAAAGGCCAGGAACCAACAGTCTGCATACAATTAGGTCAGATGTTTGAAATGGATCTGCACACAAAATAAATTAAAGTTCTGGAACAAAACTAAAACCTCTAGGTGGACGAACAACCAGAACTTTTCGTCAGAAAACTTGAGTTTTGCATGCACATCTGTTTGACAGTTTACAGATGTGGTTTATTTGTATGCAGACTGTTGGTTACTCGCCTTTCAAGCAGATGCACCGACTTGAAAGGGAAGGGGGGATGGAATCACCTTTAAACATTTGCCTGTTAGGGGACAGCGGGTCAGTTCTGTTGGCCCCCAGCATGGGGCCATGAACCCAAACAGGTTAATTTTATTCATTTGTTTTATTATAGGTTATAGTTATGGTTGTATGGATACAATTTAGGGTTTATATTTATAGTTATAGTTTGTGGTTATAGTTTATAGTTATAGTTTATACAGCAGACCAACTGCATGGCACATGGGTAGTAACCCATCAGTGCTCCGTTCTACTTCTAACTCAAGCCTGAGTCTAGAGAATCTCAGCTTAGTGCACGAACTCCGTAGCACCAGCGAGGGTCCTGAAATACTTTGGGTAGATTTTTAACTCCAAATTATGCCTGGGCAGCGCCGTGAGGCTACTTTTTTGGATTTACCAAAGTTTTTTTTACGTGCACAACAATACACATGGGCGTCAGATCTTACTACCCAGAGACCAGGAGAAATGTCTACCTGGAGTGGGCGCACCATGGAGCCCCGGTTTGGAACCACTGGTTTATGGTGCTTGAATATTGTTGTACAAGCAGATTATGTTGAAGTGTTCAGATTATTAGTTAGTTTTGTCTTTCCTTTTGAGCCTAGGGTGGCACATAGGGCATAGCTCCCCATGTCTGGTGGTTTGCTGCCACCTGTTGAAGGCCGTGGATGTTTATGAGGCCCATAGTTGAACCTTCTTTCATACATGGTCTTGGTCTTCCCCGTTGTCTTCTCCCTTCCGGTGTCCATGTGAGGGCTTGATGGGGGGAGTCTTGTTTTGTCCATTCTAAGTGCGTGGCCGATGTAATTATTAGTAGATTGATGATCTCCTCCAGGAGGCTACTGTGTTTCTCTTTGCTGTTATTTATTTGAAGAAGTTGTGTACATAAACAATTTGGAAAACATAAAGTGTATAAATATGTTATGTGTACATAAAATACTATAGTGTACAAATGTGTGTTGTGTGTACATAGAGGAGTTTGGAAAACATCAGGTGTACAAATATACCTTGTGTGTAAAACAGCAGTTTGGGAAACATAGTGTACAAATATGCCTTTTTTGTGTGTACATAAGTACAACAGTTTGGAAACCCATAATGTACAAATATGCCTTGTTACTTGTTACAGAGAAAGATGAATAAATTATTACATCTGAATATTGTCTCTTCATTGTTGTGATGAATATTATCTCTTCTTTGTGAACATTATCTCCTCTTTATTATGATGTTGATAACAATCTAGTGTTTGCAGTTATTGTTTCCCTGTGGGGCAACTGTAAAAAAAAAGGAAGTCATGCTTATATGTCCGAAAGAAACTAGTTATTGGGGGGAGGGGGGGTTGATTTACAGAACAGTAGTTATGTAATGCCAGGTACTAAATGTTGTTTCACATACAACTGAATGGTAGGTAGTTATGTAATGTAAGGTACTAAAAATAGTGCACAGAATATCCTTACATCTTACACCCCCCCCCCCCTCCCCAGTTCATGTGCTGACACCCCTCGATGCCATGACACAAGGCTGTCATGAACCTTCTAATCTTGTCTTCCTCTGCCTCTTTTCCACATATCTTTCCAGCGGTCAGAACTATGTTTCAGCTTCCTTCTCATAACATGGCTGAAAATTGATGACTTGTCTCTTTGCAACAAGACGTCTTCGGGCCCTGGCCAATTTCAACACACCTGAGTTGATCTTTTTGGCTGTCAAAGGAATTATAAGCATCGTTCAGTAAAACCACAGCTCCGAGGTATCCAGACATTGGCTGAATTGTTTATTAAATAACCAGGAATCAAAGCCAAATTTTCTGGTTAGGAACCATCATATCTCAGCCTTCAAAGCCTGTAGTCCCCAACAAGTTGTACCAGAGTAGATAAAGATCCTGTTCAGTTTTCACTTTATTAACTCACCATCAAACTCATCATGTATTAAGCAGCTGGGTAGGACATGCTTGACTTGTCTAAACTTTGTGTGGCTTTTCTTGTTATTTTATACCAACCTGTTCTCTCCCAGTTTTTCTCCATACTTCAGCAGCTGTAGAAAATCCCCTTTACATGCCAGTATCACATTTAGCAAATTGGGCTAGAATAATTTTGTAGATCTATTGACCCTCAGTAGTTTATGTGGTCAACATTCTAGCCGCCATTACTTCACAGCACTTGACCTGGTTCTCGTTAAAGTCTGGGTCGATCTGAGAGCCAGGCTCATTTTTGAAACAAATCTGGCACCAGGCGGATTTGAACCTTTGACCAGCTGCAAACTCCAGCAAAAAGTTCTGGTTGTTTTTTCCACTTCCTGGTTTTGGTCTTGATCCAGGGCTTGAGTTTTGTGTGCACATCTGTTTTACAGATCTGGCTTTTTTTTCTCTGTTCCAGTTACTATTGAAACTCTTTCTACTAATTGTGTTGTTAATTTGACTCCATCAGATCCAGCGATTGGTGAGTCTTAGTCCTCTTAGCATTCACCAGCTGAAAACTCCTGTCGAAATCCTGTTTGTTAACTCACTTCTGGTGTTGAGTCTTGTTCCAGCACTTAGGTGTTGCTTGCAGACTGCACTCAGCAGACTGCGGATGAAACCTCTTATGGTTCAGTGGACAAGAAGGTAATTACCAGCAGGCTCTGTGGGGAGCTTCAAGCAAGGCAGGGCACATAAGACACCTTGGTCATCCACTGCACCTAGATCCATATCCAGTTGTCTCGACATTGTACAGATGGGCGCAGGCGAGAGTGAGGTGAATTGCGCAGCTCTTTCTCACTTAAATCCAAGTCCTTGCGCAAGTCACTTTTGTCTAATCAGCCACCTTCGTACTCATAATCATTGATTACTACTACTTTGGATGAAAAGTGGTCTTCATCACTCGTGATGGACAAACAACAAACATATAACAAGTGTTGTGTACACATCCATTTACAGATCTGGCTTATTTGTGGGTTCCTCGCCGCTCAGGCAGATGCACACCGACTTTGGTGGAAGTGATGATCCTGTCCTCAATGGCCTGGCGCCTGGTAGGAAAACAGTTTCTAGGATGACCAGTAACAACCCTGGTCCTGGTGTGTTCCAGCACCGCTGCACCCCCATTATGATGCATCCCCGACAGCGAAGCAACACAGAAAAAGGTGCAGTTGGGCATTTGGGGCATAGGTATCCATTCTACACCGAGGTTGATGTCTGTAAGACTGCAGACCTTTGTGATATCGTCCTCTGACCTACCGAGCCACAGTTTGCCCCTTTTTAGCTTTTTCCCATTTTCCCTAAAAAGCACATTGTGCAAAGGGTACTTCACATCTGAGTATATCTTCAGGTAAGCATGAGTCCTCCAAATTTTCATCCTATGGTGCATTGTCAGAAAGTCATGAAGATATCTCATTGCTACGCAAGAGGTGTCTCCTGTGCACCCAGAATAATGTGCATGGCTTTATTTGCACCTTTTCCAGTCTTTCAGT